>CM040820.1:4854493-5454493 GCA_022828995.1 Vimba vimba | reverse complement strand
TAGGTATCATATTGTTCTCTACTGACTTTGGGGCAGTAAGAATTTTTTTTTTAAAGAAATTACTTGTATTCAGTAATGATGCATTAAACAAAAGTGACAATAAATACATTCAATTCAGTTCTTTTGAACTTCCTATTCGTCAATGAATCCTGAAACAAAAAAATGTATCACCGTTTCCACAAAAACATTAAGCAGCACAACTGTTCTCAACATACTGATCATAACAATAAATGTTTCTTGAGCAGCAAATCAGCATATTAGCATGATTTCTGAAGGATCATGTGACATTTAAGACTGGTGTAAGTATTCTACAAAACCAATCCTTTAAAGATAAAGTCATTTAAGCAGACTAAACTTCCCACAGCCGGATCTCTCACCCCATATGAAGCAGCGTTATGCAGAGGGATCAGTCCTCCTTTATCCTGAGCGTTCACATCCGCTCCGTGCTCCAGGAGATACTCGGCCACCTCCAGGTTATTGTAACCAGCTGAATTCATTCAAAAATGAATTAATTCATCAATAAAACAGCAGACAGACGAGATGAATGCGTGTTCAATGTGAGAAAGCAGGTTACCTGCCAGGTGCAGTGGTGTGGAGTTCCTGCCCTGTGTGTCTCTGCAGTTGATGTTCTCAGGACTGCAGAGTTTCTGCACGCGAGCTAAACAGCCCTTCTTAGCGGCATCCAGCAGAGCAGCGTCTCCACGCAGAAGGTCCTGGATATCCGTATCTCCATCCTTCACCATGTCCAGAGCCATGTTGCCATCGCGGTTCTTCTTAGATGGGTCAGCGCCATGCTAAAGAGAGAGTAGATATGATTTAAGATTGCAAAAAAACGGCAAAACATCATTTTAAAGTTGATGCTAAAGGCACAATTTCACCTTTAACAGACTTTAAGTGAGGAAAAAGTAGCATGCGCGTAAAATGACTGGTGAATGGTTTAACTGGATTTAATCTAAATGGCAGCTAAAATATTTAATGAGATTCTCAACAAGAAAATTCTTAGTGAACAAATCTTAATTTGTTTTTTAACAGATATTTTTAGGACATTTTTTTTAATAATAATAATAATAATAATAATAACTATAATATATTTACAAATATTTAAGTATTTATATATATTTAAATATCATTATGTATATTACAATATTATAATATTGATATATTCCAAAAAGTCTATCTATTTTTATCTAGAATCTGACAAATTTAAATATGAAAAAAATACACACATACATATACATTCAATCGGAATACCTCGATCCCAAATAAATACAGGACACTGGATAATACTATATTAATTATATTCTATTATATTCATATTTACGCATAAGTTATGAAACATGGGTTTGTTTATTCGATAGTATTTGTGAGCCGAAAGTGAAATGTAGAGCGTGGCAAAATAAGCAGTGAGCGTCTCAACGATATGAAAATATGAAATTCCCACGCAATCATGATATTCATTATGAGGCCAACATGTGCATGATTTCTCCATCTGAGGTATCAAACCTTGAGCAGTAGTTTGCAGATCTCATATTTGCCCTTGGCTGCAGCTTCATGTAATGGTGTGAACTTCCAAAGGTCCGCCACGTTCACAGACGCTCCGTGTCTCACCAGCAGCTCTGCCACCTCATAGTGACCATACGAACACGCGTTGTGTAAAGGAACCAGACCACTGATCAAGAGAAAGATAGAGAGTCAGTGACAGTCAGATAATGCCAACACAGATCAATGATAGTCAGAGGAAGATGATCGTACCCTTTATCTTTAGCGTGCACATCGGCCCCATGATGCAGCAGGTATTCCACCACGGCCACGCGGTTGTAGCCTGCAGCAAAATGCAGCGGGGTGGAGTGACGGCCCTCCAGATCACGACAGTTCACGTTTTGAGGGGAGCACAGTTGCTATGGAGGACACACATAAACATCTTCCTTCACAAACCACCATCAAATGAATAATAATAATTTATTAGGTATGTTTGCATGAACCAATTTTCCCCAGAAGTCTAATTCGCTGCTGGTTCCTTTGAGATTTTCCTATGGGTTTTTTTTTTTTTTTTTTTGAGTAAAATGAGTAAAATAAGGTCTGTGGTAAACTAACTTGACAATGTGTTTTGCTCTACAACATAAACGGCACACACTCACACCCCAAAAGTTCTTATCTAGAAATAAAAAACGAACCGTGTGTGCAATTTAGTTTGTAGAACAAGTATCGTCGAGTTATGTTTACCACAGACCTTATTTTACCATTATAAATAAAAGAAAACATCTTCCTGGTTCTGCCGTCATACCTGCACCACTCTATTGATCATTATTAATTTCATTCAAATCGAGCTCAATCAGATTGGTCGAGGTGTTTACATGAAGGCTTTTCAGTCCGATTAAGCCATCAATACGCTGAGCAGATTATTTGAGTGCAAGTAAACATGGCTATTGATTTCCTGATGGATAAAATCGCAAAAAAAAAAAGTCCTTTTTATAATGTCCTGTTTTACGTCACATTGCTGAAGTGAAATGGATTTTGAACATGTTAACTTTAAAGTTGCTAAACTGTTATTTACCTTCACTGTGTCAAGGTCTCCGGCTTTAGCAGCCTCGAGAAAACGATAATCCACGTCCGAATTACGGGGAGGAATGTTCTCTGGAGAAATAAATGCAGGAAAATCATTACAGATTAAGGACATCTTTAGCGTTCAGTGACAGAAAATTCATTAATCATACTGGAAATGAAGCTCAGAGTAACGTATGTAAAACTACCATTAAGTATTTGCTGAATGGCTTCATTCCCCATTTGTGAAGCTGTGAAGCCCTGCAATGAAATGATTGACGGGTCGGCTCCGTAACTCAGCAATAGTCTGCAAGTCTGGATGTGGCCAGCAAGGGCCGCCCTGTGCAGAGCTGTCTGTCCCAGTGTGTCCACAGCATTCACCTGAACACACACACACACACACACTCACAAAGCTCAGTGAAAAAGGTTTATTATAAAGATAAAGTAGTGTTCAAAAGTTTGGGGTCCACTTGTAGTAGTATTACGGTTTCCACAAAAATACTGTTTAGAAACATATTCGAATTATTTCTGAAGGATCATGTGACACTGAAGACTGGAGTAATGATGCTGAAAATACAGCTTTGAATCACAGGAATAAATTACATTTTAAAATATATTCAAATAGAAAACAGTTGTAATAATTGTAATAATATTTCACAATATTACAGTTTTTATTGAAGAGCAGAAGAGAAATCGGTAACACTTTACTTGAAGGGGTGTGCATAAGACTGACATGACACCTTCATAATCATGACATGATACATGAAGGAGGTTTTATGCATGTTTATGACAACTGTCATTAAGTGTCATTCGGTCAATTATGACATTTTTATGCAAATATGACATTGTTTGAGATGTCTTTGTCATGACAACTTGACATAAACCAATACATCATAACCTGTCATAAATGTGTCATAAACATGACAAAGCAGATTAATTATCAAACTTAAGAAACTACTTAGCTTTATGGGTTATGTTGTCTTGGTAATGTCAAGTTGTCATGACAAAGACATCTCAAACAATGTCATCTTTGCATTAAAAATGACATAATTGACCGAATGACACTTAATGACAATTGTCATTAACATGCATAAAACCTCCTTCATATTCATGACATGTGTCATGTCATGATTATGAAGGTGTCATGTCAGTCTTACGCACACCCCTTCAAGTGTTACCGAGAAATCATACCGACCCCAAACTTAGAAAATAGCTCCTAGTTAAAAATGGCACAATTTCACTCAATATTTGTGTGCAAATATTCTGCATTTTGAGGGAATTTATATAGTGAAAAGCCATTGTTATATAGAATATATCATAATTATAGTAGAGTATATAACATTTTGGTAACACTTTACAATAAGACTTCATTAGTCAAAATTAGATAACTACATAAGTTAACATGAAATTAAGAATGAACTGCACTTTTACAGCATTTATCTATCTTTGTTATTAATTTCAACATTTACTAATACATTATTAAAATCTAAAGTCGTATTTGTTAACATTAGTTAATGCACTGTGACCTAACATGAACGGCTGTATTTGAACTAACGTTAAAGATTACAAATGTATTGCTCATGGTTAGTTAATTTTGGTTAATACATTAACTAATGTTAACAAATGAGACCTTATTGTAAACAAATGAAACCTTATTGTAAAGTGTTACCAAAATGTTTAATGTATCATTGTTTTATCATTTACAATTTGATTTATTAAAAAAATAAGTCCTGAAGTGTGAGAAACATCGTATCCCATATGGTTGGCTATGAGATAACAGATACATTTATATAGTTGAAGATGAAAGCAGCTGCCAAAGTAGACGGCATATAGCAAAGCAGCTCACTAGATCCTGGAACATATCCCATGCTGGTACCTTCGCTCCATGTTTCTGCAGGACTTCAAGCGCATCATTATGACCCCGCTCAGCCGCTACGTGGAACGGAGTCATAAAACTAGTGGAAGAAAGAATAAGCGAATGTGAGAAACAGCAACCAATAGATTCAACAATGTATCTAACAAAGTGGAAGACTCACTCCTTGTTCTTCTCGTGAATGTTGGCACCTTTCCGCAGGAGCAGCTCTGTGACCTGTTTGCGTTTGGGATGAGGAGACGCTACGGCGCAGTGCTGCGAACAAAAACGGTTAGAGATCTTAATAAACACATCATCAAAACCCTCAGCGTTCAGAGATCATGCCCTGCGCTCACCAGAGCGGAGTCGTGCGAGTGAGGGTGTTTGAAGCTGATGATCTCTTGAGCCGTTTTCTTGACCTTTGCCATGTCTGCCTCACGGGCCGCTTGCAAAAGCGTGTGTCCTTTGAACTCATCTGGACGAAGGAAAATCGCAAAAGATCAAATGATTGCACCTAATATATTAAAATAAGCGGATGCAGGGTGAATTGCACTTACAGGTGAGTCTCTCTTTAAGCTCAGGTGTGGGCGCCACATCCACCGCGCTCTTGCCGTGGCAGTTGAGCAGTGTGGGATCGGCGCCGTGACTCAGCAGCAGTGAACACACCTCCACTCGATTCTTACTGGCCGCCTCGTGCAGCGGGGTGAACTGCCATAAGTCCATGGCGTTGACGCACGCCCCGTGCTGGGAGCGAGACATACAGGAAACCGTCAATCACAATAAACAGAAACTCAGAATCAAAACAATAAAGCATCTGTGCTGGAGGAGCAGATATATTTCAATCAGTAAGTATAAGCTGGATTATTCCATTTACCTTTAACAGGAGCTCTGTGACCTCGTAGTGACCATAAGAGCACGCATTGTGCAAAGGAACCAGACCACTGATAGAGAGAGAGAGAGAGAGAGAGGGATAGAGGAAAAAAAGATTATTTCAGAATTTATCAAAAGATCATGATAAACGCTGATGACCTTGTGTTAATACACGTTCCTGGTCTAATTGTTCAGAGCAGATTATTTAAAATAAATAATATATGCAATCAAACATTATGTATTATATATACACATATACAATACTAATAATATTCAAAAGTTTGAGGTTGTTGTTTTTGAAAGAGTCTCTTACACTCACCAAGACTGCATTTATTTGATCAGGTAATATTTTTAAACATTACAATTTAAAAGAACTTTAAAATATATTTTAAAGTGTAATTTATTCCTTTGATCAAAGCTGAATTTTCGGCATCATTACTCCAGTCTTCAGTGTCACATGATCCTTCAGAAATCATTCCAATATTTGCTGCTCAAGAAATATTTCTGATTATTATCAATGTTGAAAACAGTTGTGCCGCTTAACATATTTGTGGAAACCATGATATGTATTTATTCAGGATTCTTGGATGAATAGAGCACAATTTATTTCAAATAGAAATCTTTTGTAACAAAGTAAAAGACTTTACAGTCAGTTTTGATCAGTTTACTGCATCCTTGCTGAATAAAAGTATTAATTTCTTTAAAACAACATATTACTGACCTCAAACTTTTGAATGGTAGTGTATTTATATAATACAAAAAAAGTAGAAGTAAAAATAGGTTACATTTCATGTTGGCTTTCCACACTGGACACTAGAGAGAGACAGGAAGTAGTAGTTGCTCACCCTTTGTCTTTGGCATGGACGTCAGCACCGTATTGCAGCAGTAGCTGCACTATACGCACACGATTATACCCAGCGGCCAGGTGAAGAGGGGTGGACTGGAAAAGAAGAGAGAAAAATTAATAACCCGTCTAAATATATTCAGTTCACTTAATGGAGCTAAATTAATGATCATCAATAATTCAAGCGCTCATCTCACATAACCCAAACTCAAATATAATTATATAAACCTGCTTGTAACTCATCCCAACATTAGACAGCTAACTTGTGTAATGCATTTCAGTTTTGAAAATTCGTTCTTGATGTTTTTTTGATGCAAATGCGAAGCAGTGCCTAAACGCCCGTTCACACCAAGAACGATAACTATAAAGATAACTATATTAGCGTCCACACAAATGCACAATACCATTCTGTTTATTCTAAGCACGCTGCAGTTTTGTCGTCAGCCACTTTAAATGCTCGCGCTCTTAAAAGCAGGATGGATTCTGATTGGCTGTCGATGTTTTTATCATTCATCAGCTGGGAAAAAACATTCTGAAAGTGATTCCAACAATATAATTTCTCGGTGCCATTATCATTATAGTTGTGGTGTGAAATCTGCTATTCTTTTATACTTAGAGCGGTTTTTAGAACTATATCTTTATCATTATTCGTCATGTATATATCAGTTATCGTCCTTGGTGTGAACGAGCCTTTAGTACCTCTAAAATCTGTTTCTACAGTCCACATTGAATTGTAAATATATGGATGCAATTAAAGATCTTAAAGAACAGGTAAACGCCTACTCGCACCAAGAACAAAACAAAAAAGTGGAACAAATCACAGACGAAAGGTCACACCAAAAGCGAAACACTTGGGTCAAATCACATGCCTTAGCCTGATGCGTTTTATACTTTCTTAGTCATTATATATGCTTCTCTAGAAGCCGAAATTCAGTGTCCCTACCATAAACCTAGAAGAGTCCAACTATTGAGAAAATAACCACTGTTACCATAGAAACAGAAATAAAAAGCAAAAGAGCTCAGCACCAACAACAAACTCCCATGAAGCACTGAAAATGATGTAACAGAGTCAGTATCCAACATCATTTTGCATTAAAATTAAAAAATGTTTTGGTTTTATACTTATAATCGATGACTAAGCCAATAATAGTTTTATATTTTACCACCGTTTTTTAATTAAATCACATCATTTGCATTGCACTGCCTTAAGTACACAGACCAGCAAGTTTGTAATGTCAACTCGACTCAATTATCAGTCAGAGCCGGTTAGACTGGTTCATGTCTTAGATATCTTTATTGCAAGATTATTTAAATTATTTTAAAGAAAATGGGGAAAAAATAGGAATAGTTTGTGGAACCACTAAAAAAAAGTGAGCAGTCACTGTTGCGCACTATTGCCTCTTGGTGCAAATAGGCCTTTACAGCTGCAATCTGTCTTGAGCTCAATCGCTTAAATGGATAGTTCACTCAAAAATGAAAATTGAGTCATTATTTACAAACCCTCATGTTGTTTTAAACCTGTAAGACTTTCGTTCATCTTCGGAACACAAATGAAGATCTTTTTAATGAAATCTGAGAGCTTTCTATCCCTCCATAGACAGCTAGGGAACTAGGCAACACTTTGACGCTTCGAAAAGTTCATAAAGAGATCGTGAAACTAATCCATATGAATTGAGCGATTTAGTCCAAATTTCTGAAGAGACTCGATCGCTTTATATGATGAAGATTGACTTTAGACTTTTATTCACATATAAACATTCATCAACTCACACATCAGTTGTGGTAAACGGAAGCTCAAGCATGTTCGCTTGACGTGTGAGAACCAATGAGGTTCATTCTAGTGTTACGCATCACGTTTGAGCTTCAGCAAGAACCAATGAGGTTTGTTCTGACGGGTCAAGCATGTTCGGTTGAGCTTCTGTTTATGTTCACTGATCATAATATTAATAATACATTTTATTTGTAAGTTGTAACACACTTCACATTTAAGAAAAATCCCAAAGTGCTACAATTTAGAAACAACCAAAATAATAAAAAATAAAAATAAAAAATAAAAAAACTCCTCTAAAAAGGTGAGTTTTAAGACCGCATTTAAAAGCAACCACAGTGGGACTGGGAGCGGCTGCACAGAAAGCCCGATCTCCCATAGTACGTAGCTTAGTCATGATCAATGTTTATATGTGAATAAAAGCCTTAATTAAATCTGTTCATATAAAGCGATTGAGTCTCTTCAGAAAATTTGGACTAAACCGCTCAATTCATATGGATTCATTTTACAATCCCTTTATGAACTTTTTGAAGCATCAGAGTGGTAGTTGCGTAGCTGTCAATGGAGGGACAGAAAGCTCTCAGATTTCATCAAAAAATCTCTTCATTTACTGTATGTTTCAAAGATGAACGAAAGTCTTGCGGGTTTGGAACGACATGAGGGTGAGTTTTGACTGATGAAAGAATTTTCATTTTTGGGTGAACTATCCCTTTAAAAAGGGATAATTATAAGTGACTCAATAAACCACTAGTAACTTAAATAGTCACTATAAACACACAAAAAAGTTACAAATTCATTCTCAGTTCATGCAGTGAATAATGAAGAAATAATGGTGACATGCCCTTATGACAGCCTGAACACAACCACAGCAAAACAATCTCAACAACGCAGCCATTTAGTAATGAAGATGTGCCTCAAATGTATGATGCATTCTCTGAGAGAATTATGTTTTTCAGTGCAGGATGGAGAGGCAACATTCAAGTTCATGTCATTATTAATGAGGACTGAAATAGAGTACAGAACAAGCAATGGGCAACAGTGCAACGTTTCTAGCAAACACACAATGGATCTAAACAGGATAGGATGTCAATCAGAAATCAGGAGTTAAACACCACGTTTGTGGAGAGCATGCGTGCTGATCACAACAAATCAAACAAACGGATTCAAAAACGTGAGCGTTGATGCGTGGATGTGGAGTTTAGGGGTAAAAACATGGTGGAGTTCTTGCAAAGGAAGACAGTTTAGAGAAGTTTTGTAAAAGAGTCAAAAAAGAGGTAAATGAAAGCCTTGTTTTCAGAACCTGCAGGAGTCATCAAAACATTAGCAGAGCTATTGGTTGATTGATGGATTGTGACCAGCAGAAAAATAAGGCAGGTTTCTGTGCATTTTAAGTGTGAACCAGCGTATGGATGGATTTTTAGGGGCAAAAATTAACAAAAACAAAATTGTAAGAAAAAAAATAAAAATAAATAAATCACAGAAGACCAAATAAAACTAATTTCTGTTTCACAAAATAAACTTACCAGCATTTTTTGTGATGTTGACTGAATGTCGCCAGAACAAAAAACAAAAAAAACAAAACAAAAAATTAGCTATAAACTAACATATTATCCATCAGAGCTAACTGTGGTGCTTGAAACCTAAAACAACAGCTAAAGCATCCTATATGAAGCACAATATCTTAAATATTTTGCTACTTTTTTAGAAACATTATTTCTTTGAAATGTATATTTCACTTTTTATTTATCAGTTCACACAAGATGATAATGCTAAAATTGATTTGAAATTTTCAATGGCTGATATAATACATATACTGTATATACACACTACAGTTCAAAAGTTTGGGGTTGGTGAGATTTCTTAATGTTGTAGAGAGAAGAAGTCTTTTCTGCTCACCAAGGCTGCATTTATTTGATGAAAAATGCAGCAAAAACAGTAATATTGTGAAATATTATTTCAATTTAAAAACTATTTTAATATATGATAATGTGTAATTTATTCCTGTGATCAAAGCTGTATTTTCAGCATCATTACTCCAGTCTTCATTGTCACATGATCCTTCAGAAATCAGTCTAATATGATGATTTGCTGCTCAAGAAACATTTCTGATTATTATCAATATTGAAAACAGTTGTGTGTGGAAACTGGCTTTTTTTCCCCCTGATTCTTAGAAATGAATAGAAAGCTCAAAAGAGCAGAATTCATGTGAAATAGAATTCTTATTTCAACCTACATTCATTTTATGCATTTACTGAGATCCTAAGACACTTTACAATGTGTCCTTAATTGAATAAAAGTATTAATTTATTTAAAACCCCAAACTTTTGAACGGTACATACACACAATTTAATGACAGAAAATGAGAAACAAAATTAGTTAATTACTTTCTACAATATTTCTTTGTATTCTTTACAACACATATGACACAAAACCTTTATTATTGTATCAGTGCATCCCTTAGGTATATAAACCCTTTCTTTGCTCATGCTCAGATACCATTCATATATACTATGTTTGTTGCATAAATGTTGCCACACAAAGAATTTCAGACTGCAAAACAAAATGTCAGCGGTTCAAAGATATTTCTAGGTTTACAACGTCTAAGGCATGATATCACTCCCAATATTAATGTCTATGTAGAGTTCATTCAAACATAATTTATGCTTGATCAACTATAATGTCCTGTATTTGATGTGAATTGTGGTGTTAATAGTTCAAAAACACTACTCTCAAATTATCAGTCCAAATTATATCACTATACAATTTACACACAGGTATCAAAATCAGTACCGGTAAAAAAATATATATATATATATATAGTAATAATACATAATATCACTATACTACAGCATGAGTTACAGTAACTCAACATCCACTACAAGAAAAACAAGCAAATATTTAAGAAAAACACTAAAGTGAACTAATTTCTAAAAAGCCCTTCTGATATAAAGACACAGAGGTCTGGAGGGAGAACTGATGAATGAAGTGACCTGAAATTATCAGGGATGACAGAGGATTTGAGGGGAAATCAATGGTCCTGTTATAATGTTTAGAGAAAGAAATGGATCACAAGCTTTTGCCTAAAACATCATAAAGGTCAGATGTGCATCCAATAAGCGCCAAAGATCAACTGAAATCCCTTATAAAAATAACTGACATTAAAAAGCGGTCAGAGAGAACAATGGGGCAGTTAAGACTCGAAACAAACATTAGAAAATGACATCAACCATATGTCCAGACTTAAACTCATTATGGGTAAAACTAGGTCAGAGCTGTTTACTCTAAACACAGTATTACGGAAAGAAAAAAACTCAAACAAGGGGACTTGGGATTGCCTTGACCTACATCTATATCATTCACATGACCAATGAAATACATGAAATCACATCCTCTATTTGAGTTTGAACGGAACTAGAGTACAGAAACAAAGTCGAACATAATATTTCTAAAATAGTCATACTAGGAATTTACATCTTATAAGGTATGTCAAATATTAAAAGCAACATTGTATGCTGATTAAATAAATAACTCAGATCTGTTACCTTGCGTCCATCGCTGGCATGACAGTTGACGTTAAGTGGGGTCAAAAGTGCCATTAGCTTTTCCTCATTCCCGCTCCTAAGAAAGACGTTTTTCAAACAGAGGGGGACAAACACTGTTAGGAATGGCAACTTAGAGAAAAGACATTTCTGGATCAGAGATCCAGAGAGAAGGTAGAACATAGCAATGAAAAAATTGATTTTGGGAGCAAGAAACCTTTAAAAGTCTAATGGCATATATATTTAAACATAATATAATATATTTTAAGAGTTCATTGTACTATCACTACTAAGAAAATATTCTGTAATTTTAGGATTTAGGATTCTGTAATCTTAGGGGACAATTTTACTCAAAATCTCCCAAGTCAAAAAAAACATTTATTGAAAACCAAATGGCAAAAAACGCTATATTCTTGAAGTTTTCTAAACATCAACATATGACCAATATGGCCAATACAGCACCTACAGCTCTGCACATTCTTCCCAAAGTACTCAAACAATCAAATCAAGATGTTTGAACAACAATCCAAAACCCCTTGAAACCAATTATAGAAGTGTTTATTTCAGCAACACACTGATATTATATAGTTATTGTGCCATAAGCTCACCTTGCTGCCTCCAACAGTTCATCCTTCTTATATTCACCTAAGGAATAAAGATAGACAGCAGGTGTCAGACAGATTTGAAAGATGTGTGTGTGTGTGTGTGTGTGAATATGCTTAGTGTTCAGTGTAATGTAGCTATTTTCAGACTGGAAAACAAGCATACGGTTTATATTATGCAGTACTTTGCAGTTTTTTTATTAACATGTGAAACGGTATGCGGTATGGATTGATTAAAGTGTTCTGCTGCAACTTCACAGTTTAATTGGGCGAGTGCTGTCAAGATGGCATTTTAATCCAATTTTGTGTACAAATGCTTTGACATATGGCTACCCAATCAAATAATGGATGATGGCCTTCACTTTTCAGACTGGAGTGCAGTACATCGTGGCACTTTTGTTATATATTGCACATTTTGTAGCAAGTCATTCAGGCATTCCGTGCAGTCAGAAATCTATGGAAATCTATTTACTGTGAATAATATACATACTACAAAAAATAATAGTTATGCCATTGCAAAACATACCCAATGTGCATTTGCATGTCTGCTCATCAGAATGAGTGTGTGTGTTTGTTAATGACTGTAAAGCAGATGTATGTACGTGCATGTCTCACCAGTGAGGACGGTCTTAGCAGAAGGGTCTGCCAGGTCCAGAGCTGATTTGCCGTCAGTGTTTCTGATGTTTGGATCAGCACCGTGCTGTAGCAACACTGTAAGGAACAGAATCAAGCAATAGTCACATGGGATGCACCGATACTGAAACTGACGATATCAAAAGCAGATCATATTTAAAACTTTGGCCAATAACTATAAATATCTATACTGTTTTGCCACCTAAAATGTTCATACTAGATCTGCAATTTGAAATTTCAGTACAATCACCCATTGAAACATTTTAACACATATACATGCATATATAAATATATACATACATTTATATATGACTATGCAGTGTTATTTTACATTTGCTTAATTTATTTCATTTGTATCTTGTTATATTGTATTTATTTGTGCTTTTGCTTGTAATTTGATTATTTGTTTTCATTTTATTACTGATTGTGTATTGTCTTTAATAATGTTTTAAATTTAAATTAGTTAGGCTAGTAGTTTTAAGCTGTGGTATTAAAATTGCAATAGAGAACTGTGAAATTTCACTGGTATCTATACCCTGAATATATACACAGTTATCCATCTACATACTATAAATATTTTTGGTAACACTTTCCAATAAGATTCCCTCCGTTAACATTAGTTAAGGCATTAGCTAATATGAACTAACAATGTGCAGTATATTTTTTATAGCATTTATTAATCTTTTTTTAATAAAAAGACAATTTTTCATTGTTTCTTCATGTTAGTTCACATTGTGCACCGTTTACAGTACATTATCTAATATTTAAAAAATCCTGATATTATCTGTTTCTAATATCAGCATAATATCAAACCGGATAAGCCAGAAAAAATATGTAATATTGACCAAAACTGATATTTTCACCAATATATTGCACATCCCTAAGGTCACTCTCCACACTTCGCCAAATAACTTCGAAGAAACAGTACACACCGTACTCAGACAAACCCATTCATTGAGCAACTAATGCAAACATCAGAGATCCTGTCAGTTTTTCTCACTGAGAGTGCTGTCTCAGCACAGAGGTATTCAGCCGGACACTATGACATCAGGCCGCAGGAGACAAATGCTGCAGGACAACAACATTACTATCACAACACAGCAATCCTGCAGCATGCTGGAACGCAACATCAGCTGGAACAGCTCTATAGACACTCCACACAATGTTGACAGGGACTCATTCCTAGACAACTCATTCATTGCCTTTCAGCAAGGGATGTATGATATATCGGTGACCATAAGAATTTGTAATTATTAGAGCTTTTTTAATGATCAGTATTGGTCTGAGTAGACTATAATTGAAAACACAGGATTTCTCATATTAATCCATACCAATGCACACGTCTATTTTGCCCTTGATGGCGGCCTCGTGCAGAGGTGTGTAGTTCCAGTTGTCTCGAGCGTTTGGGTCCGCGCCGCTACACAGCAGGAGGCTGACCACCTCCGCGTGCCCGAACGAGCAGGCGTTATGGAGCGGGATCAGACCACCGTCGTCGCGGGAATGGACATTCGCTCCGGTCTGCAGGAGATGCTCGACCACGTCCTTTCTGCCAAAGCCTGTCAAACATCACAAATGACAATCAGTTTAAAATGCATTGAATCTAATATGATGAAATGAATAAAAATAAATCACACCTAACGAGTCTATTGAAAAGATTTTAGGTAAAAAAAATGATACATTTATGACAGTGAATGTGTATGTTGTTTAGATGCAGCAACTCTCTTAAATGATAGTTCACTCCAAAATAAGTGAACTACAATTTTCATGACATTTCAAACCCTTTTGATTTGTTTCATTAAACAAAACCAGATAGAATTTAGTAGAATGTTAATGATACTGACAAAAAGCATAATTCTGATTGAAATACTGCGTTATTTGTTTTAAATCAACTTAAATAACTAGCTGTCATTTGTTAGCCAAATTAAATGGTCCTGCAGAGCGACATACATTTTTATAAAGTGCTAATAATCCATATAGTCTCTTAATTAATATGAGATCATGAAAACTGCACGCTTATGCTTACTAATGCTGAAAATATCCAATTATATTAGTATGTCTGTACACAAAGTTATTTTTAAAAAGCAAGCCTTTTTTTTTTCTTTTTTTTACTTCATAATGGAAATTATAACACATTGAATAGATATTTTATCTCATAGACTATGTCCTTTTCCTTTCAGGACTGCACATCTCCAAGTTACCAAAAAACATCTTTTACACATAATTTTTTATCAGAAAACAGCGCGCGCACTCTCTAAATACATTATATATAACGTTACTTCTATTGACAAATCTCATGCTTCAGATTATTGTGGAACCAGAGAAAACAAAGGTGACTTTTTGTTGTTTTATAAGGTCACGAAACAAAGCAAGATGCTTAAAAACACACTATATGTGGCAAATACATAAATATAGACCTGCAGCAAAATGCAGAGGGGTTGATTTTCGTCCGGCCATGTCTTTAGCGTTCACGTTCACCGAGTCCACCAGCCTCTTCACCCGCGACACATCTCCGTTCCGACAGGCCTCAAATAGCTCTCTGAAGGCTCCGCCAGCCCCGCACACTCCTTCCCCGGGACTGGTCGCTCCTGAGCCGGGACTCTGGCTGCCCGCGGTCGCGCTTGAACTAATGCTGCTGCAGCTGGAGCTCCCCGGTGCTGTCGACGCTGCGCCGGCCACTGCTGTTACTGGGGCGGGCCGGTCCGGGGAAGAGGCGGAGGAGGAGGAGGAGGCCGCTGCGGACTCCATCGTCGCTCCGCCGCATTCCGCTGCGCCAGTAGACGAGGGGCTCAACAAACTCGTCGATTCGGGGATAATCGCGGACGGCGATTCGGGAGGGGGGGACGCGATCAAGGCGTTCCGCGGAGACGGCTGCAGGCTGCTTTGTTGGTGCTGCGAGGATCGACGGGGCACCGCCATTTTCCCCCCGAAGCTCCGTCTGTCAACAATAACAGCTGGAGCCGCTGCACTTCCGCTCAGTGCGAGGAGGCTTCCGGTTGGAGGCTATGCACTATTGATGATGCACTGCTGTTAATTGCCTTCATTTCTTTTACTACACAGTTAGCCTAAGTTAATTATATTTTCATATTAAAGTATCTATCTATCTATCTATCTATCTATCTATCTATCTATCTATCTATCTATCTATCTATCTATCATATTATCCAACTATATATCTATCTATCTATCTATCTATCTATCTATCTATCTATCTATCTATCTGTTTATCCAACTATATATCCATCCATCCATCCATATCTATCTATCTATCTATCTATCTATCTATCTATCTATCTATCTATCTATCTATCTATCAGTTTATCCAACTATATCTATCTATCTATCTATCTATCTATCTATCAAGGACCAGCAGCCGGTTGTTTAAACAATGTTTATAAAACGGTTAGTTCCCAACTTCCCATCCTTGATTCTGATCGGTCAATAGCTGTGTTTTATTCAGGTTTTATTCACGATAAAACCCGCTTCACTCAACGGTTCTATGTATTACTACACAACACCCTTAGCAACCACTCTTAGCAACTTAAACATATGTTTGATCTCATTGATATTGTTCATTGAAGCTTGAGTAGAGTATTGTGAGAGATTGAGTAAGCGAGTGGACCTGCATTTACAGTAGACATAGCATTTTCCTTCAGGTCAGTGCTATATTCACAATAAAAAAAATCAGTTTGAATGTCCGCTACGATATGTTTTCCTTTAACCAGTTAAGGGGTTTTCCCGTGCCCTAGTCATTTGTCAGTTGCGTCTTGCTTTTCTGTGTTCACAAGTTTGAGTCCTTTAGATACAGCACAGCCTCTCTTACCATAGGCTATTGCTTACATATATTTATTAAATTTTAACAATTGATATATTAGTTCAGGGCCAGCTTGTGTGCTGTGCGTTGGTTGGTCTGGGTGTAAAAGAATATACACATTGTGAGTAACTTAGTGTGTTGTGTTGTGTTGTGTTGTGTTGTTGTAGCTGGAGAGATGCCCAATTCCCCTCGTGCTACAGATGCTGATGATGGGATGCAAGATTCCTATTTGAAGGAGTGAGTTAAGCTTATGCACACATTTTGAATGCATTAACCATTTTATTTTTTCATTATAATCAAATTTGGCAGACTGGTTCTGTAAATGAGAGTCTGCCCATTCACAGGTATTACAGAAGCCTTCCCAAAGAAAAAAGATTGATGATGGAAAAGTCTTTGATGGTACGTTACAAACAATACAGAAATAATTCAGACAAAATATATAATTCTGTTATCATTTGAACTGAATGATGAGGATTGAAGCTGTCACGTTCCAATATGAGTTGTTTGAGCTACTTGTGTGTGTGTGAGTGTGTGTATTGTGCAATTAAAATGACCATGTCTTCTTTATCCAGAATGCAATTAATGACCGAGCTCTACCGAAGGATCGTGTGGGTGGTTCCACACAAGGTAAGATGTCAAAAACATATTGAGATTATTTAGCTAAATAAAAAATGAATCCTAAACTGATCAAATGTTTGTAATGTTGATGTATGTTTCTGTGTGTGTAGTTCCTGATCCACAAAAAGGGGCTATTACACACAAGAATGGGGCAGATGCTGAAGAAAAGCCTTCGTCCAAAAAATCCTTCACATGCATTGTGCTATAACATAACACAATTATGCGCTTTGGGTATAAGAAAAGCACAATATAAATAAAATGTATTATTATTATAACATCACTTCAGAATTACCTCACTGGTAATCTTTTGCCAGTCATAATCATTTCAGTGTATTAAACTTGCTGAGAAATGCAAATGTACATGCCATGTGTTGTATTAGCAGTATTATTTTTATTTCTTAAATATTGTTTCTTTTTTTCCTGAATATTTTCCTCTATTTAATAAGACTTTTTGTGACAACTGATTATGATGAAACTAAATCTGCATTACCTACTGGTACATTTTCTATTGCATTAACCAACACTGTTCATCATCATTTCATATGTGCAGGTTTGAAAATAATTATTATGCATGAAAAATTCTCTGTCTAAATTTATATTTCATTTCAAATCAAGACTGAATGGGTGTTTTATGAAATTCGCAAGTTACATTCTGTGTGCAACAGGGGTTTGTAATCAGCACTAGCAGATTCAATGCAACCACAGTCTATACAGTATATAGAAATATGGTGCTTGTTTTCATTCTATTTGACTGCTCTCGCAGAAAAAGTGTGAAAAATAAGAGCAAATGGAGCAGATCAGTGTCATAAAACACAGCCAGACACCAGCAACACCTCTAAAACTGTGTGTGTATTTGACCATGCAAAGCGCTATAAACTGTGAAAGAGAACTGAATTCAGGATTCCTGATCAATATGACTTTGGCTATCAAGATAAATCACTTAAACAATTTTTATAGAAACTATGTCTATAGACTCAATATAGAAATCTACTAAATGATTAATTGATTAACTATTAAGTTCAGTTGGATTAAACCGAACGAGAAGAGATGCAAATCAAATGTTTGATAGTA
Organism: Vimba vimba; assembly: GCA_022828995.1. NCBI lineage: Eukaryota > Metazoa > Chordata > Actinopteri > Cypriniformes > Leuciscidae > Vimba > Vimba vimba. Next base: position 5,436,344 of record CM040820.1, on the reverse strand, counting down.
AGAGGAGAGCTTTATAAAAGGTATACTGTGAGTGAAACATTTATATAGATGTATCACTTAGTGAAAAGGATACTTTGTGATTTTGTGTATTGTATCAATACAATTGGAAATACGGTGAAATGTTTGAAAAAGTGCACGTTTGATGATCTGTTGTGTTTTGAAAATTTACCAATTACACCAAAGCAATTAATAAAAACTACAATTATGAGTACTTTTTTCTCAAGTATACATAGATGAGATATACCTGATCACAAGTGAAAAAATCACGTTTTGTTTTTTGAGAAGAATTTCCATGAATTTTATAGTATTTGTGATCATATAGGTATTTAAAAATAACCTTTTTACAAAGAACATCTAGCAAATGAAATAATTTACAGCTGAGCATAACTAGAATGTTTTTAATTATATAATAAAAATATATTTCACAAATTCCCACAAATTTGCCCTTTATCCCTGATATTTCCAGCACGACTGTGGAGCCCCTGAGTCCCCCAGGCAATAATCATGATAGTAGACATATCTGACAAGAACAAAACTTTAAAAAAAGCACAAAAGTTTATTTGAGAAATAAATTAGCATACACTGAACTGAATATTAACCCCAATCATGCATTTACGATTTTGTCCTATTCTGAATTTCAAAAATGAACTTTCAAAAACTGGTATCAATAAGACACATAAGCTTTTTCACTCAAATAAAACTCTTCACAGAAAAGCAGTGTAGCCCATATGACACTGGGATAGCATTTGCAATAAAAACATTTTTTATTTCCATTTATTTTCTAACTCAATTTATAAACATATTTAAACTGTATTATAGCAGCAGTAGTATAAAAAGTCCCTCCTGTTTGTTTATCAACAAGTTGACATATTTCCAGTGATAGGTGAATGAGAATATCAAGCCCTTTGTTCAGTCACTGCTGTCATCGCCCACCACCATGTGGCTGTACTTCTTCTGCTGTTGTTCCTTGAGCGAATCCTTCACCTTTGCCCTCTTCAGACCCCCATCCCTGAGAAACACACAGAAAAACACACAAAATCATACATTTTTTACTTTTTATTTAGTGTGTAATGTTGCTGTTTGAGCATGAAAAAGGTCTGCAAAGTTACGAAGAACAAAGTCACTCCAAAGAGAGTTATTCTCGATTTCAGTGTCACTGTTTCTGAACTCCCTGAAACGCCTCCATTTTAGTCTTGAGTTTACTTCCAGAAACAATCATGTCATAATATTCCTCTTTTAAATAATTCATAAGCAAAGCAAAGGGCCGAGGCCTGATTGAGTTGCTAGTAGTGTGTTGAAACTCGCAGTTAACCACTTAAAACACACTGATCCAGCCGACCAATCAGAGCACATTGTGTTCATTGTGTTCATGGCTTCATAGAGACAGGAACTAAACTGAGCGTTACTGACAGACTGGAAAGAGAGGTGCTGCAACAATGTAAAATATGTGAAAAATATTGTTTTTTGAACATTCAAGCATGAAAACCTATATAGTAGACCACAACATTAAGACATAATATAGCTTTTTTAACTTATATTAAATCAATTCAGGAAGGCAGCTGAAGAAAAACTAATTTACACACCAGGCCAAGTCCACTAAACCTCCTTGTTGTGCAATGGTTGATTTCACCCTGTTGGCAAACTGCACAGCATCCTCCCCTTCCTGTGCACACAGGAAATGAGTCAGTGAGGGTGTAATCAATCACATCAACATCGTTGCACAAAAATGCTGCAGTTCACTAGTTGTGGAGTTGATGACAGCTACTTTATAATTTTCTGCTTGATCTCTCACCTGCTGTGTCATTGGAGGCAGATACCAGACGTTACACACTATCGCCCAGCTCGTCATCATCCGCAGCAAATAGCTCACCATGCTATATTTGCTGCTGTTCCAAAATGCATCTCCAAACTGAGGGTCGTACTATATATAACACACACAGACATTGCATGAGGGTCACAGTAGGCCGATACACAAACACACACTATGAAGATTATTGCAACATGACCAAAACGCAGTACTCTGTTGGAATTAAAACTGTATACTGCCAATTTATTTTAAATTGTGTGTGAAACAGTAGGTGTTATTTTTATGATAAATTATTTATTTTATTTATTATTTTTTAATTATTATTTGTATTAATTATGCTACAGGAATTATTTTATATATTAAATAAACGAAATTATACAGATCAAAAAGTATACATAAATTATATATATATATTTGTGTGTGTGTGTGTGTTTGTCTCTCTGTGTGTGTAAATATATATTAAGGCAAGATTTCTCATTTTCATTTAGCTTAACTTGATGTAGTAAAAATAAAATAAAAATATAGACATTAATTTTTTTCAAAAACATTCAACAAAATTATTAAAACTTTATTCAAAATTAAAATGATAATGAAACATATATACATATATATATATATATATATATATATATATATATATATATATATATAAAAATCAAAATATTAATTAAAACTATAATAATATCTCAGTGATACTAAAATAACATTATATGACCCCATAACATTATAATTCACTTTATAATGGGCAATGTGCATAAAAGACAAGTACTGATATATTACCTTTATAGCCACGGGGTAAATAATTCCTCCAATTTCAAAACTTCCCTTTTTAAACATCATTACTGATGTATTATTGATGCAAGTTCCTGCAGGACAACCAGGTGCAAGCATTAGACTTCAACCATAAGAGGCTTTAGAAACAACTGTGCTCAGCAGGACCTGAAATACGATGTTCCTCGCTATTATTATGCACTTACCCTCAGGGAAGATGAGTATTGGCAGCTTTGTTTTGTCATTTACGTGATCTCTTAACCTGTGAAGGATGAGAAAACAAGAAAGATGAGCAGACCATTATGTTAACAGAGACAATATGAGTAGGAGACCGGATACTCGTGGAAATATGCATGAAAAATTGATAAATGAAAGAAAACGTAATATGGCGGATGTAAGAAATGCAAGAAATGAAGTAATTATTTTTAATAGATACATACATACATATCTATAAATATTCAATCATATTTCATTATTATCCCTAATAGAATTTCATTTAATTATTATCTAACCCTAAAGATAAATGTCACTATCTCAAATATAATATGATATACATTTGATAAAGATTCAATTTAAAAGCAGAATTTCACTGATATTAATAGAAAGTGATGGAAAAAACAAACAAAAAAAAATTTGTGAAAATGTATTTTCTTTTTTATTCTAGGTTTAAATGTAATGGTGATGAATGGCAAACGTCTGATATTTAGACAAAAAGACATTAAATGAACTTTTCTTTTGCCTTATGCTAAACAGAGATAAATCTTTCATGTAATGTGACTAAGTTCAGTTTCCTGTTACTTTAATCAGCAGTGCGATGCAAATGGGGCACAAATGGCACAGTTTCCTGAGACTGACGCATGTGCAATAGCTCCACCCAGAGACGGATTATGACCTCGGCACGGACCTGTCTAAAGGCCCCCAGCGTTTAGAGGTCGATGAGCGGGTGGGGGGTGGGGCAGGGGCGTCACTAGGCCCATTTTAGGAGGGCTGTAGCTCCAATAAAATTCCACCCAGCCCTGCCTAAACAGGACAACATGTGTGCATTTAGTGATAGATTGTTATGATATCTGCATCTGTGTAGTTCTTTGTCATAAATGCAGTTTATATAATATGATGCGGGAGCAATTCAAGACGGTTTCCCATCCACTGTGAGACTTTGTGACTTTTCCTATTCTTGCCATAATTCATACTTTAGTGCAATAAATTTGCTAAAATCTGTTATAATATTAATTTTATAATAAATCCAAATGCAAAACACATAAAAAGAACTACAAAAGGGAGTGGAAATGGCAAATGAGCTAATGAGTGGTCCTCCTCAGCCATCTACTGGTTATATTGGTAATTTCATATCATTTTCAGGTTAAAAGTGTGTTTTCCACCAGGTGACAGAAATCCTGCACTAAAGCATGGCACATTTTCCATGTCATCTCCATGAATGAAAATGAGAAATGTAATGATCTTCGTTAAAGATAATTTAACTGCATAAATGTAGAGTTGAAAAAAAAATATTTTACCCACCCTATATTTTTCTTATCTTGCCAATCTAGACAACTACAGTTATATAAAGTTTGTCTATATTCTTAATGAATATTAGCTGGTCATGTAAAATGATTAGAAATTAATTCAATATTCAGGGATTGACTTGATAGGCAGTGCAGAACCTACTGTATTGTTCATGCCTACCCTAGTATCCTAACAACATATAATTTTTTTTTTTTTATCATGCCCTCATTGGGACTGAGCCCCCTTAATACCGGCATCCTAGAATTGCCCCTGGTTGTGGGGAAGGGGGTATGATTGCAGCGTGGCGCTCTGATTTCTCTTTGAGGGAGGCGGAGGGCCATAGCAATCTGTAGCAGCGCTATATGTATATATAAATATAGGGTTAGGGTTATATATAATGCTTTAAAACAGCATTATCTGAGCCCACAAGGAAACAGACTGACAACAAAAAACAATGAGATCACCGTGCATGAATAATATTGAATTGTTGCCTACATTAGATATCATTATGCATGAAAATATATTTGTGTGCGTGTAATTTCCAATACTGCTTGAGTCGTCAATGCATGTCAGAACACTGTGTGTTTCGAAATGAACGTGTTTCTGTTGTGCTGTAAGGCACATAGCAGAGAGACATGACCCAGCATGAAACAGGGAGGTATTTTGTCTCTAGAGTATGTAGAGAAATATATGCATTTGTTTACGCATATATGCAGTTTTATGAAGAGGAAAGATGAAATGAAATAGACGTAGAAAGTTTGAAAATCATGAAAAAAAATGAGTTTGTAGTGCTTTGAACTTGATTAACAATAATAGAACATTGTTATTGTTGTTTTACCTTTGTGTCACTAGGTGGCGGTCTCTCATCTCTGCTCTCTCAAACCAGATGTGAGGGCAAGATCGCTCCATAGCGCGCTGGACAACTCCCATTAAACCACCATGAACCTGCCCAACCTGTTAGAGAGAGAAAACGAGTCTGTTCACAACATTTCACTTTTAGAACAAAGTGCTAATCATGCAGAGAATTAATTCCTATGTGACTAAAGCGGCAGTTCTAAAATGATTTTGGTGACACATACACACACACACACACACACACACAAAAAAAACATTTAATAATGAAAAAACCCACATTATTTACATGAATTAATTTAGCTGATACTGACAAATGAAACAAACACAGTAGCCCACAATATTAACAGTTATGTTATTATTGAAAAACATTAATCTTCTGTATTTTCTTTATATATATATATATATATATATATATATATAGTTTTAACCAAGTCAAGTCACCTCTATTTATTTAGCGCTTTATCCAATACAGATTGGTTCACAGCGATAAACAGGAAAATAATGAATAATTATGCAAATTACATCAAATATTCATATGATGAATAATGAAAAATAATTTTTACTGGATAAATAATTTTTGTTGAAAATAAAATACATAAAACATTTAAGGTATTCTAAAATGGCTTTTACAATTTCTCAAACATAAATAATATGTTTATACTGGCTACTTTTGCCAAAAGTATTTGTGTCCCTCCAAACTCCTATGACTTTTTTATGTGTTATACACAAGAATGAGAGATTGGTGACTGTAAATATCAAGCTCCAAAAAGCACATAATGTACTGTTTGCTTAATGTGAAAAGCAGAGTCATATTCATACAACTTATATTCATTAAAAATTCTACCCCATTCGTATACCCCATGCAGATATAACTGCAGGCCTGAGCGCTATATGCAAATAAAATCCATTGTAAACGCGGACAAAATGTGAAACAAGGTTTAAGAACCACTGCACGAAAGTGTTAATTCTGTCTCACTCACCATGGCGTAACAGCCGTCATTAGCCAGAATAACGACATCAATTGGCGAAGTGTGATTAGCCACACAAATGCCTCCTCTCTTAGGTCTGTTCTGTCTGAAAGAAAGAATTAGCATTACACAGTTAGACTCATTTAATTTACACAATTTACACATTTGATACAGATGTTCGTCAACTAGGCCCTGGTGGTAAATGCTGCAACTACACCTTTATGGGCATAAAAAAGCAATTTTCTCCACTGACAGCCATTCCAAAGTAGTCATTGTACTTTTACAAAATATAAATAGGCAAGCAACATGAAAACAACATTATATTATAGTAGATGTTTACTCAGTGTCATCTGCAAGGAGTTCAAAGAGAGTGATCAGCCACATGACATTTACAGCTCAGGTGATTGGCTAAAAAATGTCTCTTGAAATGCACATGAAGCAAAGATGGCAGCATATGATTTGGTTACCTGTGCTCTCATGGAGATAAATGGTCTAAGCAAAGAATGGAAAAAAAAAAGAACTTCGCCGTGAGTATATCGGGGAATTAAATCATGTTCAGTCTCTTGTGTGTTACGTGTGCATGAGTGTGGGCATGAGCAATAAGTTGCTGGCTGCAGTTCCCTTAACGGCCACCGGTGTCGCTAATAACAAGGTTTTCTGAATTCTAAATATAACCCCTTTAAAGGGGCTAACACGTAGTTTTTCTACTAAAATGAATCCTTTTTGTATTGCCTGTGTGTGAAGGGGTTGTAATCTCACATTAAAATGATCCACTTGGCGGGTTTTGTTATTACCTCTGAAAGCAAGTATTCCTATTTCTATGTGAAGGCTCCGGGTCAGATTTACCACAAAATCCAGTGACGTGACTGAGACCTGCATGCACGCTTCCGAGCCTCTCGCCTCGTCTACTGACTTTGCACTCAACATCGACGACACTGCAACTTATGACATGGAATCTGCTAACACTAAGAAACGACCTGCTCCCAGCACAACACAGACTCCAACACAAACTCCACATAATGATAAAAAAAAAAAAAAAAAAGTTTTATCTGCTGAAGCTCGTCAGGCCAAACGTGAATCGGATCAACTTCGGACGAAAACACGGATCAACATCGGCACTCGCTTGTAAACGTATTGGTTGCAATCTGAAACATCACCGCTAGAGGCCACTGAAAACTACATATAGCCCCTTTAAATTTTGCATTTTTAAAATTCGGCTATGAGATCATGCCATGACGTATCAATCTTCTTCAAGTGATACGAATTTGCAGGTCAGAGTTTACCAAAATTTAATGCAGCAAAATGAGAAACATCTTCACATGAGCTTGTGTTTCCTGTCTCCAGCATTCGCTTGCGTATGAATGGAAGTCAATGGAACGAAAAGTGTGGTGTGATCGCCCCTTTAGAAGGCAGCTGACTATGTAGAAAGTAGACAACAAAACAGCTCAACAGGTTTTTAGAACAGAGCCACAGTGTGACTTTACACGTCTAAACCATATAATTGTTACTTGATTAGACAGGTTGTCATCAAATGGAGCCTTGAACTCACTTGTTGTGGTAGTGGATCGTAGCTGAAAGGCCTCTGGCACAGATCCTGTAGCACATCACGTGGACGAGTTCACTCAACCAACCCTTCACTCTGAAACAACAAAGGTTTGTAATGAATATAATTAGGACTAAATAACACTTTAATGGACACAAAGGAAAAGAGTATGAATAAATGAGCTCAACAGGTGTTTTTTTCAGGAGTGCATTTTTCACCATTCTGCATAGACATTTGTCATTTACATGTAAATACATACATTTGTCTAAATAAACAGATTGATGTAAATTCTTTTATTAAATTTTAATAGTATTACTAGGAATACAATTATATATAAATATAAATTATAAAATGATTTGTATGATATATTTAAAAACTTGTTTTGTGTGTGTAAATCATTGTTATCAATGCAGATTTGATCATTCACTTCTTAGCTGTTGGACCTTTCAATGCCTCAACTGTTTACCCATAATCATTACCCACTCATCAAATGTTTTGGGAGAGAAGTATATTTGATCTGTTCATCAAGCCCACTGATACTATATTGCATTAAAGAAATGTGCTTAGCTTCGAAAATTTCTTTAAAATGATCCCACTGGTGAAAATAGCAAAGCCTTGAAAACTGCAATAACGGCTTATGATTTTCTCAGCATCCAAGTGGTGTAGATGCCTCAGGTTGAGTTGAATAATGAAGAAATATTCTTTTTAACTTTTTGTTGGCTAAGTAGTCTAGCGAATTTAGACATTTGTTCATAAGTTTTGTGGTTAAGAAGCCTAGTGGAGACCAGTACACCATTATCTCACGCTGGAGACACCAGTGTCCAAAACATAATATAGTCTGGGAACATAATATAAGTGACGTCAACTTGATTAAGTGCAATCATGAATGATTCAAGCATTTGTAGGGCTGATAACATAACCAAAGCATTACCTGAAATTAGGGAGGAATCCCACCATCGTTGTGCCAATTACCAACCAGCTTAACCCTATAGTTGTCAGTGTAATCCTGAGACAATAACAGAAGAGCAGATGCATGAAAAAGATGCATGGAAAAAATACTATAAAAAAATTATTTGACACATGACAATTTGACAATTGAATCAAACTGAATTGAAATTAAATCAAATTACTTTTTTACAACAAATATACTGCCAACAAAAGAACAAAGCACCGAATCTAACTAATGTACAGTACACTACCATTTAAAAGATTATAGTCTGTAAGATTTTGTATTGTTTTTGAAAGAAGTATTATCTGTTCACCAAGGCTGAATTTATTTGATCAATCAAATACAGTAAAAACAGTAATATTGTTAAATATGTCTGTTTTCTGTTAAACTGTTTTCTATTTTAGTATATGTTTTAAAATGTAATTTATTCCTGTGATCAAAGCTGAATTTTCGGCATCATTTCTCCAGTCTTCAGTGATCTACACATGATCCTTCAGAAATCATTATAATATGCAGATTTGCTACACAAGAAACATTTCTGATTATTATCAATGTTGAAAACAGTTGTGCTGCTTCATATTGTTGTGAAAACTGTGATATATATATTTTTTCAGGATTCTTTAATGAATAGAGAGTTCAAAAGAACAGCATTTGTTTGAAAGCTTTTTACTTGCTGAAAAAAGTATTAATTTCTTTAAACCCCAAACACTAATGTACTAGGTATAAAGCATTACTGAACTGGTACACTACCGTAGAGGAAGCAATATGCCGTATCTCACAACCAAGCCAACCCCCCACAGTACAGTGAGCCTGAGAGAGATGTACTGGAAGTTGTTGTTGGTTCTGGTGAGGAGGTTCCAGGACACCAGCTCCTCCGAGGTGAATCTCTGCGTGACGTCGTCTTCCACTATGCTCTCGATGCCCGTCTTGGTGAAGTACAGGACGTCGCTCAGAGTGAAGTCTCCGCGCTCGGCCGACTTTGGCCTGTTCCGACGTAACTCCTCAATCTCCTGCTCCAAAGAGGAATTATCCCGCTGAATCAAACCTGAGTCACACACACAAAAGTGCTGGTTAACTTTATAATGAAAGGCTCAACTATGATCAAACTGTAATATTGTGAAATATTATTACAATTTAAAATAACTGGTTTCGATTTGAATATATTTTAAAGTGTAATTTATTCCTGTGATCAAAGCTGAACTTTCAGCATCATTACTCCAGTCTTCAGTGTCACATGATCCTTCAGAAATCATTCTAATATGCTGATTTGGTGAACAAGAAACATTTCTTCTTATTATCAATATTGAAAACTTTTTTTTTTTTTTTTTTTTTGTGGAAGCCGTGATACATTTTTTTATTTAGATGCATAGAAAGTTCAAAAGTACATCATTTATTTGAAATAGAAATCTTCTGTAACATTATAAATGTCTTTACTGTTTGTGTCCATTCACTTATATGGAAAAGAACAATGTGAACATGTCTCTATTTTAGGGAAGAAATAAAGTCACACGTTTTTGTAGCAAAATGAGGGTGAGTAAATGATGACAGACTTTTCTCTTTAATGTACGTAAGCACAGTGAACACAGTGCCCATTCTGTGCCATATTAAGAAACACATTCAAACAAGAACACAGTCAGATGCTTTATAACTGGGTATAATCAGTAATGCTATCATCAGCTTAGATGTTGATTAATCAGTGAAGATCAGTGAGGTATTGATAAAGAGCATTGATAAATCTAATGGAAGGTGTAACTGATAGAGACAGACTAAAGTCCATCATGAATGTGTGAGAGAGCAAGAGCAACTGTAATCATTGTGTAACACGTGATTGTTTGAGCAGACAGATAAGCTGAGAACCCAAGAGATCTCAAAGCTCTGCTTGCGTCTTGGAAAACAGCCATCATGCAGCTAAACTAAAAGACATAAAAGACGTCCACGTTTACAAGAACCTGAGGAATGATATAGAAAAGACAGAAACTCCTTTTCCATTGAAAGAAATGCAGAAATACTCAATAATCCTAATAAAATGACAAGCTGACTGATATTTAAGTCATTATTCATTCGCATTTTGCTTCAATGATGTCCCGTCAACAACTTTGACATCAATGTGAATGACTTTTAAATTTCAAAGTTGTTGATATACTACATTTGAATTGAAATATAGTACGCAAGTCATATGGACCACTTTTATTGTGCTTTTGAACCTCCGTAAAGTTGGCACCTCATAAAAAGAAATAATCCCCAAATTCATTTGTGCTGGTTTGGTGTTTGTCATTTTTTTGGGATTATGTTTGACGTCGCTCTCCACCCCATATCGTCCAAATCACTCCAAACCGGTGCCATTCATTTGTACTCGGTTTGAGCCGTTAAAACAAACACTGTAACTATTTTCCATCCGCATATATAACAAATATAATTCGGGAGCTGTGACGTCACTCTCCACCCCATTTCGTCTAAATCGCTCAAAGCGTTATCATTCATTAGTGCTCGATTTGTGCCGTTAAAATGAACACTGTATCTATTTCCCCTCCTTAGAAACAACAAATAAAATTCGGGAACTGTAACATCACTGTCCACCCAATGCCAACTTCACAGAGATGGGGTACACACCGCAAAAGCAGTGCTAATAAATTACAAGTGTGAAATGTTCCTTTACCCGGGGTTAAATGCGGTGTTTAGAAGGATGATAACCAGTGGTTAAGCACAGCCCTTATGTGTGTAAACTCACCATTTGATGCAGAATGTTTCAGTATTTCCTCTGCTCTACTCGCTCTTTGTATTCTGTGTGTTGCCCACTGTAAAAACACACAAAAAAAGTAAAGCTTAATATATATTGTATGATTCCATTTGCTTCTGACACTAGGCTTTAAACTTGCATAATGAATCACAATTCATTAAGACCAAAGGGCACTTATCACTTATGATGATACAGCACATTTCAGTTTAAGAAATACGTACAGTACCATCTGATTATGCCACAGTGTTCATTGGTCAACAAAACTGTTTCATTTCCCCCTGGGGAGTGTGTGCAATAGTGTAGCGTCCTGGTAGATGTAACATGTCAAGGACTGTTCTAGAGTGTGTCATGCTGTACATCTCAAAGTTGTGTATAAATAATATATATATATATATATGCAGTTTTTAAAAGCTCAGCAGAGAGAATTTGTGCTTTTCTAAAATAATTTGCCACAGCAGAACTTTAACTTTAATGCAGGACTATTTCAGGACTACCATTTGAAAAGATAAAGAGTGATTAAAAATGGTGACAAGCACAATCAACATGGCTTTGTAAACCGTTTACAGTTTCTACTATAGAAAAAAATGTAGGGCATGACACTTTATCTTTTGGGAGCTGATAGGAGGAAAATTGGGTGTTACATGCTAGAATGGATCCAGACAGAATGTGAATCGGTACGGCTTAACTTACATCAGTGAGGAAAAGGAAAGTCGTCTCAGGTGGTGGAGGAAGTTACAACATTTTGATTAAGGATTACATGGATTTTTGTCAATTGTTCAAAATCAATTGTTCACATTAAGACATTCAGTGTTTTAAGAAATTAAATAATGACAGTTTTATGTCATTAAAAGAAAATGTGACTACAGGATGGGCCATTTATATGGATACACCGTAATAACATGGGAATGGTTGGTGATATTAAAGTCCTGTTTGTGGCACATTAGTATATGTGAGGGGGCAAACTCCTCAAGATGGGTGGTGACCATGGTGGCCATTTAGAAGTCGGCCATCTTGGATACAACTTTTGTTTTTTCAATAGGAAGAGGGCCATGTGACACATCAAACTTATTGGTAATGTCACAAGAAAAACAATAGTGTGCTTGGTTTCAACGTAACTTTATTCGTTCATGAGTTATTTACAAGTTTCTGACCACTTATAAAATGTGTTCAATGTGCTGCCCATTGTGTTGGATTGTCAATGCAACCCTGTTCTCCCACTCTTCACACACTGATAGCAACACCGCAGGAGAAATGCAAGCACAGGCATCCAGTATCCGTAGTTTCAGGTGCTGCACATCTCGTATCTTCACACCATAGACAATTGCCTTCAGATGACCCCAAAGATAAAAGTCTAAGGGGGTCAGATCGGGAGACCTTGGGGGCCATTCAACTGGCCCACAACGACCAATCCACTTTCCAGGAAACTGTTCATCTAGGAATGCTCGGACCTGGCACCCATAATGTGGTTTCTTCAAAGAGAAACTTGTAAATAACTCATGAACGAATAAAGTTACGTTGAAACCAAGCACACCATTGTTTTTCTTGTGACATTACCAATAAGTTTGATGTGTCACATGGCCCTCTTCCTATTGAAAAAACAAAAGTTGTATCCAAGATGGCCGACTTCTAAATGGCCACCATGGTCACCACCAATCTTGAGGAGTTTGCCCCCTCACATATACTAATGTGCCACAAACAGGACTTTAATATCACCAACCATTCCCATGTTATTACGGTGTATCCATATAAATGGCCCACCCTGTAGATATAAGCACCTAAAATATACTGTCTTTATAAATTAATATATATATATATATATATATACATATGTGGAGGGACAGAAAGCTCTCAGATTTCATCAAAAAGATCTTCATTTGTGTTCTGAAGATACAGGTTTGGAACGACATGAGGATGAGTAATTAATGACTGATTGATTAATGAGAATTTTCATTTTTGGATGAACTATCCCTTTAACAAAAATGATTTCTAATAGTTAACAATAGCAACACAGGTCTCACGCACCTCTAAGGATTTGATAAGGAGCTTCATGTAGGTCTCTGTGATGCCTAGAGAGATGCCAAACATGGCAGGGAGCATTATCAGGACCACCACACAGGTGAACCAGATCCTCAGCACAGGGAAAAACACAGCCCAAAACCCCTCCATGACCACACGGACTACACCACTTCACTGTACACTACAACACTGGGAGGAAAACATGATTAAATGCATTCAGTAATGTTTATTTAAAATAAGCAGAAACATTTATGATAGTAATAAAACTTGATTAGAACAGACTTTTGATGATTTGATATAGCCCTGAAAGTCTTAAAAATCTGTATTTCTCTTTTAAATCAATCAAGGCAACATGTAGTTTAAGCCATAAAGCAATATAACACAAAGCAATCAGTCAGATTAGCTTTTGTTTTCTCAATGTATTAAGCTCAAACTCACCAGGTTTGCTGAATTCAGCAGCTCTACAGGACAGAAAGCAGAGAATGTCCCTCGATGTCATACTCCTCTGACCCTTAGCATGATGGCGACTGTAACCTGAGGTGTTTAAAAGTCCGTTTAAGGAACTTCTTCAGCCTTTACTCAGAGTGATTGGGAAACAGCAATGCTGGAAGACATCCTAGACCTGTAAAATGTAGTACAAAGTTCAAGAGCAACAATAGAAAAATGCGCCATCTTGTGGAAATAATGTGTAGTGCATTTATGCACAGATGTGGGTTAAAAGCATTTAAAAGCACCATTTCTCAACATCAACAGGTTAGAACCTATTAATATATATTTTTTAACATATAATATATAATATGTGCATTTACTTTCATGCATTTAGCAGATACTTAGACGCTTTTTTAATCAACTTACAATAGAGGAATATAAGCTATTTGTCACCAAGCCAACAATATTTGTAGTCTACAATCTTAATAATAAAAATAATTATTATTGTTAATTAATAAATAATAATAGAAGCAATAATAATGCGTCTCTGTTTTTCATTTTTCAGTATCCCAAAACTTACTGTTTAAATCAGGGTTCCTCAAACTCGGTCCTGGAGGCACTGTCCTGCACAGTTTAGCTCCAACCCTGATCAAACACACCTGAGCAAGCTAATCAATGTCTTCAGGATCACTAGAAACTCACAGCTAGGTGTGTTTGATCAGGGTTGGAGCTAAACTGTGCAGGACAGTGGCCTTCCAGGACCGAGTTTGAGAAACCCTGGTTTAAATAATATTTTGAATCCCAGATTTCCAAATTGTAAGGGAACGTCAGCATTTTAGGGGATGTAACTAGTCACCTTAAATCACCATTTTTAATCACATTTTGCAGCTAATTAAAATAGTACTGCATTGACATAAAACGGCATGCATGATTAAGCAAATGTTTAAACCAGTTTGACATTTGGCATGACACTTCTGTCACTGCATGAATGAATGAATGAATGAATGAATGAATGAATGAATGAACAAATGAATGTTCATTCGTTTTTTCACAGCATTCAGTGAAATTAATGAAGAATATAATAAATAATGTAGGAAATTAAAGGGTTTACAAAGTTAAAACATAGTGGGATGGGAAATAAAATCTGCAACAACAGAGCAATTTTGGCCGGGATGTGAGAGCATGTGTGATACATATGGATATGTAATCTTCTCTAAAATTAGACAGTCTTTAATTAAATAACCATATCAAGATGAGACAAATGAACTAGCCCAAAATAGTGTTCTTTCCCTAAAAGGGTATGCTTTAAAACAGGAGAAAGGAGAATTGCCTTTGAATACAAGTTCAATTTAAGTCAAAATGCTACTGTGTACCAAATTTACAACTTTAAATTTACCACATGAGCAAAATGTGACTTATCCCATAGCTCAAAAAGCACTTAAACTGTCACGATTCACTCTGGAATATTTGATTCTAATTGGTCAGTAGCGCCATCCAGCGGTCAGATATTTCCTAATATTCGCTGAAATAACAAAAAAGTGACTCAAAAAAGTACTCCGAGGACTTCAGTGTTACATTACTGTAATATTTTTTTGCGTGTTTTTTCACACTATAAATTGCCGTTCACACAGAACCCTTCGTTTTATTACATTTTTTATGTAAACATGCGTACGTTCTCGCCTCACGTATGAAAACGGCATTGCAAAAATGCGTCGAGCTCAAATTTCTTTTCATCCCACTGCCCTGCGTCTTGCGTTTTTATGGTCGTTCACAAAGAAATGCCACACAGAGGAAAGGGAAAAACACAAGATGCGTTTTTTAAAGTCCCCATGCAATCAAAATGTAAGGTTTTTTTTTAGCTTTTAGTATGAATATGTTAGCCTTAGGGGAGAGTGGGGGCGGTTGCAACACTTTTTACATTTCCTTCAGTTTCTCAGCGACTGTTTGTATTAGAAAGACAAAAAATATATGTCACCTACCTGCCCATACTGTTGCAACATGTGTACATGTGATAATATGAAAGTAATTTGTACTTAAATGGCCCCTGAAAAATGTTGCACAACAGTACAGAGGGAGGGGCAGTTGCAACAGTCATTTAGATGTAATAAAACTCATACTTCGGCATCATTTTTCAAATCTTTTTAAAGTTTTTTTGAGACCAGAGTTCACTGAGTTAACTTATTAAAGTAAAAAAAACAAGTACACAACCATGTAACACCTTTGTCAATCCCACAAACTGATTTATGTAGGCCCAACAATTTCATAACACCACCAAAAGAACACAAACTGATTATTTCATAGCATCAAGTATTCACAATTCCCCATCTGACTCACAATTGTGGCAAACGTAAATGGAACCACCATCAGTGCAGGCTTCATGAGCCAATGCCTTGCGCTGCCAACATTGAAGCCACACCTCGCTCGGTCTGGAGTAGCTCTCCAAACAGACAATGCAAAAATCTTCTTTCTCAGAGTCACTGTCCTTCTCTGTATGCTTTTTCTTCTCGGGTTTGGTTTGTTGGCTTGTTTTCAGTGTGTTTTTTGTCAGTTTTCTCTTAACTTTTGTTGGCTTTCTCTTAACTTTTGCTTTCTCCCTCTCCAAAGCCTCCTTTTCGGGGGTGTCTGTCAAGATGGCTGATTTGCATTTTTTCCTACCGTTTGCTTTCGTTATCTTCCGTGGTCCTGCTCTGGGGTGAGGTCTAACAGTCTCAGGTGAGAACTCAGCTTGCACTGGAGGAACTGTAGTAGAAGCAGAAGTCCCAGCATGCACTGGAGGAACTGCAGAAGAAGCAGATGTCCCAGCTTGCTCTGGAAGAACTGGTGGTGGCGGCCGGTCTGTCACCAAAGATGGTGCAAAGTCACTGTCTTTGAATTTATCACGATTATAAGGCCAAATTCCAGTGCTGCTAAAGCCATTCTGCACATTGCCTGGTGTTCCAGCCAATGGGAGGGCCAACCTAACAATTCCAGGAATGTCGTAGATGGACATCGTCAGGCCTGGGTGACTTCTCATCCAGGTATCGCAAAATATGTTGACATGACGTTTTGGGGGCCATAAACGGTATGATCCAGTGGCTGTAATTTGTGTGAGCAATGGGGTGGAAACGATAGCATGACAATGCCATTTTCTCTGCAGAAATCTATTCCTCTTACAGAAAGATGGGAGGAATGATTATCAAGGATCAAGAGGACTTTGGCATCCAATGAGACCCTCGTGTGGTGGTGGAAATGTTTAAGGAACTGAAGGAAATGGTCCTCCATCATCCACCCTGATTTATTGGCGGCTCCAATGCATCCAGGCGGGCCATCGCGGATGAAATGGTCCTTGAAGTTAACCCGCGGGAATATGAACATGGGTGGAATCATGTTCCCTAATGCATTGCCTGCACATGCAGTGTTCCTCTCTCTCCGGAGGTTACTGCCCCCACCTGTCTGACGCCGCACCCGGCAACAACATTTTCTGGTTCTTGGACAGTTGTGACCCCAGTCTCATCCATATTCCAGATGTCCTTCCCTTCAAATTTGTTTTTGTCAAGCACATTTGCAAGATTGTCGTAAAACACGGACGGATACATTGTGACGGTTGAAGCTTGTGTTCCGTGTGAGACTGGTAGCTTGAGGGCACCGTATAGACAGACTGGTCTGTCAGCCAGGGAGCACTCATTCCAGGTTTCAGGGTAGGAGCACTTGTAGTAGACAGCCAGTTGGAAGGCCAATCGACGAACCTGCGAAATGGATGGTAAATGAAAATGGAGATGGAATGGTAATTTCTCTTATCTTATTATTTCACAGTCTCAATATTCTTATATAATTCTCCCTACCAGCCCTTC
Organism: Vimba vimba; assembly: GCA_022828995.1. Taxonomy (NCBI): domain Eukaryota; kingdom Metazoa; phylum Chordata; class Actinopteri; order Cypriniformes; family Leuciscidae; genus Vimba; species Vimba vimba. Next base: position 5,418,936 of record CM040820.1, on the reverse strand, counting down.
CTTTAAGCCTACACTCTGCTTTAATACCTTCCTCATGCTTACCTCTTTAGTGCTGAGACTACTGTATTACTGTATGGATGGATCAATGTAAAATACCAGTAAATTACTGGTAAATGCGCTGTGTCAACGCAGAATGAAGATTACCGGTATTTTGCACGTACAAGGTCAGAACGCGCTGACGTAAGAAGTGATTTGGGCCAATCAGAATCTGTTGAAAAAGCAAGGCTCTGGCCTCTGGGCCATTCATAAAATTATGATGCAGATGATGCGTTTACTCAGCACTGTTTACAAATGTCTTCAAATTGGAGTGATACCGAAACTAAAGTGCGCTTCTCCTCGTCCGGGTGGATGAAGAGATTTTTCAACAACTTTAGAGGTCACTTGCGGTTAATGACATCATCACAGAGATTACCGGTATTTTGGAACTGATGTGTGAATGATCTGTTACCGGTAAAAAGCCAGAACGCTGTTGCTTGTGTGAACAGCACATTTTTGAATTTACCGGTAAAGTCGTTCTGGCAATTTTACGGTAATTTACCGTGATTGCTGTGTGAAACGGGCTATGCAAACCGTTGCAGCGATAGCATAGATCATATGCACAAGTCGGAGCAGACTACAAAACATACTGGACTCATATGAATTCTACACAGAATGCTATATTTTATAGTGATATGGAGAAGATTAGAGAAAACTGCAGCTTTATCCAGCTCAACGGCTCTGGCCGAAATGAAATGATATGCTATTGGCTAATTAAAAAAAGGGGAGGAGCTGTTCGATATGTCCCGCCCTGTTTCAGTGGGCCTTTAACCTGAATTAATCTGTGGGCGAGCGCAGCGGTTAAACACGTCCGCATTGTTTACATAGATAGCTTTAAGACACTATACTTATACAATTATGAAAACATAAAATCAAATCATTATTTATATAAACGAATTTGGTGAGCAGCCCGTGGAGTAAAAGGGGTTATGTACAGTCAGCTGGTAATTATCGCAAAATAAACCACTGAGGAATAATGACCAGCTGACCGTATATTATCCCTTACTTAAGACACGTACAAAATTCTGGGTTGCACCAAGATTTTCTTATGGATAAGCAACTATTACAGTCTATTTTTGAAAAATAAAAAGTGTCATTTGAGTGTGTACTAGGTACCTCCCTTGTTTTTATTGTCCTGTGGCGATCTCCTCTCCTCTCTTCTCTCCTCCTGCGCGTGGAAACAGGAGGAAAGTCAGTCACTGGAATCTCTCCTCCCACTCCACATCATATTCCTTCATTCTCTGTTCACTTTTCCTTCTCCGTGTTGCTGACCCCAGAGGTCTCCTGCTTTCACCAGAAACTCCCCTCAGGACTGACTTTAACTAGTTCTTCGGCTTCAATGCCGCAGAGCGTTTATTTACCCTTCTAATTTTGCGTTGCAGAAACATGCCAAGTCGGGTCAGCGTCGCGATTTTGCGGTTTAATTGTGTTTTCTTTCTGGCTGCGAGCCACGTCAAGAGCTCTGATCCGGACTACCTCTTTCCAGACACAGAACAAGGTTTGTGTTTTCATGCATAAGAATTATACAGTTATGTTCAAGCTTATTTTACTACAGATTTTAGGCTGTTTTATTTACAGAAGCAGCAAGTCTTATGATATGTCAAGTGTTTCACTGAGGCGAGTGGTCAGTCCATGTTTCTGTTTATGGAGTCCTGAACTTTACTCAATCTCATTGTATAAAAGCACATTTAACCCTTTTATGTATGAATGATTCAGTAACAAAGGATTTTTTTAACTTCAATATAACATTCTTTCTCAATCTTGTATAGCTAGGCTATGTATTTGGAGAAACTTGCACATCTGTTCATTGCAGTAAAAGATACTTGGTACATCAACTCTTTCATCAGTCATTTTGACTGTTTTATGATGTCTGACATGAAGAGGACAGTGATGTAGAATTATGGGTAAGGATCAAAGGTAATCATTCATTGTGGTTTGGATAAAGTCACTCTCTGAATGGTTAAAATGACTTGAATGAATCAATGCCTATAGGTTATATTTCACCCTATCAGAAGAACATTTTTTATTACAAGTATTTTGATATTAAAGGATTTTAGGAGTATTAAAATGCACACATTTTGTATTTTTCACACTTTCCACATTCGCTTTTTGTGTCATTTCTTTTTAGTTTTTTTAAAGAATGCATATATATATATATATATTGTGTATATGTGTGTGTATATATTGATGCTATGTATAGCCTAATGAATGAAATAATAATATAATTGAATACAAATATTTAATAAAATGTCATAAAGATGCAAAAAGATTTAATGGTCCTAAAGGTCCTAGTCTTTTTGCTAAATGTAAATTATTTATTTATTCATTCTCTCTTTTTTCCCATTTAATTTTATGATGAAATATAACAGAAATAACGCTTTTTTTGTGAGTTGTGCCCTTATCCTCTGGTAAACCCAGAAATGATTATCTGCTGTAATATGTACTTGAACTGAAAAATGTAAAGTATTTAAATTGAACTGTCTTGTTTTCATTCATTCATAGACCTCTTCATCAAGCAACACTCTGAATTTTATGTGGATCACCCTGAAAAAGTGGACAGGAATGGAAAATTCATCTCATACGCTTTATCACATCACTTCACTAACGTGCGACATAAGAGGGACCTAAATTCAGCGGAGAGGCGGGTGTATTACAAACTCAACTACAAAGGTCAGGAGTACACTCTCAATCTAACCACCAATGACAACCTACTCTCTAATGAATATGTGTTGGAGAGACACAACGGGAGTTTAATGGAAAAGTGGTCACGAACATCTGGGAATGGGGCCTGTCACCTTCTTGGCACAGTAACGGTTGATAACATGCCAAGTGTTATCCGGACCGCCGCTATCAGCACCTGTGAGGGACTGGTGAGAAACATCTGACTTAATCTGTCAATTGTTTAATGTATATCATACAGTTCATTTCTGGGCCAGTTGCATAAACTGCTTAGACAAGTAATTAAATTTTTTTTTTTTTCAAGACTGGTCCTAACTTTTTAAAGTCAGTTAAGTAAAAAGTTAGATCTGTCTGACTGATTACCTCTTGACTAATTTATAATTGGTCAAATTGTTTCTTAAGACACAGTCTTAACAGGCTAAGTTGATGCAAATGGCCACTGGTGTAAATTCACATACTTGCAGTAGTGCTGATATTGTCATCAGCTGTTAAAGTCAACATAAAATTTCAATCGACCTTATTACTTTCTTTACGGATATCCCTGATCTAATTCTGAACAATTGATCAATGCACATTTTAAAGAAAGCCATTTTTTCTCTGAACAACTCAAGTGAAGTCTCCTTTATTTACAGTACAGTATATAGTGCTTTATACGATACAGATTGTGTCAAAGCAGCTTTACAGTGATAAACAGGAAAGTAATGATTCAATGATGCAAACAGATTTAAAGTGTTGATTCAGTTTTGTTCAATAACTATGTAAAGTCAATTATGGAATGAGTTCAATTCATCTATAAAGCAGCTCTGGAGAAATCAATCATGTCATCGTCCAGCTCAGTTCAGTTCTCATCCAATAGTGTCAGTGCAGTAATATCAATAATATTTCTGAATATTAAGTGTCCCCAACTAAGTAAGCCAAAGGCGACAATGGCAAGGAACTTAAACTCTCCCTTAAGCCTGACATTACCTCCCAAATTATCATAGTTTTAAAAAAATGTTACCGTGTTCTTAACCAGCCTTACATTTTTATTTTGAATATTCTGTTATCTCTGAAATCTGCCACATTATGGAAGTAGAATGGGTTGCTAATGCAGTTTCACGTATTCAAAATTAATCTGACTGTTTCTTTCAGAGTCCACTAGTAAACAATGTTATTTTAGTATTATTTAAGCCCCTGGTTTCACAGACAAGGCCTAAGTCTAGTCTAGACTAAAATGCATGTCTCAATGATGCATGTCATCAATCGTCATTGATGTCAATTATGACAATGTTATGTCTCAAGATGCACACCAATAATGTTTTTGTTTTTTTAATTTTTTATCTAAGGCATGTTTATAAAAGCTATTTAAATGTCCTACTGAACTAAGGCCTAATACTGGCTTAATCTAAGCTTTGTCTGTGAAACCGGGCACTATACTATTATATCTTTAATTTAATAATTCAGTAATAAAATATTCAGTAAAAAAATAAAATAAATAAATTTGTTATAAAATAAACTTCAACTTAAACCTATAAAATTTCAATTTCAATTTCAATTTTTTTTTTTTTTTTTTTTTTTTTAAGTTTAAACGTTTCACCTTATATTTATTTAAATGAACGAAAGCAAGTTTTAGTTTTAGTTAACAATTACCAAACAGCTAGTGAATAGCTCCCGTAAACCTGGTGGTCCCAGACAGAACAAATGCCTGTCTGGAGCGACATCGACTGGCCTGGTAGACTCTTAACTCTTTGGCCCCTGTTTTGTTTGCAAAAAGAAGTCAGTGTTTAGCCTTCAGAGTGACTCTACAATGGGCCGACTGTGTGTTCAGCAGAGTAGATATGAAAGAGTTTATATTTTCCAATAATGACCGTCAGACTGTAAATCATCCCACTATTACACGTCTACTTACCAAATAGATACACAAATGGACATGATGAACTATTGATCTGAGTTTAAATGATTTTAAATCTAAGAAGGAGATTGTGTCTGACAACTAAATTTCTGACCAATCAGAATTAGCTGTTACAGAGACCCATGTAATAAGATCCAATAGTAGTCTGTTATTCGAAGTGGACGCTCATAAAAAGCGGGGAACTTGAGAAGAACTGTAACCAGGTCAGTGTGTCAGCACATAACATGACTCATTCTGACTTGGCAATTGAACAAGAAGTTGCAAACAGGGAAAAGAGGAGAGGCAGAGAGAATCGATTGTTGGTGAAAGCACAGCAAAGAGTTCTGGACTTGAAAATGAGCTTTGATTTATTAGGTGCATGCATAATTTGCAGAAGAATGCATGCATTACTTTTAGTAAATGCTGTCTCTGTCTGTCAGTCACTGCCTGAGCATGCATGCTCCTCCTGTAAGGTCAATCAACAGCGCTTCATTCCGTTCTCATGTTATCTTCCCCTAAAAACATTCTCTCTCAATCTCGGGTGCTATTACACTCGCATTCCATTCACTTGTATGCATTCTCTCCTCAGAGACTGTTTAAGCAGAAAATAAATAACAGACAGATAGACCTCTATAAAAATGCTGTACAGGTTATTGAGACGACGCTTTTAAAGCAGACAAAGTCAGGATTCCTTGTGACCAAACTAAAATATAATGAGGTGCAAATGATCAGTACAGAGCATTTATGCACTACAGCCAGGCACACAAAAAAACAATGTGCTAATGTTTTGTGCAGTGCATTTGGTGGTGGAGCAGAGGCCAGAAACTACACGTTCAACATTGCAGGGCTTGTGGAAAGTAACAGTTTACCCAAAAATAAAAATTCTGCCATCATTCTGTAATTTTAATCATTCTTTTTTTTCCATACAAGGAGAAACTCACGCCATTGGTTCAGCCAGAAGTTGACATTTTGAACCACTCAAACACTAGGGTTCAAAAGTTACATTTTAAAGTTAAAAGTTTAATCAATTTAAAAATGTAAAAATTTTGTTAGTATTTTTTCAAATGTAATTTATTCCTGTCATTCAAAGCTGAATTTTCAGCATCATTACTCCAGTCTTCAGTGTCACATGATCCTTCAGAAATCATTCTAATATGATGATTTGCTGCTCAAGAAACATTTCTGATTATTATCAATGTTGAAAACATGTAGTGCTGCTTAATATTTTTGTGAAAACCAGAATTACATTTTTTTCATTATACTTTGATGAGCATAAAGTTCTAAAGAACAGCACTTATTTAAAATAGAAATATTTTGTAACATCAAAAATGTCTTTACTATTTAATTTGTCCTATTTAATACTGATCTCAAACTTTTGAACGGTAGTGTATCTTGAAAGCCGTACAGAGCCATAGTGTTTATATCTAGGATGGGAAAAAGCATTTTAGTAATTTTGTATTTTTTATTTGCATGATAAACTGAACTTTAAGACTGTTTACTGTTTGGTTTATGGTCCTTGCGAAAAACTCATTAGCACTGAACTCTGTTGACTTCATTTTTGTTCAACTTTTATTTCAAACCAGAGCAGTGACAGATAAACAAAACTACCCGTCACTGACCCGCTCTGCATTAGTCATTAGATCCATACATTCTTCCTGCCCTCCAGAGGATGTATGGCTGGTTTTGAAGGACTATACTATAGTTTATAGTCCTTTACATAAGCCTATATCCTGTTAGAAGAACCAAAACCTGCAGGAACTCTGGAAGCCGAGCAACACACATATGGCTTCTGTATTTAGCAGTTCAGGTTTTGTTTTCACAATGCCCCCTGACACCAAAGCTCACGTTTCTGCTGTGTGGAGCAGATGAGGAGAGAGAAAGAGAGGACAAAAAACAGAGATGGAGTGAAATGTCTTATGTGCTTGTGTAAAGTACTTTGGCAGTAAAACAAAATGGTGATTGTATTATGTTTTGTATGTGGTGCATATACTGTACAGTATATGTATATATATATATATATTAGGGCTGTGAAACGATTGATCATGATTAATCACATCCAAAATAAAACTTTTTGTTTACATAATATATGTGTGTGTGCTGTGTATAATTATTTTGTATATAAATACACACACATGCATGTACAGTATATATTTAAGAAAAATGTGTTTATATAAAAAATATTTCGATTTCTATATAATATAATATAAATTATATATATACAGTATATACATGCAAATATTTCTTAAATATAAACATGCATGTGTGTGTATTTATATATACAAACTAATTATACACAGTACACACACATATATTATGTAAACACAGACTTTTATTTTGGATGTGATTTAATCGTTTCACAGCCCTAATATATATATATATATATATATATGTATATATATATATATATATATATATATATATATATATATATATATATATATATATATATATATATAATATTATAATATGTTATTAATTATTGATGTATTATATTCTGTGTACTGTTCAGTATCACAGTACTTTAAATATATTGGTACGGAATGATTTTCATATTCATATACCATAGATACTTCAAAGAATATTGTGTCATCGTATGATAATTTACTGTATCAATTATACTCTATCATCATATGATAATACTAGTATTATCATGGTAAATGCCCAAAAATATGGCAATTTTTGTAGCATGAAGATTTAAATTAATTATTTGTTTTGGCTGTAGGATACTGAAGAAACTTTTATTGCTCTGTTGTTTCACTTTCTAGATAATGTTTTAACTGTGTCCCAAATATTAAGAGAGAGAGAAAAAAAATAGAATTATAGAAAATAGAACACAAATAAGACACTTGTTGACATATAGTAAGAGTATGGCAGCTCAGATTATTTGGTTTTGGAAGTATTCAATGAGAAATGTTTGAGTTAATATTGCGATTTTTGATGCCAAACTTTGGTATCTTGGTAGATCTGAGCACAGTTTGAGATCTCCTCTGAAACTCTAGAGGAGAAACGTGAGATGACTAGGTTCTTTTCTCAGGAGAAAAATCAGAGACGTAAACAAATCTAAATTTTTATATTGTCTAAGGGAAACAATTGAGACATTAAATAGATCTCAGTTGGGATTTTTCTTTCATTTGAGGAGATATGTAAGAGTGATTCTCACGCCATACCTGTACAACACAGTTGTGTGTGTTGCAGGGGTTAGTATTGTTTAGACTCTGTGGATGATCAATATTATGACTGTGTCTCCTGCCCCCTGGAGGATTCATGGTCTTTTCACAAATCCTAGTATCTGTTTTGCATTACTAGCAACCCATTTGGAATGTTTATCTGGTCACAGTTTATTTAGTTTGTACTGAACACACACACATGCATACACACCTGTTTTTGGCCTGTGGGACTGAGTCATTCAGCTGGGCGGTGAAGCTGGGATTTCACTGCAGCTCCAAGAATGAGTGGCGATAAGAGAAAAATGGCACGTTTCAGAGATGTGTTGTTTGCCAAATTAAATCTAGCAGGTTGAAGTGTTCAGAGTCCAAGACATACAGACAATCACACTTTAAGAACAATCTAAAAAGTTAACATGCAACCTGATCTGACCCTTAAAATGTGCGTTTAACAGTTGGGGTTATGAGTTTGTTCAAATCTCTAACCTTAAGTATAAGCAATAGCAATGGTGCTTAGGATTTAATTCAATTGATAAAAGTAAAGACAATAAAGACTTTTATAATATACACAAATTCAATAAAATTTCAAATAAATGCAGAAAATTTCAAAGCATTTTTAAAAAAATTCACAGTTTTCACCAAAATATTAAGCAGCACAGCTGTTTTCAACATTGATAATAATAAAATAGTTTCTTGAGCTGCAAATCATCATATTAGAATGATGATTAAACATATATTTTTTTAAGGTATTGCATGTATATGTATCTGTATATATATATATATATATATATATATATATATATATATATATATATATATATATAGTGTATCTGTATCTTAAAGGTGCAAATAGGATTGAATTCAATTTAACACTTGCATGTCAAACTGCACTGATGTGTGGCCTTTAACGGTTATAATGTGTTCGTGCTGTGTTTTAGCATGTGCACGTGACATGTTATGGCACACCAGGTGGGTAATAATCCTACTAAAGCCCCCGCAGTGTGGAGAAAATGTCAGGACTGGCAAGAACTTGCAGGGAAAATGAACAAACAGAGGGAGTGTAACAGGGAAAATACCTTCCCTGCATTCATTGGAATTCCAACAGATCTAAATAATGGGACCTGACACCTGAAGTGTCATTACAGTACAAACTACTTTAAACTGTTGGAACAAACCCTTCCCTAATCCCTAAATTTTAACCGTTAATGCGTAACGCGTCCCCATGGGACCCCTAATTCATACAGTAGACACAGGATGGTTGGCTCTTTTGCTTTTGAGCAATGTACACAGACACTAATTCATAAAGACAATCATAAACTGTTACATACAAAGGATGGATACGTTCTTTAAAAGGATGGATTCTGATTGGCTGTCAGTGTTTTTATCATTCATCAGCTGGAAATATTGTTCTGAAAGTGATTCCAACAAGATCATTTCTCTGTGCCATTGTCATTATAGTTGTGGTGTGGATTCTTCTATTCTTTTTTATTTATAACGATTTTTAGAAATATATCTTTATCGTTATCATTATAGACCTTGAATAAATATATATTATATAAAATATATAATATATCAAATGTAATTTATTACTGTGATGCAAAGCTGAAATTTCCGCATCTGTCACACGGCCCTTTAGAAATCATTCTAATATGCTGATTAAAACATTTCTAATTATTATCAATGTTGAAAACAATAAATTTTCTGAAAGTCGAAATATAAATATTTATTTGAAATACAAATATTTTGCAACATGATAAATGTCTTTTCTGCCACTTTTGATTAATTTAATGCATCCATGGTGGTGAATAAAAGTATTATTATTATTTTATTTTTTAAGGACTTCCCCCAAAAATGTTAATGTTAGTATAAATGACATCTGTTATGATTTATGACTAAGTGTGTTGTTTTTTACTTATAGAGAGGGCTGTTAAATTTACCGGAGGGGCCGTTATTGATCGAGCCGGTCCGTGGCCTCACCCCAAATGTCACTCATCCTCGACACCCACACGTGATCTACCGGAGTTTAACCTGGAGCGCTCTCAGGCGGCGACGCAGCACAGATGCACACAGTGTTCACTATAGTCCCTGTGGTGTCAGAGGTCAGAGAAACAAGAAATATATTTCATTATGTTAGATGCATAATCTTTATATGGTGTTAAAGGATATTTCACCAAATAATACTTTGGGAAACTAGTAACTACTGCTCGTTTTCACAGATAAGGCTGAAGTCTAGTCTCAGACTAAAATGCATGCTTGAGCTGTTTTTAACTGAAAGCAACTTGCACTGACGTATCTTAAAATATGTCACTGCCATTGTTTTGTCTCAAGATGCACAGCAGTAATGTTTTTTTCTTCTAAGGCACGTTTATAAAAGCAACTTAAAGGGATACTTCACCGATTAGCATTAAGCTTTGTATCAGTAGAAACCCGGTAGTATTTTGGAATGACCGTGCTTCCCTCCCTCATGTCCCCCTGAGACGAGAGATTTCTGTATTGTGTGTCTGGAAAAAAACCTCTGATGACGCAAAAATCGTCATTTATCATCATCTGAGGCTTTTTGTCCAGAGGCGAGAGACTCCAGCCAGTAGGAGGAGCTCGTTCCGCATGTCTTCAACCCGCCCATAGGGGGATCTCACGATAAAACAACGTCTTTTCAGTTTCGAGTCGACTAGACGCCTAGCTGTATCATTTCTTCTGATACTGCCCTCTGTAACCGGTAGGTGTGGCTTGGGAGTGTCCTCGTAGGGCAGCGAAGCAAGTGCATTCTGGGAGTTGTTGTCTTTCATCCACATGAGCCAAAAATACATTTTCTGGCTTTTCTCAGTCTAGAAGACACCAACTTCTAAAATAATTTCACATTTCTACTACATAAATGACCCAGTTTAAATACACATTCATCTTTCCAGCGGTGAAATATCCCTTTAAATGTCCTAATTGAACTAAGGCCTAATCCTGGCTTAATCTAAGCCTTGTCTCTGAAACCGGGCCTACATTTGTTTAATCAGTGTAAGCTGTGTTGCATGAGCAGAATTTGTCTGTGTTTGTGCAGATGGTTCCAAGTATTCCCAACAGGTGGAGCAGGAGAGAGAGCGCTGGGAGCGGGAACAGCAGGATGGGGATCGTACTGACGAATGGAGACGACCTCGGAGGATCTCCCCTCGCTCCATCAGCAAAGAGCGCTGGGTGGAGACCATGGTGGTGGGCGACTCCAAACTCGTGGAGTACCACGGAAGTGGAAACGTTGAGTCCTACATCTTTACCATCATGAACATGGTAAGTGATTCAGTTTTAACTAAGACTTTCATTGTATAAAAAAAAAAGCAGCTAGGTGAACTGCTACTTCAATTGCGCCTCTGACTTTCATATGTAAAGATTATGCATTACTTTCTTGTAGGTGGCTGGAATTTTTCACGATGCCAGCATCGGTAATGCAGTCCATATCATTTTGGTCCGGCTAATTCTGCTACAGAGAGAGGAAGTACATATACATTTATTTTGATATTTATAGATTTATTTTGCCAAGCTGATTTATGCTGCTTGATGAGGCTGGTTAAACATAGACATGTGCTTTTTTTAGCAGGGTTACTGGACACCATAGAAATAAAATTAGTTTGGACTTTTGTGTGTTTTCAGAAAGGGCTGAAGATCATTCACCACGCTGATACGACTCTCAACAGCTTCTGTACATGGCAGAAAAACCTCAATCCTCAAAGTGACACTCATCCTGCGCACCATGATGTTGCTATACTCATCACACGGTAAAAACACTGTTAATATCTTTTATATTTATATATATGTTTATTTATTTATTTATTATCTTTTATATTTTTCATACCTTATGTATTTAATATTTTTTTTATTTAGGTTTTTATTGCAGTAATTTCAACATTTCTTTACAGGTGGATGGTACCTGAAATCTCAAACAGTAAAGTATAATAAAGACAATAGTATAAAAAAATTTATAATAATGACAATAAAAACATCAGTTGTGGTAACAATGATTATATTATATTATATTATATTAATTATATTATATTAATAATTTTTACTATATATTTATATATATTTTTTCCCCAAAATAAATGCGGCCTTGGAGAGCATAAGGAACATCTTTCAAAAACAATATATATTCTGATGTCTGTGCATTGTTGTTTTATTTTGCGTGCACACACACATGTATATACAGTATATGAAATTAAAAATGCATAAGATGCATATATGAATATATAATTATGAACAGTACATATTCATATGTTAATTCTTATGCCTGTAAAATGTATTGCCAGTTGTCAGTATCTAAATTATCCAAATAATATCAAAATATCTAAATTTACTGGATTTAAGACCATGAAATGATTTAATATTGCTATATTTAATATTTATTATTGCTGACCTAAATACAGTGGAATGCACCACTGAAACAATTGCACTTATACAGCTACCTAGTAAGAAACATAATCCAATTTTCAAGAGGTAAAGTGATGTCAGACATACACATGAACTCGCTCACTCTCATTTATTATCATAATTGTCAGGTTCTTGGTTACAGTAATGGAGCTCTCCGTCTCTGAGCTTTTAACAGTCCCTAAACGCTCTCTTTTCAACCCAGAGCTCCACAGATGGAATGACCTCATCATGTTCTGCATCCAAGGCTTTGAGATTCTCCAGAGCTCATACATGCTTAACACAGTTTTGCATAATGGCAAAGAATTCAACCCAAGACCATAACTCTTCTTCAGCAGTTTTTCCCCTGCAGCACAACTTTAGTAGCCTATAAAATGAAAGCTGTCTGTCATGCTCTTTTGTGTCTGACCTGATGTGATCTCTGCTCTCAGGAAGGATATCTGCGCAGGCATGAACCAGCCGTGTGAGACGCTAGGCTTGTCTCACCTGTCAGGCATGTGCCAGCCACATCGCTCCTGCAACATCAACGAGGACTCAGGGCTACCGGTGGCTTTCACCATCGCTCATGAGCTTGGACACAGGTACGTTTGGATCAAATGCTGTCATTGGTGCCTGAAATATGGCATTCATTTTTTAAATCCATCATTTGGAAAGGTCACTGTAGGCGAACTGTAAAGAAATAAATTTTTCTCTTTCTTTAGACTCAATTCCCTTAGGGTCAAATAAAAAAATAAAATAAAATAAAATAAAAATCAGTGTTGGTTGCAGGAGAGATGAAACAGGATCTAAATGCAGCAGTCTTTATTTAGAAATAAACTCAAATCTTCACAAAACAGAATCACAGGAACAAAATCAGGAACAGAACACACAAACTAAATATGTGACATAAATAGATCAAAAGTGCATTTGTAAAATAATTTCTATTTCAAATAAATGCTGTTCTTTTGAACTTTCTATTCATCAACGTATCCTGAATTTTTTTCTTGAAACTTGAAAATGTGAAACTGCACAACTGTTATCAACATTGATAATAATAAGAAATGTTTATTGAGCAGCAAATCATCATATTAGAATGATTTCTGAAGGATCATGTGACGCTGAAGACTGGAGTAATGATGCTGAAAATTAAAGAATAAATTACATTTTAAACATATCTAAATAGAAAACAGTTGTAATATTTCACAATAATACTGTCTTTACTGTGTTTTTGATCAAATAAATGCAGCCTTGGTGAGCATAAAATACTTCTTCTAAAAACATTAAAAAATCTTAGCCAATAGTGTACATTTGAAGGGATAAAAGGTGTTGAGTGATTTAAGGAGTGATTTAAGGAGTGATTTATGGAGTGATTTATGGAGTGATTTATGGAGTGATTTAAGGAGTGATTCGCCTTGTTTTGTTGTAGTTTCGGAATCCAACATGACGGTCAAGGGAATGACTGTGAGTTAGTGGGGAGACATCCCTTCATCATGTCCCGTCAGCTGCACTACGACTCCTCTCCTCTCACCTGGTCCTCCTGCAGCAAGGAGTACATAACCCGCTTTCTCGAGTGAGAACACGCTCTCTTGTACAGGAACATGTAATTGCATGCTTTATATCTTACGTCTTACCACACATTTTTGAGAATTCCAGACTATGACCTTCATTCATAAAGCCCTGTCATCTTCCTCTCACCTGCTCAGTCGTGGTTGGGGTTTCTGTCTGGATGACCGTCCTTCTAAGAAGGGCCTCAGCACCCCGGGGGCGGCACCTGGAGTGCGATACACACCCCATCACCAGTGCCAGCTGCAGTACGGGCCCAACGCCACCTTCTGCTCAGAAGTGGAAGTAAGGAGTGCATTGTTCAGAAAACAAGATAAACAGAAAGGGAAAGCATCCAGGATCAAATCAAGTTAAATATCTAAATATTAAATAATAATAATAATCATTCATTCATATTATTATCATCCAGCTCTTTATGCAAAGTTGTATATGTAAGTATGTCCAACTTTATCCACATAAATAGTTTACTCACTTAGGGCAATACATAGCAATTAGCAAATCTCAATTGCTTGATTGCGTGCATCGTCGCAAAATGTAAACGATCGCTGCGTCCAAATATGCCAACTTCAATACTTTATAGTAGGCAAAAAACAGTATGGCTGCGTCCGAAAACTTAGGCAGCTGACTTGTTGCCTCGCTGCCTTATCAGGCAATGACTTTATAGGCAGCATTTGCGCACAAAGGTACTTCACAAAACTGATTTTGGACAGACTTCTGAGGCAACGTAACGGTTTAATGATCTACAGCAAAATGGAGTGAGCTTTGGTGAAAACTAAACAAATATTTAATTACACTGAAAAAAAGATTCGTTGAAATTAATCAATTTTTTTATTGTAAGTGGTTGCATTCAATTGATTTTATCTACATTTAAACAAATGCATTAAGTTTAACTAAAATTGATTAAGTTCAACTTAATGCATTTGTTTAAATGTAGATAAAATCAGTTGAATGCATCCACTTACGATAATTTTTTATTATTAATTTCAACTAATCATTTTTTTCAGTGTACTACAATAGTAATTTACACACAAACTGACCACCAACCGAAACTTTTAGACGCCATCTTTATTTTTCTAGCTCAGCTGTCACAGAATGGAAAGCACAGGATTGTGGGATATCAAAGGCAGGGAAGCATCTATGCTGCCTTTAAAACTCGATCAGATGAAGGTATCTCAGGAGACAGGAAGTGAAGCTAACATTGGATTTGAACGTGCCTTGATGCCTTCCTACCTTGTAATGCATCCGCCGAAGGCAGCATTTATCAGTTTTCGGACGCAGCCGATGTGAGCCGAGTAATGTGTCCGAATTCATAGGGTTCATAAAACAGTAGGCGAAAAATACCCGAATGACCTACTACTTCTGGTGAGATTCTGGAATGTACATTCGATGGACACTTTACTATCCCATGAGGCCACGGGAGAGGATTTGTGAATGGAAGTGAAGCAACACAACCGACGGCGTAGGTCACATGACAATGTCAACACGCCGAATGTAGTACGTCCACATATTAATACTATATAGAACATACTTTTTTAACGGTCAACGGTTTCAAACCAAATGTTGCATCTACTACTATATAGTTTGCGATTTCAGACGTAGCAACTATTATTGCCCAGCTCTAATCTGCTATGCAACTATAAGGCATGGAATTCTTAAGATATTATAAACATCAGCATTGTAATTTTCTGAATAGCTGCTTTGAAACTAAGGGCCCTATCTTGCACCCAGCGCAATTGACTTTGTACACCGACGCATTCCTATTTTGCACCCGCGCACAGCGGACTTTTCCCTCCACAGACGCACGTCGGTAAATTAGGGAATGAACTTGCGCTCCCGGGGGCAGTTCAGCGAAAAGAGGAGGCGTGTTCCGGCGCAAACGTTCCCTGGTGCTATTTTGCAGGTTTAGAAAACAATTCCACCACTGACCAGGAAAACCTAGTCTAAAGTCAGTGGCGCGTTGCGCATGTTATTCAAGCGCTATTTTGGGGGCGCATGCTTGGCCATAATGTAGCGTGTGCACAACGCGCATACACTTTGATTCTCTCATCTACACAGAAGCAGCAGTTTTCATTTTTGCAAATCATAGGCTACATTATTACAAGGAAAAATATTAACACACGAGGGAAATCATTGTGGTGTCCATGAAGATGTGAAAAAATAGGCATAAATCTAGCTTACACATTTACCCAAATTATCATACGCCTGTTTAACCGAAGCTAATTTGGGTGTGTTTCTCCATCCCCAATGTCACTTCTCTGTGTTTTACGGCCCTGACGAGAACGTCGGTCTCCTCGGCTGTGAACCGCTCCTGGCGCGCGTCTGGCAAATCCGCCGTTATAATCATAGGGTTATAATAGCAATCTGCCATGGAACAAGCGCGCCTGCTCTTAAAGGGAATGTGAGATGACACTCTGATTGGTTTATTTCACGTTACGCCCAAAACACACCTATGAGTAATGAAGCTACTTCAGACCAACCCATTTTAGATGTGCGTCGGGTGCAAGAGTCATTTATCCCGCCGGTATAATAGCAACATTTACCATGCAAAGGTCACCACTGTTATACTAGCATGTTCGGGATGGATTCCAGGGTGTTGAATTGCGTTTGCTAGGCGGATTTTAGTGGATTGCTATGCACTTTCCAAGATGTTCCTGGTGGTAGTTTATTGCCTCTGTTTAAAGGAGTCTATGCCCAAGTTTCTGTGGTATTGAGGTCCCTAGATTTGAATTGGGACATTGTGGAATGTTTATGGCCATTTTATTTTTCCCTAGGCAAAAGTTTTCAATCAAAATATTGTCAGATTTTCAGAAAAATCATTTAAATAATAAAATAATGAGTTTAATGCTTTCGGTGTTTGTTCAACATTTTTTAAATTTTGCTTGTTTTTACAAGCTGAGGGGAACATATTTTTGTTGTAATGGACACATATACAGTTTAGAGTTTAAGTTGTATTCATTACAATATTACTTTGATTTTTTCTTCAAAAGTATAATGTATTTTCTTGTCTCAAATAACGAAAGGGGATCTTCAGGTTGTCAAGTAAATAATTCTGGCCCTTTTGGTTCCAGAATGTGTGTCAAATTCTGTGGTGCTCTGTTAATGGAACGTGCCGCTCCAAACTGGACTCGCCAGTCGACGGAACCAAGTGTGGACCGGAGAAGGTAGGAGAGCTTTACATGTGGAGAGAAGTGTTTTTTTGTATCACTATATATTTAATCGTGTATATGTGTGTGTCAGTGGTGTATCTCTGGTGAGTGTGTCATCGTAGGGAAGTTACCGGAAACAGTGCATGGAGGCTGGGGTCCCTGGAGCACCTGGTCCTTCTGCTCTCGGACCTGTGGAGCCGGCGTCCAGTCCGCAGACAGGGAATGCAACAAGCCTAAGTACCATTATTCCTCAGTGCTTTTCTCTTATTCATTCATGTTTTGTGGTCAGTAAGATTTTTTTAAAGAAATTTGTTTTATTCATAAAGGGTGCATTAACTTGATCAAAAGTGACAATATTCAGAAGTTGATCAAAAGTGTCCAGATCAGCATATTAGACTGATTTCTGAAGGATCATGTGACACTGAAGACTGGAGTAATGATGCTGAAAATTCAGCTTTGATCACAGGAATAATTTACATTTTAAAATGTATTCAAATAGAAAACAGTTATTTTAAATAGCAATAATATTTTACAATATTACTGTTTTTACTGTATGTTTGATCAAATGGTAATACTTTACAATAAGGTTCATTAGTTAGCATTAGTTAACTACCATAGTTAACATGAACTAAGAATGAATAATACTTCTACAGCATTTATGAATCTTAGTTCATATTAATTGGAACATTTACTAATGCATTATTAAAATCAAAGGTTGTATTTTTATAACATTAGTTCATGCACTGTGAACTAACATGAACAAACAATGAACGGCTGTATTTGTACTAACTAACATTAACAAAGATTAATAAATACTGTAACACATGCATTGCTCATGGTTAGTTCATGTTAACTAATACATGATCTTTTTTTTCAAAATTGTATTTATTGATTTTTGAAGCATTTACATTAAAACAAACACAGGAAAATATATAAATAAAAATACATAATTACAGTAAAAATAATAATAAAATAATAGAAAATAAATAATAAATAAAATAAACGAACAACATCTATACTATACAAGCGTCAAGACAATGGTACATTAATCATAACATGGTGAATGTTATATCTGGTTACACAGAAAATAAACTATTTGGTTCAGCTTCCTTCAAAAATTCTATAAAGGGGTTCCATACTTTGAAAAATTTTCCAGGTTTTCCCTTAACAATATATGTGAGTTTCTCCAGAGCCAAACAAGCAGACAATTCCTGTAACCATTGTTTAATATTAGGGATTTCTGTGTTTTTCCAATGACGAGCCACTACAAGTTTTGCTTGTAATAAACAGAAAGTCAACATTTTCTTACTAGAGTTAGTAAAAGAGCAAGTTACAGGGAAAATATTGAATATACAAAGTTTAGGACATTTGGGGATATTCTGTTTCACCACCAGAGACAACTAATACATTATCAAATGTTAACTAATGAACCTTATTGTGAAGTGTTACCGATAAAATAAATGCATCATTTGTGAGCATAAGAGACTTCTTTCTAAAATATTAAAGACCCCAACCTTTAGAACGTTAATGTACATTAATATGTATATTGAAAACTAAAAAGTTAAAAATCAAATATTTATTTGTCACGTGAAATGAAAGGTCAAGTCGGGTACATAAGAGAATTTACGTACTGGCTACAATAAACATACCGCATTAAAAAGTACAGTGGTAGTTGTATGCTATCCTGACAGCGTGTTCATGTATTTCTGCATATTATCTTCTGTACTACCAGCAGAAAACACTAGAGGGCACACCTGTACCTATTTTGCGAACTGTTGCTGCCTTTAGTGCTGTCATAACTTCACTAGTGTCTTAAATTGATCATTTTCACCATTTTGAGTCTTTAAATAACCACTGTCTCTTTTTATCCCCCCATTTCAATTCCTCCCCCTTCTCAGTCTTACCTTGTATATTTTGCTGAACACATGATCTGTAGCATGATTTTTGTTTCTATGCACAGACCTGAGTTTGGAGGGAAATATTGTACGGGTGAGCGGAAGCGCTACAGGATTTGCAACACGAAGCCGTGTGCCAGAAAACAGCCCTCCTTTAGAGAGATGCAGTGCAGTGAATTCAACACTGTGCCTCACCACAATGAACTCTACGAGTGGATCCCTGTTGCGGCCAACTGTAAGATCACATGCATCAAAACATTCCATTCAAATGTGTATATGCATGGTACAAGATCAATATTTGTGGTCAAGAGAAAATACACTACCGTTCAAAAGTTTGGGGTCATTTATTTGCTGCATTTATTTGATCAAATGTGAAATATTATTAGAATTTAAAATGACTGGTTTCTATTTAAATTAGGGCCGGGACTCGATTAAAAAAATTAATCTAATTAATTAGAGGCTTTGTAATTAATTAATCGAATTAATCGCATTTTAATCGCATATAAATTAGGGCTGTCAATCAATTAAAAATAATTGTGTTGAACATGTTATTGAAATAATGTTCAAATGTTCAAAGGGTGAGCATTGAAATAATTGTGCCTAGCAAATAATCAATGCAATACAATTGAACATTATTAAATTATTGAACATTATTAAATTATACATTTAATATTAAACATTAAATTATCAACATTATTTACACTTGCTTTATTACAGGTTTTTAACATTACTTCGAAAATGCTGCAATTTAAAGTTTGAGATGTTTTTCATCTGTTTTAGAAAGTATTTTTGGACTTTTGTTTTTTCAGAATAAAACTTGTTTTACAATCTTGAGCATGTGTTATATTTTTATTAAATGTGTTTAATTAAGCCATTGCTGCAAGTAATTTGACAGTTAACAATATTTTAGTGTACAGTTAATCACAAATTCAGTCAGCATTGTCATGACTCATTATCCCATGATGAAAGGTAAGACGGTGAAACAACGTCACGATATCAACGTTGATTCAATTTGCAAAACCGAAGCATAATTCAACATTGGTTCAACGTCGACATATAATCTTTATTCACCCATATTGAAAGAAGAGACAGTGAAACAACGTCACGACATCAACGGTGAAACAACGTCACGATTTCAACGTTGATTCGTTTTGCACAATCGAATCATAATCCAACACTGATTCGACCTTGGTCCCTTACGTTCACCGGTGAATTAACGTTGAAATGCCGGCTGTTTTTTTTTTTATAAGTAAATGTTCCAATCAATGATCCAGGCAGCGCCAGCGCGTTCTCGTCTCCCTCCTTCATTTTACAGTCGAATGGTGGCTATAACGGCTCCAGGTTCAAAGGTCAATATGGAATGGATTAATCTGCGTTATTTTTTTTTAACGCGTTATTTTTTCTCAGATTAATTAATCGAAATTAACGCGTTAATGTCACAGCCCTAATTTAAATATATATTTTCAAATGTAATTTACTCCTGTGATCAAAGCTGTATTTTCAGCATCATTACTCCAGTCTTCAGTGTCACATGATCCTTCAGAAATCATTCTAATATGCTGATTTGCTGCTCAAGAAACATTTCTTATTATTATCCATGTTGGACACAGTTGTGCTGCTTAATATTTTTATGAAAACCATGATGCATTTTTTCTGGATTCTTTAAATGAATAGAAAGTTCAAAAGAACAGCATTTATTTGAAATATAAATATTTTGTAATATTATAAAATCTTACCCCAAATCTTAACTTTCATTAGCACATTAGCATTTTAATGGCATCAAAGCTTATATACTTAGATTAAAATAATTTCATGGGTCACGAGGATCTGTTTCAGAAATTATTTTATGTAAACCTCTCTAGGTTATTCAAAATAATTTTTTGTAAGCCATATCATCTGGACTAAACCACACCTAGTTGACTTTTTTGGGGCCTGTAAGCCACCATCCCTGCCTCTTTGATCATATTTCTTCTCAAGAACTGTTTGAATAAACAAAACTTTCTACAGATCTGTAACGCTAATAATGTTTGTTACCCTGAAGACTTGAGAAATGAAAACATGTGCTCTCTACAACTGAACAGCTGAGCCAAGACACTTGAGTTAATGCACGCTGCGGCGGGTCGAGGCCTGTTGACATTAACATAAAACTCCTTACACGTGGCTCCTTACAGCTTTATAGAGTTTGTTGGTTCACTTTCAAGAATGCCCCACTTTTATTAGCCAGCTTTAGAGGTGTGTGGGTTCCTGACACAAATGTTTAGTCATTGTTGTTTGCTATGTTTAAGCAGTTGGAGCACAGCAGGAATTTTGGATTGTAGATTATAGCCTAAAGACTATTTGATGTTTGCATGGTAACAATATCTATTAATTATAAACTTGATATGGTTTTTTCGGTAACTTAGATTTACAAAAAAAGTTCTGTGGCAGGCAGTACTATGGTATAGAATAGTATATATGCCTAAACTACTGGTCAAAGGTCTGGAGTCCTTTTTTTTTTATAAATATTTTTATTCAGCATGGACACATTAAATTGATCCAAAGTGACAGTAAAGACATTTATAATGTTACAAAAGATTTATAGTTCAAATAAATGCAGTGACTTTGACCTTTATATTCAGGATAAAGGATCCTGAAAAAATCGTGTCATGTTTTCCACAAAAATATAAACTGTTTTCAACATTTATAATTGTAAAAATTGTTTCTTGAGCATCAGATCAGCATTTGAGAATGATTTCTGAAGGATCATGTGACACTGAAGACTGGAGTAATGATGCTGAAAATTCAGCTTTGAATCACAGGAATAAATTACATTTTAAAATATATGAACATAGAAAACACTGGTTTTAAATTGTAATAATATTTCACAATATTTCTGTTTTTACTGTATTTTTAATCAAATATACGCAGCCTTGATTAGCGTAAGAGACTTCTTTAAAAAACATTAAATAAAATCTCACTGACCTCAAACTTTTATGATACTTTCCATGATATTTAATGTATTAGTATAAAGGATTTTACAAACACTATAGTAAAATTCTTCACTGTATCATACAATAAATAGCAGGCCTGTCTCTCTCTCTCTTACAGCGCGTCCATGCGAGTTACACTGCAAGCCTGTGGATGAGGACTTTTCTGAGAAGATGTTGGACGCAGTCACAGATGGAACGCCCTGCTTCATGAACAACAACAGCAGGAACGTCTGTGTCAATGGTGTGTGCAAGGTAGTGTGGCTGGGTATGTCTTACTCAACCCAATTGTGCTTGTGTATTGATGTTTTGTCTGTGTTCTACAGCTGTGTATATCAGTGTATAACAAAGTATTTAGTGACACATTCACTTGTCTGAATGTCATTACACATTAAATGATCCAAGCTGCATCTGTGCTGCACAAGCTTCACTAACAACTTTTTTTCTGCATTATTCTTGTTCAATGTTCTTTTCAGCTTCATTTTGCACTGTATTCACTACCATTCAAAAGTTTAGGGTTGGTAAGATTTTTAATTAAAAAAAAAAAAAAAGCTCACCAAGGCTGCAATTATTTGATCAAAAACAGTAATATTGTGAAATATATATTTTCCTTTAGAAATATTTATAACAATATAAATGTCTTTGTCACTTTTGATTAATTTAATGCATCCTTGCTGAATAAAAGCATTTAATTTCTTTCACACACACACACACACACACACACACACACACACACACACACACACACACACACACACACACACACACACACACACACACAAAAAAACAGACTTTTGAACAGTAGTATATATTATCCAGATATGTCACCTACAGGTCCATTTACAGGTAAATCAACCTTAAAGGAATATTTCATGCAAACATTTAAATTTTGTCATCATACTCACTGTTCTGCCTTAGGAAAGCCAGTCATACAGGTCTGGAACGACATAAAATGTTGACATTATTTACATTTTTGAGTGAATTATGCCTTTAATTATTGTTTTTACAAACACATATATTGGTTGGTCAACCGCAAGTACGTGCATTTTTTTTTTTGTCTCATAATATTGACCTTTCATGTTATGAGAAAAGTAAATTATGTTTTTGTGCCATAGAGAACAACTATATTGTGTGTGTGTGTGTGTGTGTGTGTGTGTGTGTGTGTGTGTGTGTGTGTGTGTGTGTGTGTGTGTGTGTGTGTGTGTGTGTGTGTGCATGTGTTTGTGTAATCTTTCTCCAGGAGGTGGGTTGTGATTTTGGCATTAATTCTAATGCTAAAGAGGACAGCTGTGGCGTTTGTCTCGGTGATGGATCCACTTGTGAGACGGTGAAGGAGAACTTTGTAAAGCAAGATGGATTTGGTGTGTAGCACACATGGATTATATATTTATATGTATATTTATATATTTTAGAGATTAAATTACATTTAACAAATGTACAACATGTCCAGATGAATGTACTGTTTGTTGAAACTCCAATGTTTGAATGATGTCTTATATGGTTTATAAGTGAGATCATGTGATTTAGGTTACATGGACCTGGTTTTGATTCCTGAGGGAGCTAGGGATATCTTCATACAGGAAGTAGAAGAGGCTGGGAATTTCCTTGCGATCCGAGCGGCTGATTCAGATGAGTATTACCTCAATGGGAATTACATCATTCAGTGGAACGGAGAGTATGAGGCAGGTGGCACAAAGTTTTACTACGAGCGGAGCGGAAACATGGAGAATCTCACCTCTGCAGGACCAACAACTGAACCTGTCTGGATCCAGGTACCCTCACGCACGTAAACATGTGATCTACCTAAATGCACATATACCAAAGGAATTTTGGTATTCCAGTAGGAATTTTCTAGGTTCAACATCTTTTAAACTCTATAGACACCATCAGGTTTATAAAAACAAAGAAAAAATGTGCACTTACATTTAAAGAAGTTCAAGAAATTCTGAAAGTAAAGGAAATGAAAAGCTAAGAAACAATAATTAGATAATGATAATTAAAATAGTGTTTATGGATAGTTGCATCACATCCCTTTCTGGCACAGATATTTCTGTTGAGAACAGAAAAGGTTGGCAAATGATTTTATAGCACCATTCTCATACATGATACATAAAAATGTGAAGCCATTTGCAATTTAATTCTTGTTGTATACGTTCAAAACAGTGTGTATTTTGGCTTTTATTCTTGAGCTTTGCTTTGCCACATAGACTTTCATTTAAAAATGCAATTTTTGTTTGTATTAACACATTGAGTAAAGAGTCTGTGGCTTTACTTTGGTAATCAATTGTAGTGAACCTACAATATTTGTTTAATGAACCAATGGCCAATTTCCCCAGAAAGCATTTTTGCTAGAATAGCGGATTTTAATTTAATTCAATTCTCTGGTGAAAAACAAAATCATTATCGGGGCAGGCACAAAGAGTGTTTTTAATTTATGTGAGAAAGCATAAAAAATAGCATGACAAATAAAGCTGTTGCGTCTTAGACTGGCGGCACTTGCAGAACCAGATGATTTCTTGAATACTGCGATTAAATGATAGATGATTTTGTTTTAATTTGAAATGTTCAGTTGTTGTTCCAAGAGCTGAATCCTGGTGTCAAGTATGAGTACACCATTAAGAGGAGTCGCCCGCTGGGGAACGATATTCTGGAACCTGAATATATCTGGAAATACGGAGCCTGGACTGACTGCAGCACCACCTGTGGGTTTGGTATGGAGATTTTCTTTACTTTTCATTACAGTCCATACTTAAATTGACTAATTTTTGGTTCCAAACAATTGAATCGCAGTAGTTACTGGGTTTGTTGTTGTTTGAAATGTTCTCTCATCATTTAGATATCTTTGAAAGCTGATAGGTCTGATTTTTTTTCTCTCTGTATAGGTGAGCAGCATCAACCTGTGCGCTGTTTCGAGGCAGAGGTTGGCGTGGTTGAAGAAACACTATGTGACCCCAGTACCCGTCCTGATGACAAGCATCGCAAGTGCAAGAACATGGACTGCCCTGCAAGGTACGGTAATGTATAAATAATGGCTATGTGTTAAAGGAACACGCCAACTTTTTGGGACTTTAGCTTATTCACCGTATCCCCCAGAGTTAGATAAGTCCATACATACCCTTCTCATCTCCGTGCGTGCCGTAACTCTGTCTGACGCACACACTGCTAGCCTAGCTTAGCACAAATACTGGAGGTAAATGGCTCCATCTAGCCTACTGCTCCCAATAAGTGACAAAATAACGCCAACATTTTCCTATTTATACATGTTGTAATTTGTATAGTCACAGCGTGTACAAATAACAAGGTCACATGAGACACAGCCATCTTCTAACCGTACACATACTGGGAACTATATTCTCAGAAGGCGAAGCACTGCTACTTCTGTGGAGTGATTTGCTCGCTACTAGCTAGCTTGTCACATTGGTTTTGTTGATGGAAGTAACAACGGTGCTTTTCAGGTGTTGCGCTACGGAGATGAGAAGGGTATGTATGGACTTATCTAACTCTGGGGGATACGGTGAATAAGCTGAAGTCCCAAAAAGTCGTTGTGTTCCTTTAAGAATGTTCAGAATAGCACACCACCATACCTGTCTTATTTATTATTTCTGCAGTTTGTGGTATGTTTAATGTGCATAGTATGCAGCTTTTCTGTACGCATTGAATAAACAGAGAACCTACGACATTACACAGCAAAGTATACTGTTCTGATAATGCAGTATCCCATAATACAGCATGTCATTTCCAGTGTGACAAAAGAACCAGAAATCATATCAGTGAGGTTTTTAAAAATCTTTTTCTTGAACCTAGATTAGAAAATATATATATATTTTTTTTATATATATATATATATATATAATATAGAAAAGTTCTATATTTGTGTATTTCATACCATTTCAAATATAATATAGGCCATAAGCAGTATACAACATTGAAAAGGGGGCCTCATTATTCATTAAATAAGCTAAAACAACAAAAAAATCTAGATATTTATAAGTATTTGGTTATTTTTATAATGAATATACATCTTTCTAGTTATGCCAAGCACTAATATATTTTATTGTGGAGAAATTGTGAGTGTGTGTGTGTGTGGGGGGGGGGTCCTTCAAATATTGTTGTGGACAATAGACCTTAATCAGGGTAGCGCCATGTTTAATTTTTGACAGGAATAAAAACAAGGCTGTGAGGGATAGAATACATCTCGTTCAGTGGATTGTACTGTTGTTTAAAAACATAGCGTTTATTCAGCTTGTAAAAATTGAGTTGTAAAAATTACATGATCTAGGATCTTTATTCAGTATACGCAATTGTAAAGGCTGTTACGGAGCCCCTGAGTGCAAAACAATATGAGATGGGAGGAAAAGTCAATGTTTTTGCGTTCCCCCAAGAAAGAAGTTTCTCTGGGGAGAGAATGCAAAAGCTTTGCCAAATAATTTTTCCTCCCATAATTTTTTTTCTTCACCATGTCCCTTTAGGGGCTCCTCGAGCTGCAAGTCTATCCCTCACAGCCTCATTTCCATCCGTGTTAAATTTAATATGGTATCTAACCTGGCTAAGGTTTATGGGGGGCCTTGAAGTCAAAAAGGTTGAGATACACTGGCCTAAACCCTCGCTGACTTCAGGTGGTGGCTGGGAGGATGGCAGACATGCTCGGCTACATGCGGTCCAACCGGAGTGAGAAAGCGCACCATTCTGTGTGTGCGCACGGTGGCCGGAGAGGAACGTGTTCTGCACCCTGGGGACTGTAAGCAGCTGCCCAAATCCAAAACTGTCTTACCTTGCAACCGAGATGTACCGTGTGGGTCAGAATGGACTGTGGGGAACTGGAGCGAGGTGGGCTGTTTTATTGCAAATTAACCTGATTGATGTTCTTTATGTAAAAGCTTTTATAAGAGCCCCTAAAGGGACATGGGAATTGCAAAAAAAATGGAAATGGTAGGAAAAATTATATATCAATGCTTTTGCGTTCTCTCGCAAAATTTTAGCACTGTCTGAAATATAATTTTTCCTAGCATCTCATATATTTTTTCCATCACCACGTCCCTTAGGGTCTCCGCATCAGTTGCATGTTTTGTGGATTGTTTGGAATTGTTTTTTTACTTTGACTATAAAAGGCCGAAAATCACAGTAAAAGTCATAAAACTGGTCTGTATATGTGCTTAGATAGATAGATAGATAGATAGATAGATAAATAGATAAATAGAGAGATAGATACTGTTGATAGATAGATAGATACTATAGATAGATAGATGGATAGATATATAGATGGATAGATAGATAGATGGATAGATAGATAGATACTATAGATAGATAGATGGATAGATAGATAGATAGATAGATAGATAGATAGATAGATAGATAGATAGATAGATAGATAGATAGATAGATAGATAGATAGACAGAGATAGATAGATATATAGATAGATAGATAGATAGATACTGTAGATAGATACTGTAGATAGATAGATAGATAGATAGATAGATAGATAGATAGACAGACAGACAGACAGACAGACAGACAGATAGATAGATAGATAGATAGATAGATAGATAGATAGATAGATAGATAGATAGATAGATACTGTAGATAGACAGACAGACAGACAGACAGACAGATAGATAGACAGATAGATAGATAGATAGATAGATAGATAGATAGATAGATAGATAGACAGACAGACAGACAGACAGACAGACAGACAGACAGACAGACAGATAGATAGATAGATAGATAGATAGATAGATAGATAGATAGATAGATAGATAGATAGATAGATAGATAGATAGATAGATAGATGTGCATTATTCCAAGTCTTCTGAAGTCATGCAATAGCTTTGGATGAGGACAAGACTGAAGTTCAAGTTGTTTTTTGCCTGTCAAATCTCATTCATGCATGCACATATTTATATGTCACTTTTGTGTAGTAATTAGTTGCATTGTCATATTATTTCATTTTTGTGTTACTGGAATATATGATTGTCATCCCGCAGTGCTCTCTGTCTTGTAATGGAGGAATACAGTCCAGAACTGTCAAGTGTGTTGCAAAACAACCCAGCCAGTGCAACCCTTCCAGTCGACCTCGTTCCACAAACTTCTGTAACCTCCAGAGCTGCAGACCACGATTCCGACCTAGAGTCCCTCCTAAAATCCCAACGCAGGCCCCCGGCACCAAAACACCAGGATATAGCACCACTATCGTTCCTCCAAACACCTCTACTCCCATTACGACACACACCAACACTTCCCCAACATCCACAACATCTGTCATCATCCATGAAGATGATCAAGACTTTATCTTGGTGAGGGATGGTCACAAAGACAATGATGGTCGGGGAGTGGTTCCCACAAATACCAATGACCGGGGAGCTCCTGAGGACGAGGAGGGAAGCACAGACCTGCAGCCTCCGGACAAAAGCTACACAACGGGTTATGATTACATAGTAGAAGATCCAACCGGAGAAGAAAGAGCGCGTCATGATGATATGTTTACCAGCACTCCTGAAGAAGTCCCCACATCCACTGTCAGACCAACCACAACCCGAGCACCAATGCATACTATCACTGACACAACAAATCCAACCTCTACCAGTAGAACCCAATACATTGATCTCACAACACATCAATGCACTAAAACAAGCCCATTTGAGCTAAATACCACCCCAAAACCCAAAGTGCCACTTTTAAATACTCAAAGTCCCCAAGCAACTTTTCCTACAGTGAAGATACTGAGGAAGGCCTCACAAACATTGAAAGGTCCCAACAAAGGCAAAGCACCTAAAGCTCTCAGGCAGAGGCCGGAGACGGCGAACACCAACGATGACTATGGGAACCTGAATGCACGAGATCCCATCAGGAGGAGTGCATTTTGGGAAGTTGGCAACTGGAGTGATGTAAGAATGAAAACTTAATTAGTCGATGTCTAAGGTGATCATCTGCTTCTCGTTGCAATACCTGCAAAGAATTATAACTAGATGTGCATTTCCAGAAAGAAACGACAATGCTTGTGTTGCAGCAAAATAATTGTGTTAAAGGTTTAGGTAGGTTTTAGACTTTGAATGACATGATGCTGTTGTTGTTCTCATGAATTTCCTCAGTATTTTTGTCTTGTTTTTCAGTACAAATATCTAAATATTCTTAAATCAAGATATATTTACATGAGAAGCAAAATAAGTCTTTTTCTGATGATTATATATAAATATTAAGTGAGTTTATGCCTAAAATGGGAAAAAAATATCTGCTGAATTCATTTTAGTTTTCCTACCCTGTTTTAAGCACAAACTCAATTTTGATATATTTCTGAGAAAACAAGGATTTTTTGATAAATAGAAAAATCAATTCTTCACTGTCACTTTTGATCATTTTAAGAATAAAAGTATTACATTTATTTAAAAAAAAAAAAAGAAAAATTATACTTACCCCAAACTTTTGAACATTGACCCCCACACTAGTGTACCTGTTTATTTACGCTTGAATCACTAGAGTAACCCACGTCCATCTGAGGTAATTAAATGCAGTTATGCAGTACTAATAATGCACTCACTTTAGTCTCTAATGTGTTTTCTTTTTCTTCAGTGCTCCACTACGTGTGGTCTTGGAGCGGTGTGGCGGTCTGTAACCTGCAGCTCAGAGCGTGAGGAAGATTGTGCCAGTGTGAAGAAGCCAGAACCAGCCCGACGATGCAACCTGCGACCCTGCGCCATCTGGAAGAGTGGTAACTGGACCAAGGTAAAGCCACGTTTTCAAGCGAAACTTTAATTACTGTATGCTGTTCTGAACCGTGAGATCTCCCTCTCTTTAGTGTCCTGAAGGCTGTGTGACTGATATGAAGCATCGAGAAGTGCAGTGCATCGACACTCAGAGCGGACGTCCATTGAGGCCGTTTCACTGTCAGGCTCTTTCATATAAACCACCCAGCAGTCTGCCCTGCACCAGCCGGCCCTGCCTGCAGTGGACGTACTCGCCCTGGGGAGAGGTACTAAACTGAGGATGCACACACTAATGTGTCCGCCGGAACCAGGCCGAATCCAGACCTGATGAAGGACCTGCACCTGGACGCGACGATAACACAGTCCTGAAGTGTCGACTAGTCTCTCTCTGAAGGCCTCCTTCCCTTTACCTCTATACAGATAAAATGTTGTCAAAATGATTCCAGTTCACATGGCTACGCGGAAGCGACAAAAAAATCTGTATTATGAATATTTAAGGCCAGACAAGTAATTTGGTGGGGTCAATTTGTAAAGAATGACTACACGCCTGCACACATTCAAACACGTATCCCTATAGACTAAACACGTAGTACGCATGTGCACGCCGTCAGCGTTCTTGAGGATTCGCATTTTTGAAGTTTGCGCGGAGATGATAACGGTTTTCAAAATTTTTCATTTCAAGGTTTTTGTTCTCGAGCCACCAGGCACTGTTGTTGTGCGGATGAGCGGGCCGGAGCGCGTTAAGGGTTTTCCTTTTAAAACGGTGTTGTGTTAGCGGCCCTTAAGTTAATAACTAATGATCTTTGCGACGGAAGTGAATCAGTCAAAACTAACTTTAGCTGGACAATAACTTTATTCTAGAGCTGCTGTAAAGCCAAAACAATCTGTTACTTTATTTAAAAAAAAATGTATTATCACTGTAAAGCTGCTTTGAAACAATCTATATTGTTAAAAGCACTATGTAAATGAAGGTGACTTGACTTGACTTAATGTTACATAGCAGGACATTGTCTAGTCTAGATAAGGCATGTGATGGTATCAAATTTTCATATCACGATAATTGCTGAAGCTTTTATTCAATTAAGTTACAAACCATAAGTGTTGTCCTCCTAACAGGTTTAATAACTTTTTTCTTATAACAAAAAAAAACTCTGAACATTTCAATACAATAAAACAATACACAAAAATAATGTATTAAATAACATTTTCAATCTCCATCTAGGGCATGTTTTATTCCAGATTAAAATGTAAAAATGTTTAAGTTTGAGACTTTTTGAGGTCATGCAAAGTTTGAGTCATGCACGTAGTTATTATGGTATATCATATTACCGTATATCAACACATCTAGTCTAGATAAATGTTTTTCATCTGTGATTGACAGTGCTCTAAAAGTTGTGGGCAGGGAGTGAAGGAAAGACTTGTGCACTGCCCCGAGTATCAGCGCTGCAACATCACGCTCAAACCCACCAGCACTGAGTCCTGTCGTCTGCAGCCCTGCACCGGCTGGGCGCCCGGAACCTGGAGTCAGGTAAAACACTGCACAAACCTCACTCTTCATTTATACAAAAGAGGAAATGTGGTGTTTGGCTTGAGATCATGATGAATGCAATGTGTTGATGCACTATTAGTAATATTTTATTTTTTAAATGAACGCTTTTATTCAGCATGGATGCATTAAAAAAACACAACAAATTCCTTGTGTTTGCGCACACTTGGCGAATAAAACTAATTCTGATTTAACTGATCAAAAGAGACTCTAAAGACATATATGATGTTTCAAAAAAATTCTAATTCAAATAAATTCTGTTCTAAAAATATGAAGCACAACTTTTTCATCAATAATAATTATGAGAAATGTTTCATGAGCAGCAAATCACCATATTATAATAATTTCTGAAGGATCATGTGACACTGAAGACTGGAGTTATGATGCTGAAAATTTAGACATATTTTACATTTTAAAATATATTTACATAAAAAAAGTTATTTTAAGTTAATATAATAATATTTCAGAAATATTACTGTTTTTACTGTAATTTTGATTAAATAAATGCAGATTTTAATGCAGAAGAGACTTCGGTAACACTTTACAATAAGGTTCCTTTTGTTAACATTATTAATTAATTTACAATCCATGATTTGCAACTTGTTCTTCCTAGTCTGAAGTATGTGGTATTTATGATCGTGTCCCTATTCCAGAGAACATTTATTGGACAAAAGTTGCTATACGTCCCTCCCTGTGCACCCATGATGTCCTCACGGTTTTTATTGATTGACAGTGCTCCAGAAGTTGTGGTGGAGGGGTTCAGAAGAGAGCGGTGAGGTGCGTGAACCAGGAATCCGGCGAGGAAGAAAAGACGTCACTGTGTGCAAATAACAATAAACCTGACAGTGTGCAGAACTGCAACCCAGAGGAGTGTAAAACTGATTTAGGTAAACCCATCCTGTCCTGTTTGTTTCATAATTTATGATTAACATACAGTGTCCCCTAAATATGTTTGGACACTTAATAGTGCTTGAATGTCATTGCATTAGATTACAAAATATCAAACAAATACTGCAAGATATTCTCTTCACTCTTATTTTTTCTTCATCATTTTTGCTCAGTGTCTTTTAATCAGCTGGTGTTATGTTGATTTTTAGTGGATGTATGAAGTCAGTTTTTCTCAAACAAGTTCCCAAACAGAGGAACCACAGGTTTAGCTCATTACATTAGCTATCAGCATGATCCACTATACACTGCAGTTAAATGCTTTCTATTGGAAACAAGACCTAAATATTGTGACCTTCATCTGCCTGCTTTAATAACTCCATAAACTGGATCGCTTTATGAGCCAAGCGTTAACAAGTCTCAAAACGTGTATAATAAGTGTACATGGCAACACTTCAAGCCTTACAAACATAAACAGAACATGATGCCTCTGTAGACTGTGGTTTATTTAAAATTACAGAACACAAGTGTTTAGTTAGTTGTGATATTACTTTTCAGTCAAAAAGATAGATGATACCAAACACAAAAGACTCTGGAACATTGCTATGGTTACCATACTGTCAATCATCCGTCATTTTGGAAGTCGTGTTCCGTACACACACGGAACGCAAGAGATTCACTCCTCTATTCACTCTCATGTTTGGTTTGATTAAAATGAACCCTAGTGCGATTGCTCTGTTAGTGCGGTTCATTTGAATAAGTGTGAACGCTGCCATCTGAACCCTGGTGTCACCAAACAAGCGGACCGAGACACTGAAAAGATGGGTATCCCAAACGATCTCTGATCAAAGACCAAAGACATAAACAAACCAAAAACGGAACATGATGTCACAAGATGCGACCCTAAAAAGGACAGAGTGCTCAAGCAAAACCTGTTTTTTCTCGTCATAATCGTGAGATTGTCCATCACAGTTCAGTACAGGCATCAGAACCAGTAGATCTGCGTTTGTGTGTGTGACGGAGGGATTTCTGCCACTGTTTTGACTCCTTTATACATTTTATAAGCTCTTCACGAGTTCTCAGCTGGTCAAAATACCATCATACAGTGCTATGCATAAGTTTAGACACCCATGCTAAAGTTGACTAAAAAGAGGAATAAAAAATCATCTTTTGGAAATTGAACTTAATGCCTTAATTTAAAAAATTAGGAAAAATCCAACCTTTAAGGACACCAATTTTCTTTGTGAATGAATAATGTATCGTAAATAAATAAATGTTCTTCCTTAAAATACAGGGTGCATAAGTTTGGACACCCCTATGTTAAATTCCCATAGAGGCAGGCAGATTTTTATTTTTAAGTATTTTTTTTTACATTTTTTTTAGGATACTATGCATCCTGATAAAGTTCCCTTGGCCTTTGGAATTTAAATAGCCCCACATCATCACATAGCCTTCACCATACCTAGAGATTGGCATGGTTTTATTTCAGTTAGCCTAAAAGCTAGTTTGATTTGCATTGAGAGATGATCTTATGGAAAGTACCCCATGCCAATCTCTAGGTATGCTGAAGGCTATGTGATGATGTGGGGCTATTTTAATTCCAAAGGCCAAGGGAACTTTATCAGGATGCATAGTATCCTAAAATAAAAATAAAAAAAAATACTTAAAAATAAAAATCTGCCTGCCTCTATGGGAATTTAACATAGGGGTGTCCAAACTTATGCACCCTGTATTTTAAGGAAGAACATTTATTTATTTACGATACATTATTCATTCACAAAGAAAATTGGTGTCCTTAAAGGTTGGATTTTTCCTAGTTTTTTAAATTAAGGCATTAAGTTTAATTTCCAAAAGATGATTTTTTATTCCTCTTTTTAGTCAACTTTAGCATGGGTGTCTAAACTTATGCATAGCACTGTATGTAGCTACGCACATACATCGAGCATTTATCCCAGAACACAGCATTGTTTTGGATGTTCTGTAAATTCCATGTCATAAAAGCCGACCAATCAGGTTGTGAACCCTGTGCCCTTAGGTTCAGTGTTAAAATGCCAATGTGAACGCTAAGTGAACCGGGACTAATTGTTTTTTTTTTTCGAACCGAACTACAAGTGTGAACACCCTTAATGCAGTTGTCACTCCAGAAAGTTTACTTATTGTTATTTTAGCGAAAAATTATTTTTGTAAAATGGTTTGCGTCAAAAGTGTGCTTTCTTTCTGATTTATCTGATCTAGTTATCTTTTCTAGTTATCTGATTTAATGTTTTGCTATCTAATGCAATGACAATTCTATTTATACATTTGTATGCATGGCTTACCATTGTATGAAATCTTTTTTTGTGTAAGAGACCAATGATTGATCTCTTTACCCAATACACTGTGGAAAAGTGTGCTACCATAGATCACTTATTTTAATGAGCTGCTCCATGTCTTTATAGTTTATTTTTAAAGCCCCTTAAATATTTCTGTTGTTGTTTTCTTTTCCCTCTTCTTTGCAGGTCTGGTTTGCAAGAAAAACAGCATGTCGACACGTTTCTGTGAGAAACTCAAGCTGCTGGGTCGCTGCTCCCTGCGCTCCATCCGTAAGCAGTGTTGTGTCACTTGTGTGATGTAACACTTGCAGAGGTCAGGCTTGGGTCATCGACCAAAAGCGCAAACTACTGGACTTGCTGCAGGCAGGGTTCACGGTGCTCTAGAAATGCAGACGTCCCTCTCAAATATATGAAAATATGAGGTTTTTACTTGAACAAATTAATCCTGGGCATGTTTCCCTCCATTTTGTTTCAAAGTGCATCATGAAATGCATCCGGACACATCAAGCTTCAGTTACAGGATTCATCATCAGTTAGACAGTTAACCTATATATTGTTTTTTGCACTCATTTTGGAAAATTTTATGTCATTCTTTTTAACTCAAAACGGTGCATTTTGACAGGTTTACCAGTGAAGAACTGGTTGAACACATAGCAAGACACCTGTTTATTTAAAAATCATGGATCAGTTGAAACTGCCATGAAGGGAGCAAAACCTTTGCCATGTACAGACTAATATTCAGGTTATTCATTAAAAACAGTAGTTTTTATCTGATGTGTCATGTGACCACTGTCTGATGAACATTAACGTTTTCACAGTATAAGGGGAACGTTTTTCCATTCCACTGCGGTGCTTTTCCATTGTTTTCTATGTAAACACGAGCTAAAAGGACAAGTTTAATTTTTGATTTCGCATCTCACGCTTGACACGCCATTGTAAAAATGCACCTCTCAAGTTAAAAGTAGTTCAACTTTAAAAATTTTTTTTTTTTTTTTTCCACTGACCTGCATTTAACCGCAAATATGCCATAAATGTGCATTTCTTAAATGAGTGTAGTTTTATGAACTTATTTTGCACAAACCTAAAGTTAATATAGGGTTTCTGCAGGTTTAATGAATGTAAATTTAAGATTTAAAAAAAAAAAAAACTTTTGAAGTCTAAGTAAAGAAAACGTCAATATGTTTTCTACGGGAGAAACACACTGAGATCTATTAGCAACGCTTCAGAGTTTGAAAATACAACTTCCAACAGATATCAGACATTACTTTTTAATTCATTTTTACAAAAAAGTAGCTTGAAAACCTGTGCTCTTAACCATCTAGAATATGGAAATATCTTTTACTCACACTGCAAAAAATATATATATCTTCTTCAATATTTTTGTTTTTTTCCAGTGCAAATGTTTTAAGATTCCTAAATCAAGATGCATTTACTGGAGATGCAAAATGACAAAATAAGTCCTAGTTTTATG
This sequence comes from Vimba vimba, assembly GCA_022828995.1. Taxonomy (NCBI): domain Eukaryota; kingdom Metazoa; phylum Chordata; class Actinopteri; order Cypriniformes; family Leuciscidae; genus Vimba; species Vimba vimba. The sequence goes on along the minus strand of CM040820.1, from coordinate 5,383,319 downwards.
CATAAACTCACTTAATTTTGCTCAGTTTTTTTCAAGACTTCATTTTAGATTTTCATCTCAAGTAAATGTTTCTTGATTTAAAGAAGTTTAGATATTTGTGTTGTGGAAAACAGGACAAAAATATTGAGGAAGTTATTATTTGCTATGCATGCTACATTTAATGCCATTAAGACTTTCTGCTCTGATTTAAGACCCCTTTAAGGTCTTCATTTGTGAAAGCGCAATTAAGAGTTTTAAAGACCTTTTTAAGATCCACAGAAACCCTGTAATACAATAATTTGTGAATGTATGAATCAGTTTATGTAGAATTTTTAACAGATTAACCCAAAATATTATTATACAGCATATTATTAGGCTGCATGAAAAATTGAGAACATACATTTGATTTCAGAGAGTTATGATCTCAGGTTGTTTGTTTGTTTTTTTGTTGCAAAAATTGCTTCACTAAGCAAATAACATCACTAACATCTCAACATAAACTGAGAATTTGAACATTCGGTGAATACTGTCATAAAAGCTTTTCACTCAAGCTGTTTATTTTTCCTGCAGTGCTATAAACAAAAGATTCAGAATTATAAATGCACCAAAAAACACAAAAAGTAAATGACTTTAAAAGAAGAGAAATGGTACTTTAAGCAGTATGTATTTGTAACTTCATTCTCCAACCCTTAATACTGGATGTTTTTAAAATAGTTCTTGTCATCCAGTGAATCATTTTTAGTATTGTGATGAAGTGCAAGTCAAATATTTTAGGTACAAATAAAATAAAATAAAATCCAAAGGAGCCAGCAGCATCAGAATTTTGGGTTTATAAAAGATTTTGGTCTAGTTTAGTTTCCATACAACTATTGTTATTTTAATAAATAAATAAAAATGATTCGTAACAAAATACAACCATAACTAGATTTTTTATAAGTTGTTACACAGAATATAAGGTAGATTTGGGTTATCTGCACTGTATTTGTGGTAGGGTTTTCTAGTTAATGTATTTCAATTACAGTCATATGAAAATATGGATCAAACGTGAATATTGTATTGGTGTGGCTCATGGGAGCCTCGTGGTGCTGTAAACTGTTGGTGCTCTGTGCTTGTGAAGATTCAAGCGTTTAAGACATTGTTAACCAGTTAAATGCACATTACACTGAGGATGGAGGTGTTGCAGGTCAATCCTCTGAACGTTTTATACTGCTCATCTGTACTGCTGATATGATCGTCAATAAATGCAGTCATGATGCGTGCAAGATCTTTTGTCTGTTGTTTGATGATTTTCCTGATTGCTTTCGGATCATTCTGAGGCCATGTGTGAGATCCAAGCTCTGTTCCCAAACCTAGCGAGCTGCCCTTAAAGATCTGTATAATACCCTTAATATTTCCATTCATTTCAATGGCATTTGCTTGACCCTGTGTTAGTTCTGTAAAAGGTACTGTAGGCAACAACATTGTGATGATGATCATTTTTAAGATCTTTTTAAAGTCTACATCCTAGGATGCATAGTGTGCAAAAAAAATTATCCAAGGATGGCAAACGGAAAGATAAATGTTGACTGAAAATATATTTAAAAGTGCACTATGTAACTTTTGGCCCTCTAGCGGTTAAAATTAAACTTAATGCATTTTGCAGAAGAACATTGTTTTGGTTGTGCTTCGGCTCTGCGTGACTGCGGATGAATATGGTACTATGAATATATGAATACTGCTCAAAAAACATTCACTACTAGGCTTAAGAGATATAATCAGTTTAGATGGAAAGGATCTCAAGCTGACTAGCTGAAGACATTACTGTATCTTTACCCGTTAATAGACACGTTACTTCCTTAAAAATAAATACCAGCACAGCGTTACAACAACCATAATGAAATGAGCCTTCACAATAGATAATGCTTTACAGTGAACTCTGTTAGAGAGCTACATATGGTAATTTATCTGTTCAATAAAACACCTTACTCTACTGTTGAGTAATAAAAATTCCATCATCTCCGCATCGCTTTTACAATATTTTAAATTCATCAGTTCTCTCAGAAAAGCCAAGCCAATGTTGATTCTTGTTTTATTACGAGCTCTGTCGTGCTCTCTTTATGCCAGCAGACTCTCCTCTGTTCTGCTTCTTTTTTAAACGGGTGATTCACCGGAGGTTGGGGATTTAGATGCTCCATGTCAACAGGTGAGAGATTTTCACAATTTCCGGCAAAAAAACATCCTGACAGGTCTAAAATACAAACACTTATGATAGGCGTACAATAGTAAATTTAGGGTAAGACAAAACCCTGACAAAAACACGCTTAGGAAGAAGGACTGATGTATTTACTCATTTAAATTTTGTTCATTTTAAACAAGTGTACCTTTACTATTCAGTATTGAAAATATTTCTAAATAAAATGGATTTTATGGATATTATATTATAAAATGTAATTATCTTTATTATTTCCATTTCAAATAAATGCTGTTCTTTAGAACTTTCTATTCATCAAAGAATTAAAAAATATATATGTTATCACTGTTTCCACAACTGTTTTTGATTTTTTTTTAAATTAAATGAATGATTTCTGAAAGGATCGCCTGACACTGAAGACTGGAAACCGAGCAAGAAGGTGTCTGGCCGCACACTGAATTCAGGACAGACTACAGAAGTCTATCAAACATTTGTCTTTGTTTTTCTGGATTGCATAGTGAAAAACGTGCAAAGTGAATTAAAAACAAATGAACGAGAGCAAACGTTTCAGCACATTGCTATCTTTAGTCCTGGACTGAAGACTGGAGTAAAGATGCTGAAAATTCAGTTTGATCACAGGAATACATTACATTTTAAAATATATTCTAACATAAAACCGTAATTTTAAATTGTAATGATAAATATCACAATATTACTGCTTATGCAGCATTTTTAATTAAATAAATTCAGATTGGGATAACTTTTACCTGTGTGCTAGGATCATGATAATCCCATTTTGTTTTTGTTTTTTGGATCAATGGTATCCCAATCTTACTAAAGGGTTTTGAAGAACTCACTGATGGTTTGATCCAGAAAAAAAAACACACAATTGTTTTTTGTAATCTAAACCGTTTTCAGAATCTTGTTTCTTCTTCTTTTGAACGACCAATTTTCAAGATTTGATCCAATCCAATTACTTTTGAACAACAGGTCCATGGCCTAAATAAAAATTTGGTGTGGCTTCAGACCTTTGGTCCCAAAATGTAAGTATTGGTTACTCTTAACGTCTAGAGGTTTAGACAGGACATGCAGAAATATTGTGGTTTTAAGAAACTTACACTATAAATGTAGCCTGCCAACCGCTGTTTGTTGTTTACCAACACTTTTTCAGGTCACCATAAAATGGGAAGAGGTGACTCTGCAATCCAAACCATGCCGAATCAGGCTCCATTACAGAGGTCGGGTTGAATTAGGCCAGATTTGGCAGGTTCTTCTATCCCTTATAACTTGAAACCCACTTGGCAGCACAGCACTGTCAGCTAGGTCACAGAACGATCACATGTGTCAGCACTGTCACACCATGTTGGTGCCCTAGATTTCATGCGCTTCATGACAAAGCGCATTACTTAACCTTGATTTTAGCTCAGTTATATAATCACACATTACCGTAATGTGCTTCCAGCAAAAGAGGTCTGAATACAGAGGTACGACTCTTGAATGGCAGTGTGGCGACTTCCCTTTCCTGTGTACCACTAAATAATTCAGACATCCAGTCAGAGCGAGAGACCTGATTCAATGGTCCTGATTAAACTAAAAGCAGATCACTCCATAATATTAGTTAACTAGAACAACTTGTCTAGCTTTACACCTTGGACCGACTGGTGGCACGTCACTCACAGCAATATCATGACCACACAGCGCTTGTAGAGTCAACGAGTTCAATTCGATGTTAAATTAGAGAGTTATTTACGGGCTGACTTGGGTTAGGATGAGTTTATTTTATATCTGTTGATTTACAGATGATGTAAGTTCAGGTCAACTGATCAAGGATTACATGACAAGCATGTCCAGAAGCAGGAAAACAAGAAACCATCACTGCAAACCGACACCCCGACACCTTCAGTGGACACTCGCCTCATCAAATATTTACATTTAGTGACTGGCAAAACTGCTCAGGGCCAGAACGGACGAAGACGAACAGCGTTCAAAGAGATTTCAGAGCCAGATTCAAATTCCCTAACTCTAAGTCTTAAACTTTTGTGCATAACTTGACTGTTTATGCTACAAACATGGATGACACCTTAAAGGGTTGGTTCACCCAAAAATGAAAATTCTGTCAGTAATTACTCACCCTCATGTTGTTCCAACCCCGTAAGACCTTCGTTCATCTTCGGAACACAAATTAAGATATTTTTGATTAAATCTGAGAGCTGGATCACTCCTCCGTAGGCTTCTAAGACATTATAACTTGCTGGCCCAGAAAATGTATTAAAGACATCGTTAATATAGTCCAAGTGACTACAGTGGCTCAATCTTAAGTTTATAAAGCGACGAGAATACTTTTTGTGCGCAAAAAACAAACAAAAATAACGACTTTATTCCACTTTTCATTTCCTTCTCTCTGAGTTTTTTCACGTAGTGTAACTGCACAGCGCGTCTGTGTTGTACGTCACACGTAGGCTCACTATTGGCCGACGCTGGTCATGTGTGTGATGCGTGTGACGTGCAACACAGACGCGCTGCGCTAAAACACTACGTGAAAATCTCGAGGCCCAGAGAGAAGGAAATGAATAGTGGAATAAAGTCGTTATTTTTGTTTGTTTTTTGCGCACAAAAAGTATTCTCGTTGCTTTATAAACTTAAGATTGAGCCACTGTAGTCACTTGGACTATATTAACGATGTCTTTAATGCATTTTCTGGGCCAGCAAGTTATAATGTCTTAGAAGCCTACGGAGGAGTGAGACAGCTCTCAGATTTAATCAAAAATATCTTAATTTGTGTTCCGAAGATGAACGAAGGTCTTACGGGGTTGGAACAACATAAGGCGAGTAATTACTGACAGAATATTCATTTTTGGGTGAACTAACCCTTTAAAAGGGGACCGATTATGCCCCTTTTTTACGAGTCTCAGGTGTTCCCAGAATGTGTCAGTGAAGTTTCAGCTCAAAATACCCCACAGATCATTTATTATACCATGTTGTAAATGGCCATTTTTAATTTGAAGCAAAAACATGCTTTTTTTTTTGTGCATGTATCTTTAAATGTAAATGAGCCGCTGGTTTGCACTCATGGGAGTCAGATTTTACATACTGTACCAGATGTTATCAAGAAAGTTGCTGTCAGTGGAAGGACAGTGATGTGTCAGAGCTCATATGTATTACAGTGACAGCTCAACATGAGGGCTCGTATCATAAATGTTTAAAAACTGCTCTTTTTTCGTATCCTCACTTTGTTTTTTATATTGCCTGCGCTTAAATTCGCTGACTTTGGCAGTAGATCAAACTATAAATGAACTTGTCAACCTTACTTTAATGTTCGCGCGTATGACAGTGTGCTGTGTGACATCTTTTTATTGTTCTTTTGCACATGTGGTTCAATCCAGGACCATAATCTGTTCACACTGGAATCTGATATGGGCCACATTTAAAACAACAATGTGAACAGCTATACAAAAAAAAATCGTATATGAGCAAAAATTGAGTACTAAGCCTTGCAGTGAGAACTAAGTTCTCTTTCACGTCTTATTGCACTTAAACTATCAAATACACACAAGGTTATGTCAAAAACACACAAAGTTCACGTAAACACAGTCGGATATGTCTGTGAATGTAAACAGCAGGGAATGAAATCGCATGTGTATATTAGATCTGCGTACACAGCGTAATATACAGTACCTACTGCTTTATATGCTGTTATGAATCAAACAGCAAAAGAAAAACAGAAAATCACTCACTGATCTTGACTGAATAACTTTAATAGCTTTAAAAAGAATAAATGTCTTACTTGAATGCTGCTGTTAAATGCTCTGGCGAGGAGATAAACAAACATGGCGGCCTGTGCAGCTCACTCAAGGGGAGGAGCTAAGTGGGCGGGGCCTGTTGATGTGACTTCAACAAATAGAGTGGATGGATTTTTCAAATCCAAAAACAATTTAAAAGTAAACTTTGCATTACAGGTCCCATTTAAATCATGTCTTGCTGAGGAAAGGTTTACTTTTAATAAGATTTAAATAAAGGGTGAAGATGTTAATTTTCCAAGACATTTTTTACTACTATGTATTTATTTTTTAGTTATGTCATAGAACAAACATGTTGTACTGTCATTCAATGTTCTTTGTCTCTCACTGTAACTCGAGCATAACTGCTGTTTCTAACTCTACGCTTGGATTTGAGGGGCATTACCGCAGGATAGATCTACTGAGATAAAACTAACCGTTATAAAACTCTAGCTTCCGCACAAGTCCTCTAAATCTTCCTTATATTACATGTGGCCCGAAAAGGAGATGGGAAAGGCCACATTTCAATTGCATTGACTATTGCACGTTTTTCAAATCAAATCCATGACTGTGAGATTGCATACGGAGCGGTTGTTGGCTACTGCAGCATTTGACTTTATTTGAGTTTTATCCTTGGGTTACGAAAACAAAGCCTTACAGAAAGAGAAGCATGTTGCACACTCACTGCATGTTAAAATGCAGGAATGTGTGACTAGGACTGGATAAGATTTAAGGCACTATGGGTTTTTATGATTGCATATTTCAAGAAAGAATAAACATTATTGGTGTGATCGTAAGAAGGGGAACAAGTCAACCTCATTTCCAGTGAAGAATCCAGCAAAGGCTTTTAGGGGGGAAACAGGAAATGCAGATAAGATAGTGATGTTTGAGCAGATAAACCAAACCACACAAACCATTGGTCACTGGCAACACATTTCAGTTCATCAATACTCTATAAAAATCTGTTGGGTGGGATCAATGCAATCCCTGTAGAAGTCACACAACTTTTCCACTCAGCTGAGGGCTGGAATGGAGAAGTTTAATTCTTGTTTTGAAGAGATTTTACAAAGCAACAAATGTATCACTTAGAGTGAGCTAGAACTAATAGATAAAAGAGTGTAGAAGAATAGTTTACCTGAAAACGATTGTCATTATTTACTTTTCGTTACTTTTTTTGTCAATTCGTAGGTTTAAAAAAGATAAAAACAGCATAAAAGTTGTTCATATGACTTGCATTTTTGGGGAAAGTTACTTTTAAAAGTGTGTTCCAATATTTTGTTACTCCCTAAAAAGTAACTAGTTGTGTTACTCGGTTACTTTTTAAGCTCTGAAATCTGTGAGTGTTTTTTCAAGTTTATGCTGTTTTTATGTTTTTTTTAAGCACGCTCACTATGAACCGTGGCTGTATATGGACAAGAGCAGCGTTATTATTCTTCAAAACGTCTCATTTTACGTTCAATTGAAGAACGAAAGTGGTTTGAGGCAGCAAGAGGGTGACAGTTTTTCTTTTTGGATGAACTGTACAACATGTTCGGATCAACATCTTTGTTGATCCTGGAACAACATTCCAATCAACCAATCAGATTTGAGGGAAGATTTACAGTTTATGTCAAGTTTAGGCTTACAACCAGGGTTCGGTGCTTCTACATCAGTGTTATTCACTATCATTTCCCTCTGATTTTAGGGATAACTTATGGGTAGGGTTAGGTTTAGGGGTAAAATACATGTAAAACACGTGACAAATCAACACAGAAAATTCCTTCATATTAAGTATGTTGTGTCTTGAATCTTTTCGAATCTTTTATATCATTTGTTTTGATGACAATTTAGAACTTTCTAAAGGTTTTGTGACTTTTTGAACTAGATCGCTTGCTTTAGATTCTTAATTAAATGCCTGTGGCTCTGATAAAGTAATAAATTCATAACCATGTTCCGCAGAATAATAATGACATGTAATGTGTAACAGACAAAACCAATGTCTTGACTGTTCAGATGCCTCAGGATATCATACGAGGTGAAAGGGACATGATCCACGACGAAAAGAAAAAACAAAACATGATGATTCCCAAACTTTATCAAACTAAAAGCTTCTTATCATCAGATGGGACCAATCAAGAGTGGCCTCTGGTTAGATTTGTTCATCTTTTCAAGCGTCTGTGCTCTTTTCCTAGTCCACTATCAAAGAGCTCCAGATAACAGCCATTCACAAAAGCCCTATCAGACAAACCCACACCTAGGGAATTCAGCGAGGAGGGGCAGAGTGTGAGAATGGAGGTGGGACGTAAAATGACAGACACGAGTATAGGGAGGGGTGAGGAACCGAGAGAGAGAGAGACAGCAGCATTTCTACGACCATCCTGGAGGTAGAAGATCACATCAGGAGACAGGATGCCAGGAACAGGGTCGTTTTGACGTGCATTCCCTGGAAACGCAGGAGGAATGAGTTTTGCCATGATAATGATTCCCAAATGGGATTAATAAAGTGTTCTATCTCACCATCAGAAGCTTCACAGACTCGCCTAATTCCACAACTTCATGGTTTCTTCACTGGTCTTATGTGGAGTTCTCTGGAGCGAGAGGCATCCATGCACATTCACTGAGCAGCATGTTCCATGAGGAGTACCATGAGGAGATGGACAGTGAGTAAGAGTGTGTCTGCATGCTTATCGGTGTGTGTCGTGTATCTTCTCGCGGTCTCCGTCAGCTGTGGCCGCGCATGTCCCGTGCAGAAGGCGCTCAGGGTCGACAACTCTTCATCTTCATCCTCATCCTCATCCACCTCCACCTCAGGCCGGCATGTGCGCAGTTACGTGCACCTCCAGGGAGACGTGCGACAGAGGAAACTCTTCTCCTTCCAGAAGTTCTTCCTTAGGATCGGGAAAGACGGGAGAGTCAACGGCACCAAGAGAAAAGACGATCCCTACAGTGAGTTACCTCAGAATACGTTCGCTTAATTCAGAATCACGTCGCTAATGGCCAAACAAAAACATCGTGATGTGAAATTTAATAACGCCTCTGTGAACATTATCAACTAGTCTGTTAAGAAAATATAGCTATTGATCAAGTTTAAATGCATAGTTTATAGTTGTATTAATACTGATTAAAATGTAGGCTACATTTAAAATGTTTGAATGTAAGCTAGCCTACATCTAGGCTTATCTTATGGAAGTTATGAACTGAATTTTCATTTAGAATTCAATTATGTCCAAAAAAAAAACTGTTTTAATGTGAATAATAATAGGCTAATAAGTAGAAGAATTAAATTAGTTTGGTATAATTAGTTTTAAACCCATTTAGAATAACTTCATTAATTGCCTAACATGTATAGCCTAGTTCAGATCAGTAATGTATTTAAATATATATGAAAATAAAGTTTAATTAATTTTAATTCAGTAATATTAGTTCCTTTTATTTATGGAAGTTATTATGAAGTGTTTCTGGATTAAGTCATTGGGCAAAAATATTGAATATTGTGACATGAAATTAGATTAAAAATCCAGATTTATTTATAATCAGTTTATGAATAAGAATATAACACATTTATAACACGTTATAAATACTTTTATCATTAAATTAGATCGTGATCATTCACATATGAATCAAAAGTTTTATGACATTTCTATTTCTATTCGAAATTGTTAGCAAATTAGTAGACATAAGCAAAACACCTGATGTGAATTCAGGGGTAATGGCTGTTCTATCTTAATGAACCTCACAAGAATAATAATACTAATATTTAAACCCCATAAATGAAATTAGCTGCTCTAATAAAACAAACAAAATTAATGGGCCATTAAAGAATGGTGCTATTGGCTGTAATAACCTTTAAAATGCGTAATTGTGTCCTGCTGACACCCAGAAATCTGAGAGCAATTAACCCACATATTGCCGTAAATGTTTCCCCTGACACAGCAGAGGAAACACATCCCTTATAATGTGATCAAGGGCTACGCTTGTGCTTTCAATGGCTATATGTCCATAATAGAGTCAAGTGTCTGTTATTAGATAGTTTGTGGTTTGTTTCATGTATTATGAGCCCATCAGTGAAATGCAAAATATGTTTTGGTGTTTTAAAAAGAACAAGTTAATTAGCCATTGCTCATATGGGGCCCATGTGCAGATAAGGGTCTTCCTGTTTCCTCTGTGTGTGTGTGTGTGTGTGTGTGTGTGTGTGTGTGTGTGTGTGTGTGTGTGTGTGTTTCCTTTTCAAAGACGCTGGGCATCTTGATTCAGAAGCGTGTGGTTGTTTTTGTCTGGTGCTTCTATAATCAAACTTTCTTTCTAAGGTCTCATTTGTTTCTCCTGTGTGAAGCATGCAGTGAGTTTCCTCTTGAGTTTCAGAAGAGATCTCAACTATGTCTCAAAGTGTACAGGATACCACAGACTGCCATCAAAAGTCTGAGATCTTAAATATTTCTCATCAAATTCTTCCATGAGCTGCTCCACATTCATTTTACAGCTCTTTAACTCTATTCATATGGATTAGTTTAACAATCTCTTTATGAACTTTTTGAAGCGTCAAAGTGTCAGTTGAGTAGCTGTCAATGGAGGCACAGAAAGCTCTCAGATTTCATCAAAAAGATCTTCATTTGTGTTCCGAAGATGAACGAAAGTCTTACGGGTTTGGAACGACATGAGAATAATTAATGACAGAATTAAAATTTTTGGGTGAACTTTTAAATGAAACATAAACATAAAGGAGTCTCTTGAGCTATAAAGGAGCAACCTCTGAGCAATAAAAGTTTGCTATGAAGAACATATTTTGACAGAACCTCCTTAGCTTCTTCTGTAAAAAAAATACTTTGAAAACTTTTAAGAAAGTGCACTCTTTAATTGGAATGTTTTTAGGTCATTAGAGATGCATGGAAATGTACCGGGTGTTTGAGTTGTCCCTGTTAGAGGGCAATGTGTGTTTGTGTAGCATCAGACATCACTGTGACATCTGACTGTGTAAACATGTAATCAAGCCCTCAGAGGTGATCAGGCGTTGAGAGGAAATGTCTGTCAGATCTGTGTGTGTGTGTGTCAGTTTCCTTCTGATAGCCTCATCTCTGATAAAACAACAGACACAAAACACTCAACCAGAATACACAAATCCACACCAAGCTGTGAATTGAAACATCATCAGCAATCATCGGGTGATCAGACTGTTTTCTCTTGCTGGATGATAAAATTCAAAATGGGGAAAAACAGACTTACAGAACACCCTAGCAACCACCCAGAACACCCTAGCAACCGCTCAGAATTCCAACTACTTAGATACCATCCTAGTAAACATTAACATCCTAGTAAACACCAACCGCTCAGAATGCTATTGTAACCACTTGTCTACACACTTAGAACATCCTAACAACTACTCAGAACATCCTAGCAACCACTTAGAACATCCTAGCAACCCCCTAACAAGCACTCAAAACATAGCAACCCCCTAACAATCACTCAGAACATAGCAAATACCTAGCAATCACTCAGAACATCCTAGCAACCCCCTAACAATCACTCAGAACATAGCAATCACTTAGCAACCCCTCAGAATATCATAGCAACCCCCTAACAATCACTCAGAACATAGCAATCACCTAGCAATCACTCAGAACATCCTAGCAACCCCCTAACAATCACTCAGAACATAGCAATCACCTAGCAATCACTCAGAACATCCTAGCAACCCCCTAACAATCACTCAGAACATCCTAGCAACCCCCTAACAATCACTCAGAACATCCTAGCAACCCCCTAACAATCACTCAGAACATAGCAAATACCTAGCAATCACTCAGAACATAGCAAATACCTAGAAATCACTCAGAACATCCTAGCAACCCCCTAACAATCACTCAGAACATAGCAATCACCTAGCAATCACTCAGAACATAGCAACCACCTAGCAACCACTCAGAACATCATAGCAACCCCCTAACAATCACTCAGAACATAGCAACCACCAAGCAATCACTCAGAACATCCTAGCAACCCCCTAACAATCACTCAGAACATAGCAACCACCTAGCAACCATTCAGAACATCCTAGCAACCCCCTAACAATCACTCAGAACATAGCAACCACCAAGCAACCACTCAGAACATCCTAGCAACCCCCTAGCAATCACTCAGAACATAGCAACCACCTAGCAACCACTCAGATCATCCTAGCAACCACTCAGTACATCAGCAGTGCACTATCAAGCACATGGAACACCTCAGCATTGTGGCAGTGCGTTTACATGAGTAAGCTCTAGTTTTATGTGTTTTTATTAGCAAGTGTGCCTTAGAAAAAGCATTTTAGTGTTTAACTAAAGGCATACGCACCTCTCAAAAGCTATGTTCACAATTTCAATTTCAAAATTTCACAACTCATTTATTCATAAGAGTAGCTAATTTAAGCGGTGTACAGCACAGCTGCTTGCTCTTATGTCTATAGGGGTGAGCACATGTTACTCGTGTGTGTGTGTGTGTGCGTGTGTGCGTGTGTGTGTGTTCGTGTGTGCGTGTGTATGTGTACATGTGTCGGGAACAGCAGCAGTAATACACATGTTCTCACTTAACTGCTCTCAACTTTAACTAGCCCTAAAGAGCCTCATGAGAGACTGAAACATCACATTCGGTTAAAGTTTCTTGATGGTGAGAACAAATGTGACAGTGTTCAACATGTAATCCCAGAGGACAATGTTACTGCTCGAAGATATCGACTTCATCTCAGATGTTTATCCTAGAGGTAAAAATAGACACAAATGAAACAATTGTTGACACACAGTAAGAGTACAGAGTTGTGCCCTCTTTTGCCCTCAGCTGAATATGATGAGAAATGTTTGAATTCATATTGAGATCTCTGACTTTTGATTGCAGGTTTAGTATCTTTAGCAAATCTGATCAGAAAAACAGTCTGATTCACTGTTGAAACACAAGGGTGAACTATTTGAGAAGCAGGAAACATCATCTATACTTTTCAAAAGTTGGGGGTGTAATATTTTTAACAGTTTTAAAGAAGACACTTATGCTCATCAAGGCTGCATTAATTTGACCAAAAATGCAGTAAAAACAGTAATATTGGGAAATATTACAATTTAAAATAAGTCTTCTATTTGAATATTTTTTGCATGTAATTTATTCCTGTGATCAAATCTGAATTTTCAGCATCATTACTCCAGTCTTCAGTGTCACATGATCCTTCAGAAATCGTTAATTTAATTTCAAAACCTTTCTTGTTATTATCATGTCGAAAATAGTTGTGCTGCTTAATATTTCTACAGAAACCGTAACAAATAGAAAATTCGTAATTGATGAATAGAAAGTTCAAAGTAATGGCATTTATTTGAAATAGAAATCTTCTATTGACCAAAGCAAGGATTTTTTAATGGTTGATAAAAGCTTGGACTTTTCTTTCACTGCTGTAAGATTTTACATTTTGACATATTTTGAACATATTTGCTCAACACACATGTAGTGCATGACATCCTGAACCTTACGGATACGTCCGAGCGAGAAACAGGGCGGCTACTGTTCGAGTTTTATGAATGGCGTGATGTGAATATCACCAGCGACACATCAAAGGTGAGCGTCTTTCACATTCAGCAATGGCCTCCGACAAAAGAATAATCCTCCGCGGGTGAAATTACACTAGTCTTTCTAGCACAGATCCAGTGTTGGTGGAAATGGATACTGCAGTAGTGATGCTGTCCTTAGGCAAGACATGATTTGGGAAACACTGGCCTTTGAGGTGCTTCTGAATGATGTCACGCGTTTGAAAAGACACCGTTAGCTGGGAAAAACAGAAACAAGGGATCTGAGAGGGGTGTGACATCATTCTGATGACCCATGATGCAGAACAGCTCATGTCAAAAACTTATTATCTATGTTTCGGAGAATGTTAGATGCAGGTCATTAGAGTAATGTAATCCTAAAAGAAATATCACTACAAAAGTGTTTGGGGTCAGGAAGAAATAAATGCTTTTATTCAGCATGAACACATTAAATTGATTAAAAGTGACAGTAAAGACATTTATAATGGTACAAAATATTTCTATTTCAAATAAACGCTGTTCTTTTAAGCTTTCTATTCATCAAATAATCCAGAAACATCATCATATTAGAATTATTTCTGGAGGATCTTGTGATTTAAGACTGTAATGATGCTGAAAATTCAGATTTGCATCACAGGAATAAATTACATATGAAAATATATTACAATCTGAATACATTATGTTATCAAAAGCAGTTGTTAAGAGTCACATCAAGTAAAAAAAAAAAAAAAAAAAGCATCCATATAGCAACCTTAAATCAACATCATGTTCCCGGATGATTCATCAGTGCATAATAATCCAATTAGTTTTATTTACTTTTACTGTCATTTATTTACTTATTTTTGTCCTGTTTCACATTCAAAAATATGTCACATTACACAAGTAAAATAACAATAAAAGGTTTCATGTTGATTTTAAGCAATAGCACATTTACATTTTTTTGTCTGTAGAAAAAAGCATATGTACATCCACAACACCAATTGTAATTTTAAAGATTAAAAATGGTTAGATATGAATGTCTCACAATACATTTTAGCATTATTTGTTCTACGCAAAAACATTTTAAATAATAATAATTGAAAGGACAACTTTGCTGTTGTCCTACACTGGCAGAACCTGATTTCACCAAGTACAACATGTTCTTGGATCAGCATCTTTGTAAATCCTGAAACAACATTCCAATCAACCAATCAGATTTGAGGGACAAGTTTACGGTTTATGTCAAGTTTAGGCTTACAAACAGGGTTAGGTCCTTCTACTTCAGTGTTATTCACCTTCCTCTGATAGGTTATGGGGTTAGGGATATGTTTAGGATTATTTTTACGAACAGGAATGTTGTTCCAGGATCAACAAAATATATTGACCCAGGAAATCAGACCCAAAATCAGGACATGCCCTACATTGACTGTGGCAAATTGAATTGTATGTAAAAGTCTTGGGGAATTGAATCAGACTGATGATTATAGCGCAGTGGGGGTGTTTAACTCAGCGTCTGGTCTGTCCTTGTGAGAGACTCCAACAGATTTATGAGCTTTTATGTGGATTCCAGTGTAAAGCTGTCCCACGTGTATCCTGAACCTGTCTGATAAAGCAGAAGTCTGCTGTCTGTCTGACTGGAACAGGGTTTGATGCTAATAAGGGCTCATGCTAACTAAACCACATGCTAAAAAGGCCAATTAGCAAAACAAACAGACAGTTAGTATGTTAACTGAATATTTGTTTTAAAAGCGTTTTTTCTTGTTTATGTGAACATTGGAAAAAACATTAAGAGGATTTTATCATTTTGTCAACTATAAGTCAACCTATATGTCAACTAACTCTCATTAGAGTACTAGTTAAGTATTAGTAAGGGTATGTTAGATTTTGTAGAATAAGGGATTAGGGTTAGTAGAATAAATTGACATGTAGTTGCAAAGTTACTCATGGTCAGTAGAATGTCTGTTGGTGGAGCATCAAAATAAAGTGTTAGCAGATATTAAGCAGACAGTCTACTAATACTCTAATGAGAGTTAGTTGATATGCATTGGTGCAACGTTACTTATAGCCAAGAGAATGTCTAAAGGGGACCATCAAAGTAAAGTGTTACCAATGTGACTTTTGAATGTTCTCTAAACCATCTAAAGTAGTAAGTGCAGTTCTAATGTTATCAAAACGTTAGATTAACGTCCAAATAAGACCTCGTTTACATCTGGTATTAAGAAGGGTTTTGGTCGATCGGATCACAAGTTGACGACGGTAAATACAGGTGTAAATGGGGTCTAAAACGCTTTGAGCTTGTCCAATTTTGATCACTTCTAGAGGAAGTTCGGATTGCTTTCATAGTGTAAACGCTCATGTGGTCGAGTGTGTTCAAACAACTACAAAAGACCGTCTACTCTCCGTCTACTGATCTAATGAGTAACATTATAGGAAGAGCTCTAGCCAGACGGGATTTAAACTTTCTCGGCTGAAGACCCAAGTTTGGTTTGAAGACGAAAAACGCACCAAGCACAATGTTCTCTCACCATTCCTGATTTCTAACACACACTCACAGTGTTCGGCTGGTCTTGTGGCTGTCAGAGCAGAAATGAAACCTGATGATCTCCGTGTGTTTTTCCATTGTCTCCGGGTGTGTTCATATGTAAATTCCATGAGCTTACTTGCTCAATTAGATCGAAAGATCTGAAAAAGCCCATACATTTACATACATAGACCGTCCCCTCGAAGAAATCAAAAGTGGTTGGAAGTGGACAAAAGAGACACCAGGTGTAAACAGGGAAACACCGAAGTATAGTCACTATTTTACAAATAAATCGAAAAAACCCATTATAAAACTTGAACATCTTGAAGGAGCCAGCGGTGAATTAGTCTTCCGGGTTATGACAGCATACCTGCACCTCTCTATTAAGTAACAAATTGAATATGAAATTTTGAAGTAGAAAGACTGAAATCATTTTCTCATGTAAAACATACTCCAGTAGTCTTATTTACAACTTTGAAAAACCATGTTTTACAGTGTATGCATGGTATTTTTTGAAATGCATTGGAGTAGCATAGAAATATAATGTTTTTGTTTTTGTTTTGTTTTTCCCAACATGTTTTATTGAACACTGGCTTTCTTTGAAGGACGTATTTAGCCCAGTTGTGTATTCCTTTTGTGTAAAGACTAAATATCAGCGATGACAGGGTTTATTTGTTACGTCTGCTATCATGTCTTCAAACATCCTCAGTGCCGTTGTCTCAGGAAGCAGTCGGGACGCTTCAGGCATGAGCCGGACGTACAGGAGACCACCAGTACAGTGCGAGATCGCTGCCATGTGTGCCACAGATGCGTTCACAACTCCACCAACACAATAAAACCAAACCAAGCGCCTCCATATCACTGACAAATAGGCATGATGCAATGCTGTTTTGTAATCTCAGAAAATACAACTGTTGATTTAGCTTTTTTTAGGCATCCCAGCACAAAAACACGGCCAGTTTTGGCAGAGCGCTGTGGAAAATGCACGTCTGCGCAAACAACTGCAAGCCAAAGACGCAGCGTTTAGTAACGTGCAGCAGAGCATGACGCGCGAGGGAAAACAACAGCGTGCAAAGACAAACCAGGGCAGATAGACCCAGTTTAAAGTCGACCTCCTGGTGCGCTGCTCAACATCTGCTGAGGGCTTTCTCGCCTTCGGTCGCTCTCGCAGGTGTTTGGCTCGAAAGGTGGGATTACGAACACATTTACTGTAATGGCTTGGCTTGTTCTCCGATCTCTCTTTTGTGGTTAGTTAAGTGTGGCCTCACTGACATGGAACTTCAAAGTGTGGCTCTGTGTTGAAATTAGTGCTGTTTTTGTTCATTTTAGTGTAAAAGTGCAGTCATCAAAACTGTGAAATTACATAAATTGAGTTATGGGAAATAAATAGGGACCAAAACATGCAAACCAATGCTTCTTCTCTGACTAGATTCTAGCTCTGCAACTCTGGACATTTGCAGATCCTGATTTCACCAAGACAACATCTTTGTTGATCCTGTTGATTCCAATCAACCAATCAGATTTGAGGGAAACGTTTACAGTTTAGGTCAAGTTTAGGGTTACAACCAGGGTTAGGTGCTTCTACATCAGTGTTATTCACCTTTAGGGATACGTTATGGATAGGGTAATTTACGGACAGGAATGTTGCTCCAGGATCAACAAAATATGTTGACCCAGGAACGTCTCGGCAAAATCAGGACGTGCCTGCCATTCATCTTCCAACTTTATGAGGTGCATCTTGGGATGCTTTTTAAACATTATGATGTAATGTTAGTGAGATAGCCTATTATAGTTTTTATTAATTGTTTGCATTCGTTTTTTATTTTTACGTTTTCAAATTTGGTTGTTTGTTTTTGCCATTTTGATGACTTTTTTATTCATTTTTAGTTTTAGTTATTTAAGTACATCAATGAAAACTAAATGAAACTGAGAAAAGTTTCCATGCCAACTAGCTGAAATAAATAAGTTTAATTTTTTATACTTTTTATTTCAGTTAACATATGCTTTTAATGTTAGTTAACTAATAACCCTGGTACGATGGACATTTATATTGGCTGCTTTTCTTTTGCTCTCCTCTCAAAATCATCCATAAAAAGTAGTTTTGTAAAGCACTTCATATGTAACCACAATTTATAACATTTCCCAGCATGTATTTAAGCATCAGCCTACTTCAACTTTTACTAGTCAACTTTTTTGACTAGTAGGGATTCTATATTTTGGGGACAAATTTGTACAGGAGTGACCAAAACCTGATAAAATCTCCTATTTGTAAATCTGGCATAAAAATAAAGCAATTCAAGGTTTTTTTTTAAATGTAAAAATGCTGAAAGTTTTATGTGATGGTTTAGGGATAGGGTTAGTGTAAGAGGAGGGAATATGCAGTTTGTACAGAATAAAAACCATTACGTCTGTGGAATGTCCCCATTTAGTTCGCTAAGTAAACGTGTGTGTGTGTGTGTGTGTGTGTGTGTGTGTGTGTGTGTGTGTGTGTGTGTGTGTGTGTGTGTGTGTGCGTGTGTGTGTGTGTGTGTGTGTGTGTGTGTGTGTGTGTGTGTGTGTGTGTGTGTGTGTGTGTGTGTGGTACAAGCATATGGCAGGCTGACATGCGAGCTTAAATTCACATGAACTTGTTGGTGGTTGGAGTCTGAATGTGTGTGTGTGTGTGTGTGTGTGTGTGGGAGAGCTTCATTCAGCTTTTTGCAGTAGGCTTCAGCCTGGTGTCGCTCTCATCTTTGATCACTGATCATTGAAGCTTCTCTAATCCGTCTCACTGTCATCCTGTCTGTGTCGTTTCTTCCTTTCATGCTTTCATCCCAGCGCTGAGAGGACACAGAGCACTCAGATAGTTTTACCGTCTCACTTGATACCTGCAACCCGAGACCCCAATGGAGCCACTTCACACACACACGCACACACACACACACACGTACACGGACAGATGAGTGCAAACGCTACCTGCGGACATATATTCGCTCGCTCGCATAAAATAAATAATGTCTGATATTGTTGTTTGAATTTTTTTTATGTTATGGCTGAAAACCAATTGATTGCAAATTAAAAAAAAGAAAAAAGGTCTTAAACCCACTACAGTTCTAGAATTTTATGTATGAAACGACAAGTGAAATACACAAGTGAAATTAGACAATATACAGTTGAAAACGGATAACTGCTTATTAGAATCTTAAAATTAAAAAATAAATTTGAATTGGGGAAAAATAATCACAAATGAGTTCTCTTTAATATCTCAATTGTTTCTCATAAACATCAGGGGGATTAAAGGTAGAACAAATGGAGAAATTCTGACATATAATTAGAGAAAATTTGGCCAAACAATTATCATTAGGTTATGACAATATGACATTATATAATTTCATAATATATATATATTTTTTAAATTCTTTCATTTCATTTCCATTAATTTTAGTCTAAGATTTAGTTATGTGTTTTGCCGGTTTAAAAAAAAAAATATTCATTCAGTTTTAGTTATTTTAGTACATCAGGTTAAACTAAATGAACATTTTAAATTTAGAAAAATTTGAAATGTAGGTAAAAAAAAAAAGTAGTTTTGTATCATTTATTTTAGTTATACCAAAAATAAATACTGAATATATATTATTTTATCCTTTAAATATATATGACAGATAAAATACATTTTGAATATTATAAATTACAATTGTATATATGTTACCAGCAAAGTGTGAAATCCCGGTATTGTATAGAATGCCTAGGCAATGTATAGAATTCCTGATGTTTTTTGCAAAAAATACATTACCTAATTCTATACATTACCTAGGCATTCTATAGAATGCCGGATTACACACTTTGCCGGTAACATATATATGTATATATATATATTAGGGGTGCACCGAAATTTCGGTCGCCGAAAATTTTCGGCCGAAATGGCATTATCGGTTTCGGGCCGAAATAAAAAAAACAGCCGAAAACGTAAACCGAAAATGAATGTCACCCGCCCCTCCCATCCGTGCGCAAGCGCTTAGGTTTCACTCACGGTCGAGCTGTTATCACGCGTCTGCCTATCAAACATTAAGCATGTCAAATGGCTGTCACTTATTGCACAATCGATCGGACCAACCAACACAAGTTTCGAAAACGAAAATAGGGAATCGATTTTAACGGCCTTCTCTCGGAGCGCGTCCATCTCATCACTATACGCTCGCAGCGAACGCGCGTCACACAGCAACTGCAGGTTCTGACACACACACACACACACACACACACACACACACATAGCCTATTTCTGCATAATATAGTGCATAATATGTAGCCTTCAGTAATGTTTTTCATTGATGTTATGGCAGTCCACATTGCTGACTTGTGCGCGTCTCAAGCGCCCTCTTTACGTTCGCCCTAATGCCTGTTTAGTTGTCCGTGGATTTGCCTATATTTGCTGTTGAAAACGGATCAACGCCAAATATAGGCAATTTACTAACGATTCAATGAACACTTTGCCTATGTCTCAAAAATCGAACAGGATTTTTTTTTTTTTCACAAAAATGACAGCCCTATACGAGAGGACACCAAGTTACAATATGTAACATTTGTTCTGCAAAAATCTCCAAAATTGTGGATTTTTTTTGCACAATTTTTAAAAAACTATATTATTTGATGGAACATAAAACTTGAAGAATAATTATTATTTATATTTATTGTTAAAAATATTTTATGTTTTGTTATGTAACTGTTAATAAAAGTTTGATTATTATATTGTGATTTTTCATTTCAGATCCATTAAATTCAAGCAATATATATATAAGTTTTTAAAAGAAGCCATTTTCGGCCTCAGTTTCGGTTTTCGGCCAAGTGCATCCTAAATTTTCGGTTTCGGTTTCGGACCAGAATTTTCATTTCGGTGCATCACTAATATATATATATATATATGGTGTATTTATTATATTCAATGTTCATTTTATCTATCATATTTAAAAAATAAATTCGTAATCATTATTCATTAATTCAGTATTTAATAATTATTATTTAATAATTAAAAAAAAGTAATTTAATCATTTAATTGTATATGTATACAAACAAAACAAAAACATTAAACAAGAGATTGAAATTTCTCATTCTTTCTCATTTCAAAAATGCAGGACAAAGTTGATTTTCCGCTGATGATCTGCATCCATCAGCATCAAACTGATATCGACAATTAGGAAAAACACAAATATTGACTGATAGTGATGTGCTCACTGATCACATATAAAACGTAACATAACCCAATGCCACACCGACTCTCAGTGGATGAAGTGAACAGGAGTGTTTTAGATGTGAGGAAGCTCTTGGTAGGAGGGCAGCACAACTGTTCAGAGGAGCAGCTTCAGCTGTCGTGAGAGAAGCATCTTTCCACACTTTTACTCTGATCAAAGAGCAGCCGCACAAACCCCCCGCAACCGCAGCCCCAGGGTTCACACTCGCTGCCACTGGGGTTATCACAGTCTGATAACCAGCGTCACATGCTCCAGTGTGTGTGTGTGTTGACAACTGAACTAAAACCTGCCAGTGAGCAAAGGTCAAACAAAACTGTAATTTCACCTCTGACCTCTTCACAGAAACACGCACATGCACACACCCTTTGATTTGTTCCCCAAAATGTTATTCCTTATTGAGGTTTTAAAGCAGAAACTGAATAATTGAAATGTTTTTACAATTGCTGAAGAAAAAGCGAGGAGTGTTTGCTCATGCAAGAGTCACGTTGTTGCAAACTAAAACTGAACTAAAACTAAACATGATATAGTTAACCTAAATAGTTTGCACTGTTTCACATGAAAGCCTCTGTATTGTTCCGTTAACTGTTAACGTGTTGTGTATTTCAGGTATTTTGGAGATCACGTCAGTGGATGTTGGGATCGTTGCCATCAGAGGTCTCGGCAGTAACCTGTACCTGGCTCTCAGTAAGAGAGGAGAACTGTATGGAGCGGTGGGTGTCCTGCACCAGATCTCCATCAAAATACACCTGGAGTTTAGTCTAGGTTTTATTTTTAAACTGGGGTTATGGGAATATTTAGTGAGCCACAATGGGGTGCTGAAATAAAATAAAATAAAATAAAATAAAATAAAATAAAATAAAATAAAATAAAATAAAATTGTACTATTTAAATGTATTTAATTTATTAATTATTATTAAATTATTTGATTATATTGTCAGACAGTTTATTTACATAGTTGACATTTCTGTTACTTTAGAAATACTGTTAAACAAACTATTAATATTGTTGTTTATCACAGTATAAATAGGGCTTTATACATGAAAATATATAGCTTATATTTTAGGAGTTCCACAAATGAATCTTCATATCTAGGGGTCCATAACACCAACAAGTTTGAAACCCCCTGTTTTAGGCTGGTCCTGCTGAAAAATAAGGTGTTGTGTGTAATTTCTGCAGCACTGTCTGTCATTGGTCAAACATGCACGTAGCCCCGCCCCAAACTCACGCCATTGGTTGAGTCACTGTTACTGTGTCAAACTGGTAATGCACAGTCAAGGGCTGCGTCCGAAATCACATACTCTCTTGAGTAGGTGCTTATTTTTAATAAGTAATTACTTCACGACCACTAAAAAAGTATAGTATGTATATGAATGTAATCTGGACGTACTATATCCGCCATGTTGTCATTATCATGTGACCCTCCACCATTCACAAATCCTCTCCTGTGGCCTCATGGGATAGTAAAGTGTCCATCATATGCACACTTCAGAATCTCACTGTAAGTAGAAGGTCATCCGGGGACTTTTTGCCTACTCTTTTATGAACACTGCGAATTCAGACATACTTAGTTTGTCGTATACTGTTTTTCACCTATAGTAGGGAAGTATGCGATTTAAGATGCAGCCAATGCTTTTTTGAGGGAAAATGTACAAATAGCTCACTTATTTTAGTATTCAATACAATAAACACATCACCTTTAACATATGTGATAAACTTAACCACATGTGATAAAGCGATTGAGAATGAGATTTAAATGGTTATTTAGTCAAAGCTGATACACCAGACCATGTTGGACCAGCATGTTTCAAAAACCAGCATGACTATGGCCTTGCACTGTAAAAAACAAAGAAAAAAAAATCATTATTTGTTATCACAATTTTTTATCTTTTGTCAAATCAATTTAGATAATTAATGTGGTTCAGATTACATAATATTTTGAGTTTCTATTGATTAAACCAATCTCCTTCATTGCATTAACTAAAATGTTTAATTTCAATCATCAACTTAACATTTTAAGGCAAACATGCAACTTACTTTTTTAAGTTAAACCAACAATATTTTTTTACAGTGTGGTTTTCCTTGCTGGAAATCTAATAAACTCTTTGTTTCTTGCATTTCAGAGAAACTATGGTGTGAACTGCCGTCTGAAGGAGCGCATCGAGGAGAACGGGTATAACACGTACGCATCCGCCAAGTGGAGGAATAAGAAACGACAGATGTTTGTAGGTCTGAGCGCTCATGGAAAGTCTCTGCGTGGGAGAAAAACCCGCAGGAAGAACACAGCTACACACTTCTTACCCATAATGCTGTGACTTTAGTTCTGCAATGCTGACGGGATGGAGAGAGAGACTTTGTCCACATGCGCCTCTCTTTGCTTGCTCCTTCATTATTACTTTATGCTCATGCCAGCTGATATTAAGTGGTAAACATTCTCAAAACAGCAAAGTTCATGAATGTTTCATTTCCATTGTGCGTTATTTCAGTTATTGTGGATTATGTGTGCAAGAGTTTCCTTCAAGCTCTCTTCAATAGGATCATATTTCTAAGATCATTTATTTCTAATGGACATGAAGATCGTGTATAGGAGCGGCTCTAAGGCTGAATGCGTTGCACTGGGAAAGATAGTGGGGATGTACAGTATATGGGAATTTGTATCTTCAGTTTTGGACTGCTTTGAAATAACTATATTATTTATTTGTATTGTATTTAAATAAAATACTCTAAAAACATATTAAAAGCATATCAAATGGATAACCTCTTCCTGTGAAATAAAATCTATTTTGTTATCCTCCTGCAGAGCAGCTTGTGCCGTGTTTCATGTTCACGTTCCAGACTGGAGGAATAAGAAGCACACATGTGGGTGAATCTCACTAAATGTTCGGGTCAACCCAAAATCAAAAGAACATTTTGAAAAGTAAATAAAGCACAATTTTCATTTTCATGATAATTAAGCACAAGTGTCATTAAAGGGATAGTTCGCCCAAAAATGATATTTAAGCCATGATTTACTCACCCTAAAGCCGTTCGAGATGCATACGTCAATCTTTTTTCAGACGAACACATTTTCAGTTATTTTAGAAAATGTCTTAGATCTTTCAGTGGTTATAATGTGAACCAATGGGATTCAAGTCGGAAAATGTACATGCATCCTTCTCAAAAATAATCCATCCGGCTCCAGGGGGATAAACGAAGGCCTTCTGAGGGCAATCCGTGCGGTTTTGTCGTAAAAATATACATATTTAAAACTTTATAAACTAAAATAACTGGCTTCCGGTGGCGGTCGGTGCGCGTTCACAGAGATGAATGCCGTTCGTGACGTAGAACGAACGTGACAGCGGAGCCAGAGAGCAGAGCAAAACAAAACTCAACGTTCGTTCTACGTCACGGCGCTTCCTACGCTACGTCATACGTCATACGCCAGCATTCATCTCTGTGAACGCGCACCGACCGCCACCGGAAGCCAGTTATTTTAATTTATAAAGTTTTAAATATGTATATTTTTACGATAAAAACCGCACGGATTACCCTCAGAAGGCCTTCGTTTATCCCCCTGGAGCCGGATGGATTATTTTTATGAAGGATGCATGTACATTTTGCGACTTGAATCAGCTGGACCCCATTTATTCACATTATATCCACTGAAAGATCTAAGACATTTTCTAAAATAACTGAAAATGTGTTAGTCTGAAAAAAGATTGACGTATGCATCTCGAACGGCTTTAGGGTGAGTAAATCATGGCTTAAATATCATTTTTGGGCGAACTATCCCTTTAACATTTTGTATAAAAATTTTTATTCCATTATTGATATTAGTAATTCTCTTTAGATTCTTATTAATCCAGTAATTTATTAGAAAATTACTGTAAAATAAGATTTCCCCCTCCAGTACAATCTTATCAGGGTTATTAATGTTAACTAAAACTAAAACTAATAAAATATTTTCATTCACTGAAATATAAATATTATATGTAATAAATATTAACATTAAACTAAATGAAAATGAGAAATGTTGGCTTGGCAAATAAATTGAAGCACTAAAATGAATAAAATGGAAATAAATAAAAACTTTTAATGATTAGGATAATAAAATGTGGACTAATGAGGCTTCCACGTAAAAAAACCCCCTAAAATTAAAAGTATAAAAAATGTAATTAAACCAAAAAAATTACATAAATAAAAATCACATGAATTAATAAATGACATAAATGAATAAAAATGACAAAAGCACATACAAGAACATTCTGAAAAAAAAAATACTAAAATAAAAAATTATTAATAAATAATTTTTAAATTAAAAGTATAAAAATTGTTAAAAAACCTAAAGAAATGACATAAATAAAATTTGCATGAACTAATAAATGACATTAATAAAAAAAAAAAATCATCAAAATGACAAAAGCACATACAATAAATGACTAAAAATTTAACTAAAATTACAATAAAAACCTGAGAATATAAAAATAAAAGTGAAATAGTATATGTAAATAATACTAAAATATCAATGCAATCTATAAATATTTGACATTTAAATCATATACAGCAATGAGAGTGAGGGATTTTATTGAATGTTTTTATTATAATAATGTATCCATTAATGGTAAAGATATGCAGTGGGGTGATTGAATTTCCCGTAGTAACACTTGGGAATCATTAGCGTTGCGGATGCTGTTTGGTCACAACAACACTTACAACACTTACAACACTTACAACAGCCCAGAGAGAAGTCTGGCTTAACTGACACATACAAAACAAAGTTAAACACACTATCCATTACATTTTCCACTCGCTCCTTGTCGCCAACAAATCATTTGTTTAGTTTCACACCTATTGCATCCACTTGCAAAAGCAGTTGTTCCGTTTCCTTTACAGATAAAAACATTCAGTAACGGGAACTAAACCCTGCTATCTTTTATCTAAATAGTTCTAGATAATTGGGGGAGCGAAAGGCGCTCACTCAAATAATGTGATCCAGCTTGGAGAAACAAGTGGAAAAAGACTTGGGGCGAGTCTTCTAATGAATGCTTATGTTGAGCGGCCGACTCTGACACACGGGGTGTTAATGGTTTCTTCCCAGTGACTCGGGTGGAGAGGCCGCCCTGGCCCATTGAAGCCTTATGGGGGTCAGGCCTGGTTTATAGGGGCCCGGACCCTTCCTTATTAGTGACTGTCATGCTGCTTCAGTCTGGGCAGAGAGTGTGTGAGGTTCTCTGAATCACTCCTGCTGTCATCAGACATCACACACAACATTACCCTTGACATAAAAGGATATCATCTGTCCGTGGTCATTAATGGAAATTTAAAGAAAAGGATTTATTTTTAGATGTATTACAATGTATAGATATATTTTATATATTTATGGATTCAAATATATAAAATATTTTATGTATTAAAACATAATATTATTAAATATATATTTTTAATCTACATATAAATATATAATATATATTTATTATATATAAATCTATATTTATTTTAAGATACAGTAATAGTGATAGTAAAATTATTTACAAAATTAGGCAGAAGTTATGTAATTTATCTTATTTAAAATTATATTATATAAAGATATTACAATTGGTTACATTTTTAATGTATAATATTATTGAATATAATATTATTAAAAATAAATAACTGAATACATACATGAATACATACATACATAAATAAGGCAGTTGTCCATAAGAATTTAATTGCAGACTGACAACACGTTATCGTACATCCAAGTGAAATAACAACAGAAACAAAAACAAAATACCATATTACATTATATTACATAAAACAGAAAAAGTATACAATTCATTCTATAACAATATAATAATAATACAAATATATAGGCATACTTTATGTAATATTTATCTTACTTTAATAGTTTAAATATTTTAAAATCAATGTTATATAAAGATATTACAATTGGTTACATTTTTTATGAATTTTTTATTTTAATTCAAGTTATATTGGTAATATATCATAAAGAAATGGGGAAAAAAACTACAATTTATACTATAACAGTCTGTTTTAAAGACATGCTTTTGTGGTATTATTTTAGCAAACTATTTTTAAATTTAAAAATAAAATAATTATAAAAAAAAAAACGTTATAAAGAATCAAAATTATTTAATAACAAAGGATTCCTGACCTTTATTATTTAGTTTGGGAGAATAAAGCTTTTATTTGTCCAGTTTCTGGTTTGAGACTTTTATTTTGAATTCACTGCGCGGAAGTTAACCCCGGAAGAAAACGTCTTGGCGACCTCCCCACACGTGTGCGCCACACTCTCATGATGGTTGCAGTGATGCAGGGAGAGATGGGAGAGATCGAGAACACCACCGTGCGACCCAAAGTCACCGATGCTAAAGGCATTCTCAATCAGAACCGACAGTTTCTGGATTATTTCTGGGACATCGCGAAACCCGAGCGAGACATCCGCCTCAAAGCGATAGAGGATCTGATTGAACACCTGAAGCAGAGCGAGAAGGTATGAAGTCATCATATTAATATTGGCTGATCACTGTTGATCAATATTGTTCTTAGCTAGAGTTGGTTGCTAGTGCTGTTTTATCACCCGATGTAATAAGCGGTCATTACCTGAATACTGTGATCCTTTCTGGTTTGGTTGTTGACATAAACACGTGGGTTTCATGGGGCTGTTGTATATGGGGGATTTTTTATTTATGAAAATTTTAATATCCACAGACTCCAGACAAGATGATTTAAAGAAAAAAATCGAGTTTCACATCTATCTATCTATCTATCTATCTATCTATCTATCTATCTATCTATCTATCTATCTATCTATTCTGTCACGTATTTCTATCTATCTATCTATCTGTTCTGTGACATATTTCTATCCTATCTATCTATCTATCTATCTATCTATCTATCTATCTATCTATCTATCTATCTATCTATCTATCTATCTATCTATCTATCTATCTGTCTGTTTGTTCTGTGACATATTTATATCTATCTATCTATCTATCTATCTATCTATCTGTTCTGTGACATATTTCTATCCTATCTATCTATCTATCTATCTATCTATCTATCTATCTATCTATCTATCTATCTATCGATCTATCTGTTCTGTGACATATTTCTATCCTATCTATCTATCTATCTATCTATCTATCTATCTATCTATCTATCTATCTATCTATCTATCTATCTATCTATTCTGTCACGTATTTCTATCCTATCTATCTATCTATTCTGTCACGTATTTTTTATCCTATCTATCTATCTTTCTATCTATCTAAAATCATTGCATCTATCCCTCTGTTTATCTATGTAAAATCCATCTAGCCTATCTATCATCCATCCATCCATCTATCTAAAATCTATCTATCTTTCTATCTAAAATCCATCCATCTGTTTATCTATCTATCTTATCAATCTGTTATCCACATATGTTTTCAAAAGTGCTCCTAATTGAAGAATGCAAAACAGCTCAAATGGTCTTGCGTGATAAAGTCAGTGGATTCTAGATGATGGCGTATATTTATATGTGTCCTCAGTGTTTCTGTTCTGCACTTTCTTCTAGGCGGATGAGTTGAAGTATTCACTCAAGAGACTAGTGGATGGTCTTTCTCACACAAGAGAAGATGCTCGATCAGGATACAGTGTGGCTCTCGCTCAGGTATTTTTAGCCATTCAAGTTTTATCTTCATGTTTTTCCTTATATAGAAGTCATTAGTTATGTAATCGACTGTTATTGTTTCTTGTCTGAAGCTGTTGAGTGTATTTGAGGAGATCTCGCTGAAATCCACACTAGACTGCGTCAAAGAAAAGCACAACCTCCAGACAGCCAAAAAGGTGAGTTTTTTTTTTAGTGTTGAACCCTCATTAGTCCATATTTTATTATCCTAATCATTAATCTGTCATATTCATGATCACCGATCTTGTCGTGCTTTGATTCTTTTAACAGAAATTCATCAGAAATGCAGCATTTGGGAATTTCTTCGGGGTGCTCGCCCTGTCTCAGTCCACACGTCTGCATAAGGTAAGAGACGATGAGGATTGTGTTACATCACATAATTCTTAATTTGCGTATTATTTATGATGGCATTTGGGATGCATATAAACACTCATTTGTGTTCATGATCTCTTTCTGTCTCTCTCATCACCTCTCAGGAGCCGCAGGTCATGCTGGAGTGTGTCCAGCTCCTCCAGAGTCTGTCCCAGTACAGAGAACACCTCAAAGACCTGCCCAGAAAAACCATGGTCGACATCCTGTCAGAGGTGATTAATGACATTCTGTCATCATTTACACACTCTCATGTCGTTCCAAACCCGTAAGACTTTCGTTCATCTTCGGAGCACAAATGAAGATCTTTTAATGAAATCGGAGCGATTTCTGTCCCACCTTTGACAGCTACGCAACTCACTTTTAAGCCCCAGAAAGGTAGGAAAGACATCATTAAAGTAATCATAATCATAATTAGAGATAAGCGGCCAATAAGCGGTATCGGTCGATTAAAGCTCCCGTTATTTGTAGCGAGTCTCTCATCCAGTAATCGCAAAGAGCTTTGTGCTCTGTTACTTCTGATAAGAAACAAAGTCTCAGCTTTCAAATTCTGTCCATTTTATCACGAAACCCAAACAGTAAATGGCGGGTTGACGCTCTTAGATGTGACGTGACAGATCGCCGTAGCGCCTCAGTTCAAACGGCAGCTGCACTTTAATACAAGTCATATCTCGAAAAACATGCATGAATCGCTCAATCTGCGTTTCAACCGCGGAAAGACGTCAATAAAACGGCTTATGCACAATATCACTTAATGTTGCATATACCTCAGGGAAGTCATCCAGTGTCCACAGTTCCGTTAGCTATTAAAAACACTAGAGAAGAGCTTATTTACTGTTAATTATATATGTATGTTTGAATAAATTTGCCATGAAGAGTTTGCAGCTTTCAATTTCAGCTTTTATTGGAGTGTAAATATTATATCTGGAAAAGAAATAAATTGCAGTTGAATATAATTAGCTCTTGAAGAGGTGCTTTTGGGCTCTCCAATAGCAGAACAAATATCTATAGCATTAATAATACACTTATAATTATAATATTATTTTAAATAATATTCATATTACATTTACATTTATGCATTTGGCAGACGCTTTTATCCAAAGCGACATTGCATTTCAAGGTACACATTTTTACATTCTTATAAGTTCTTGCTTTCCCTGGGAATCGAACCCATGACCTTGGCGTTGCAAGCGCAGGAAAGCTGTTAAAAACATATTAAAATATTAAAAACAATGATTGTAAAAAGTATTATTAATATAGAAATGTTAA
The DNA here is from genome assembly GCA_022828995.1 of Vimba vimba. Lineage (NCBI taxonomy): Eukaryota > Metazoa > Chordata > Actinopteri > Cypriniformes > Leuciscidae > Vimba > Vimba vimba. The sequence goes on along the minus strand of CM040820.1, from coordinate 5,352,860 downwards.
TACTAATACTATTCATTCACAATGTATTCTATACATTATACACACTAATCATAAAATGTATATGTTACATGTAATGTTTAATTTGCGTTGTGTTTTGTTGTTTAGACATCGAAGGACGTGTTTGAAGAGGTGCTCTTGAGCGCCCTGCAGTCGGACCTGACCTCTGCCCTCCAAACCCCCGAGCAGCTGGAGCTCCTCCTAGTGGCCCTGCACAAGTTCCCCTCGGTGCTCAAGCCCAAAAAACTCAAGAAAATATTGGGAACCACAACAGTCATCACTAAAGAGAACATGCCCAAGTGAGTGTGTCGAACTCTCCTTTTCTGCTTTCTTTCTCTATATGTGTTGTTTTGCCTTTGCTTTCAGAGATTTTTAAATATGCCAAAAAAAAAAGTTTAATTGTTTCATGAGATCTTTAAGATGTTGTTTAATTGTATAATTTATTTATAATATAATTTATTATTTATTTATTTGTGTTTTTTGTGTTGTTTTACACATGGTAGGTTGAAAACACGCTCGTATTTTGTGTGCTTTCTTGTTTTGTTAATATTGTTGATGTGCGCTCCCAGGCTAGTGGAGGTTTTAAAGATGGCCGCTCGCTCTGTGAAGAAGGAGAACATTCTGCCCCCGGTCGCTTTGGATTTGCTGCAGGCGTCTCTGCGCGAGGACAACTTTGAGATGTTCTGGACTGATGCCATCATCAGAGGCATGATGTCAGAGATGCCTGGACCCACACAGTGAGTTTTACATGTGTAGTCAAACCCTAACCTGCTAGTTTTAGTTTGTTTAATATGCAGCCAGATTTGGACACGCCTCACTTCATGTGATGAAAGGTTATTTTGCACGTAATTATGACACATATTGATATGCAAATTAATCCTTTTTTAATATAAATGTGTAGGGCTGTGTTTCCCAAAAACATTACAAGTCTGAAATGATCGTAGAACAATTGCAACCAATGGCCTCTATGATCAACTTAAGCTTACGATGCTTTTTGGAAACACAGCCTAGAATGTTTTCAAGATCTTAAAGGGATACTTCACCAATTAGCATTAAGCTTTGTATCACTAGAAACCCGGTAGTATTTTGGAATGACCGTGCTTCCCTCCCTCATGTCCTCAGGATTTCTGTATTGTGTGTCTGGAAAAAAACCTCTGATGAGGCAAAAATCGTCATTTAGCATCATCTGAGGCTTTTTTGTCCAGAGGCGAGAGACTCCAGCCAGTAGGAGGAGCTCGTTCCGCATGTCTTCAACCCGCCCATAGGGGGATCTCACGATAAAACAACGTCTTTTCAGTTTCGAGTCGACTAGACGCCTAGTTGTATCATTTCTTCTGATACTGCCCTCTGTAACCGGTAGGCGTGGCTTGGGAGTGTCCTCGTAGGGCATCGAAGCAAGTGCATTCTGGGAGTTGTTGTCTTTCATCCACATGAGCCAAAAATACATTTTCTGGCTTTTCTCAGTCTAGAAGACACCAACTTCTAAAATAATTTCACATTTCTACTACATAAATGACCCAATTTAAATACACATTCATCTTTCCTGCAGTGAAATATCCCTTTAAGTTAGCAGAAATTGTTCATCTGGGTTGGTGTCGATTGTGTTCAAATCAACCAACTGCATAATAATAATGAACATTTTTGTATTGTTTGGGAATGTATTTGCCCTGCTCGCTTGACATTTTTATGTATGTTTATGTTTATTTATTTAAAATGTAGCTTAATTAATATATATAATATAATAATAATTCATATATATATATATATATATATATATAATTTTTTTTTTTTTTTTTGTTAAATTGTTTATTCATTTTATTGATTTAAAATGTAGTTTATTTTATTTATTTGAAGTTAAATAATTGAACTGGTTTAAATAATAGTCTCTTTGTCTCTCTCTCTGTCAGTTATTTGAGTTTCCGGTTGCTGGCCGCTTCCTTGCCGCTGCTGTCGATCCCTCAGCTTGAGTTTGTGTTGTCCGGTGATGTGATGAGACATTACGGTGAACACATACTGTCCGCACAGGTCTGTCTTTATGTTTGTTTATGTCTATGTTTCATGTGATTGATGACAATGATAGCATCCATTATTTTTACTTTAAAGAGGAAAATCTGTATATTTTTTTAAATCAATTGAATAAATGATTCAGTGACTCACTCATAAAGACTTCACTTCACATTCAATGACAAAAAAAAAATAATTAACAGTTACTTGTCACCACCTACTGTCACTGGTGTAACGATGTAATTGATGCAATCTTAGGGTACGTTTAAATGTCAACAATGCACTAAAAACGGAAACGTTTTTCCTTTAAATTTTTGCCGTACAGATTTGAATGTTCCGCTGGGTCTAATAGACATCGTTGTCATTTAGGAATAAGATAACGTGGGTGTTTGAATCAAGAGTTCAATCTTTTAACGATTAATCGTCCAGCTCTATAATAAGCTTGTGTTCCATTCCTTGTGTCATCAGATTGTATGTTAATTGCTCGTCTCCCTTCAGTTGCCAGACCGATTCAAGTTTGCTCCGGAAATGGAGAAGTACGTGAGCGAGTTCATGCAGGGCTGCCCTGACGCTGACAAACAGCTCACAGTGATGCTCAGCTTCACCCAGCTCACCAACCAGGGCTACCCAGTGGTCCCGTCCCACTGGAAGGTTCTGGAGCACGTGGTTCCGTCGGCACTGGAGCAGTACGTGGAGTGGCTGATGGAGGCGTTCTGCAAACCACAGCTGGAGAATTGTCTGGACTTCAGCACCCGCAGACAGAAAGGAAGCCAAGAGTCTGGACCAGAGTGAGTTTACACAGTGTTTTACAAGAATTAAGATTAGAAGCTTCGGGGGGGGGGAAAGTATCAACTTCGACAAAGTTTTTCACTAGGGTTGGTTTTATTTTTGTATTATTTATATACTATTATAGTTTTATTCATATTTTGAATTAGCTTTTATTTTGATTTTTTTTCAGCTTTTATTTTAGTTTTAGTAGTTTTGTTGTGCTTGTGATATTTTTATTAGTTTAATATTTCTACTAAATTTTTTTATCTTATTTTGTATTTTATTTCAATTAACAGAAACCAATTTTAATACCGTAAAACTTCAAATAATAGCCCGGGCTTCTATTTACCCAAATCGCCGAACTGCACCGGCTTGTATTTGAGACAGGCGTCTATACGAGACAGGCCTTTAATTTAGTGTGGAGATGATCAAGCATGACAGTAGGAGGTTACCACATTATATTATGTTTTATTTATAATTAATTCGAATGTGTTTAACAAATTATTTAATGTAAGAAATGTCTTTGGCTATTGTCAGCATAAAAAAGAAAACATAAAAAACGAAACGATGTGACAGCAATGGGCAGAACACAAGTTACTGCTAAAATCCATCGAGCATATGAACTTGTTGCCCGAAACACATCAAGAAAGAATGAAGGCTACCCTGTAAAACAACTGCAATCATGTGATAGAAAATTACTCTATTCATCACTATCATCATCCCTGCGATCCTCAATTCCAAGTTCATTGGCGAATTCCTCCTCCACGTCGCTTCTCCCTCTCCAGCCTCCGCTAACTTTTGCCTGCCTTGCTTGCACTAACAGCTCCCGCCCATATGCGCAGGGCTCTCCCTCTTTGAAACAATGGATAAGGTGATCCTCGCTTCCATCAGAAGCTACTGTCAGGCCACATACCTAAGGATAACATCCCAAAGTTAACGAAATATATTATCTCCTCTTTCTCCCTCACACACACACGCGCGCGCGAATAGTGATGAGTCCTTCATGAACGGTTGCGTCTGTCACGTGAAATCTAATCAAAACATAGAACAGACGATCTGACGGGTTTAAAAGATCAAATACAACCCGATACTAAAAAACAGACCAGGCCTCTATTTGAGACCGGCCTTTATTTACCCAAACCTGTCGTCACACCAGGCGTTTAAAAGAGACAGGCGTCTATTTGGGACTCGGCTATTATTTGAAGTTTTACGGTAGTTTGTTTTAGTTAACTGTAATAATAGTATTTTTTATTTTATCGAATAAAAATATTATAGTTAATAACAGTAATAATAGTTTTTAGTTGTTTAAAATAGCATATATTTATTATTGTTATTATTAATTAAAAAAATTAAGTGAAATTATTTGTTTTAACAATTATTTGATAATTTTTGTATCAATGTTCATTTTCAATTCGAGGGTAATTTATTTATTTTTTGTCACCGTTCAGGCATTTTCCTTATGTCAGTTTCATATTTCTTCTATTTTACCTCGTGCCGTAGGAGTGACAGCTGTGTTGCCAGGTTTCGTAAATGGATCATTCCACGCCTCACTTTCATTGTGGAAAACCATCAGATTAAGAAGCAGGAGGATCTCGTCATGAAAATGGCTAGGTATATTTATATTTTATATTTATATTTCACCAATGGTCTCTACCTGGCATGTATACTGATATGAATGGATGGGATTGTGATGTTTTATCTTTCTCCTGTAGGTTTATTTTCTTCCACGGCTTCTTTGATGTGAAGAAACCCACCCCAGAAGTCCCTGAGACAGCGCAGGCCTTTTCAGTGCCCATAGATCAACAAACACGAGCCACCCTCTCTGCAGCCTTCTACAGGTCTGATTTCTGTTATCACCGCCACACCATACATGTTTAATTGTCTAGAACTATTCCCATGTTATGTATCACTGGCTATGTTAGTCTTGTTTCAAATTAGCGATTTGCTGATGCCAGTAATTATTAGGGCTGCACAATATTGAAGAAAAATGCGATATGCGATATGATAATGCTTAAAGTGTGTAAAATAAACTTAAATTATCTTTAAAATATATTTAAAATTATATTACCTACATGCGTGTTTCACATTCTTTTTGTAACAAGAAAACATCCCTACAACTTCTGAAAGTGAACAGCAGTGTTTTACTGTAGCATAAGAAGTGTTATTTTAACATCAGTGTAAACACTGGGTTTAGGGTTTCAGGAAAGCCTTCATTAGGTTTATTTAACAACAGAAACTGAATAATCAAATGTAGAAATAAAACACGGCTTAGTTTTGACTGTATGAATTAAATATATACTGATTCCTATCAAAGCTACAAAAGTTATTCAGCCAAGAGCAGTGAGTGATTTTCTCTTTGTCTTTTGTTCATGACCACAGTTATTGCAAGCTATTGCGAAATATACATTAGCGATATTTCGATAATTTCGATATATTGTGCAGCCCTAGTAATTATGGCTGATGATAACTAATAAAAAGGCAATATTAGAATTAAATACAATTTTGGAAATTAAAAACAAGTCGTCATAAAGAGCGTTTTTTACAGAGATTTTTTTTTCTTTTCTTTTCTTCTAAATGTTAATTAAATTAATAAATATAATTAAATTAAAGGTGCTGTATGTTCTTTTATGTTCTGTTCTTTTTACTGTAGTAAAGCATAAAAATACCATTGCATGTTTAATAAAAAAAAAGATAATCGGCATCCATCTAAACAGCTCTATTCCCAGAGGCATATTAAAATGCTGATAAATCAGTTTACGGTGATCGTCGCCTTCAATGTTCTTGTTCTTGTCCTTGTTGCATGTCCTCAATCTGGCTAAATGCTTGAGCGTCGAGTCTGAGGTAGGGTTGCGCGATATGCTCCATTTTCATATCGTCCTATCGTCAGCCTGTGAGATCGGCGATACACGATATTATCGTGAGGGGGCGGGGCTTACTTATTTGATTATTAACTTGCTTATTTACTCATCAATTTGCTTGTTTTATTACTTCGTTTTAAATGAGAATCTTTTTTCTATTTTGCTAGCAAAGGTGGAGTGTTTATTAATAGGCTAAATCAGGTTATGTCCTGGTATAGTGAGGTAAAAAAAAGATCCTAATCATTCTTGTATCTGACTCGGAGTATTTCAACATGTCAGCGGGAAATTTACGGACACACATTATCCTCTCATGCCGTTACAGATCTGCAGCATTTTGACTGTTTGACGAGATGTGAACACGTTTTAATTTCTTGATTCAAGAAAGAGTCGGAGTCTGCGATATATGTCCTCCTACCAGTGCTCTCTCTGTCTGGATGCACTTCACATGCACACCGCACTTCAATAACGCAGGTGTTTTAAATGCCAGGAGAAATCAGAGGCAAAAATCTAAAAGTCGATCGGTTATACGCCGACTTAAACTTATGACTTGACTCTGATAAAGGAAAACGGGTGAATGCGTTTACATGACCACATGCATTGTCAGTTTATTCAGCATAATCGAGTTAATAACGTGCATGTAAACGCGCTCAATCCCTGAAAACGAAAGCAGAAACGGACTGAGCTTTCGCTGCATTAACGGCGCGTTCTCTCAGAGTCGACGGATAACGTTAGGCTACAGCAACTATCTTAATTTACTGGCTTAATATTTCTCTTGTGGACTTACATTATTGACAGCGAAAAAATTAGAAGAATATTTCTTGTTAAACAAGTTTGAAGTTGCTTGTGATTTTCACAGATGGCAGAGTTTCACAGATGCTTCGTGAACTAAAGACTTTTATTAGGCCTAGGCGGCCTATATCATTTTATTGATATTATTATTATAATTCATATTTTGTAATTGTATTGTTTTTAGTGTTATTCGTGTCAAATATTTTGTTAATGTGCTATGGAAACAAAATACTGACGAACAACGATGCCGTGTCTTCATCTAGCTCTGTATAAAAATTATGCGTCTGTTAAAGCACTCTTGACAATTTGTGAATGGATCACCTTGCAATGAAATTTCGTTGTGGGATGTAGTTTTTGTTTTGTCTGTTTTAAAAACATTTTCTTTGAGGAGTCCTCATACGCGCGTGATATGGCGCAAGTGTGGTTATGTGGTGATGTCGTTATGAATTTAGGCAAGGCAAATATAATTATAGTTCCTAATTAATTTAATAACTATACTAGCTTCATAATAATAATAATGATTTAATACATTAATGGAAAAACGAGCCAATTATCGTATTGATATCGTCAAAGGCATCTGTCATCGGCGATATCTCTGTCTATCGTCGATACACAATACTATCGTCTATCGGCACAACCCTAGTCTGAGGTGGATGTGCGGGAGAAACAACTTTTTCCAATATTTAGAATTTCGACTGCAGTTCCCAGTTCAACCACTGCACCATCAATATTACATACTGCACCTTTAAATTAAATTAATGTATATATACTCCATCTCCTCCAGTCTTCTGCAGGGCCTGAACACAATGGCTGTGTTAGGAGATTCGCCTGAGGTGGAGGGACTGAACCCCAGGAGGAATCTGGGTGTTAAAGCAGACGGAACCATGTGGATTTACTGTCTGGTGCAGTACGCCGCCATGCTCCTCAACCAGAGCAAATACATTCAGAGCGTTCAGACCTTCAGTTCAGAGCAGAGACAGGGCTGGGACAGGTGACATATCCTACAAAACACTACTTATAATATAAAGAAAAAAGCTGTTTTTCACAGTATGACCGTTTAAATGCAAACAAAAGTGAGGTGCTTGTAGTGATTTTGTGTTATGTCTGTGTGTGTGTTTTCAGTATGCTGGAATCAGTGGAAGCCTTGAGGAAAAAAGCAAAGAAGTCTTCTTCACCTGAACACACAGCGTTCCAGCACCTCTTCCTCCTCGTTGGGATTCAGATGTTCAAGGTTTGAATCTTTCTGGCTTAAACTTTTAAGTGCTTAAGTTCCCAAACTTTTTTGAAATTCCTCTTAAATTTTTTGTTAATATTTAACAATTTAACAACGCATTCACGTTCATGTTTCTCTGATGTCGATTAATTGTCACGCGACATGCTGGTAAACAAATAAAATATTTATATAAGCTATAAAATATAAAAGCTACGCAACTGACACTGTCAAGCGGCCACTTTATTAATTCTTTATTCATCTGTTAATTATTTTCTATATCCTTGTTGTGCATGGGAAGCTCTTTTTGTTAATACATATTCATGTTGCTGCTTGAAAATTGTTTTTGGATATCGAGTACAATAAAAGATCATGTGCTTTACATTCCTGTTCCAGATAAACCAAACAGAACGACTGTGGACTGATTTCAGAAAGTTCTGAAGACTGTTTTACTGCCTATATTTTGTGATCTTGACAGAAGTGTTGATGTTCTTTCCTCGCTCCAGGCTCCAGAAGAAAGTTTGGAACTGTTGAATGATTTGCGGACTTGCATGGAGAAAGCTCAAGCTAAGAAATCCAAAAAGAAGAAAGCAAGTAAGTTGGAGCGGTTCAATGATGTTAATGGATTTAATGAAATACGGCCATTGTTTCGGCTTCTGTTATTGATTTGTGATCCATAATTCGTTTGTTCATTGTGCATGTTGTGTTTATGCACTAATGGGGTGTGTGTGTGTGTGTGTGTGTGTTACAGATGGCAAGGGCTCAGACGACGAGCCGCACTGGGTGGAGGTGGTTGTTGAGATCCTGTTGTCACTCCTGTCTCAGCCCAGTCGACTCATTCGTTGTGTGTGTAAAGCTGTGTTTAACCGTATCTGCCCTCACCTCACCCAAGGAGCTCTCAGCTCCATCCTGAACGTAAGAGACTATTGACCAATGAACAGTGCTTTTTTACTGTTGTATTATATACTATTATAGTATTTATTAATATTTAGAATTTTTTAACTTAGCTTTTTTTTTTTTTTTTTTTTTATGTGGTTTTGACATTTTATTTGTTTACTATATTATTATTATTTATTTTTTTCAGTTTTAGCTTTAGTAATTTTAGTACTTTTTTTTAAGTTATTTAATATTTATATTTTATTTAATCTTTATTTAAATTTGTGAAAACACTTTTTGGTAACACTTTAGTTTAGGGTCCTATTCTCACTATGAAGTAGTTGCTTATTAGCATGCATGTTACTAGTTACTAGAATATTGGCTGTTTATTAGTAAGTATAAAGCGCATATTATTATTCTGCCTTATTCTGCATGACCATATTCTACATCCCTTAAAGGGGATAGTTCACCTAAAAATTCAAAACCTGAATGAGTTTCTTTAAGTTACCTTAAGTTTCTTAAGATATTTTAAAGAATGTTGGTAATCAACAATGTTGGTAAAGGTAGTCATTGACTTCCATAGTAGGGAAAGAAATACTGTGGAAGTCCGTGTCTACCATCAACTGTTTGATTACCAACAATCTCAAAAATATCATCTTTTGTGTTCAACAGAAGAAAGAGCCTCATACAGGTTTAGAACAAAATGAGAGTAAATGATGACAGAATTTAAATTTTTGAGTGAACTATCCCTTTAATTTCATCTAATACCTAAACTTAACAACTACCTTACTAACTATTAATAAGCAGTAATTAGGAGTTTATTGAGGCAAAAGTCATAGTTAATAGTGAGAATTGGACCCTAAACTAAAGTGTGACCCATTTTTTAAATAGTTTGTTTTAATTGTAGTTTACTTACAGATTCTGTCAATGTGAGCTTTAAAAGAGCTTCTTCATTGTCTTTGCTAGCTAGTATAATTTATAATAAACAGACAGTTTTCATAACTTTACACCTTTAATTTGAAGCACAATGCGTTTAGCTTCCATAATGTGATGTATTTCTAAACGAACATTCTTCAGGAAATAGTGTAGGGCGGGGCTTTACTTTAAAAGGATTTGATTGGATCGTGGATGTTAACCTGTGATTATTATTATTGGTTAATTCTACATTTCCCCATCTACGTGTGTGTGGTTTTTCTTTTGAAATAACATGCATGTGATTATTTGTGCAGAATAAGATGCAGAGAATTTATTAAGAAAGTAAATGGGGTCTGTTTCGATTTCTTGTTGATTTTTAGGTTCTGGACCCCAACAAGGATGAGGATGAAAGTGGTGTTGTGGTTACTGATGAGAAAGACAAAAAGAGAAAACAAAAAGATGAGGAAGAGCTAGATGATAAAGAAGAAGAGGAAGAAGAAGAAGAGGAAGAGGAGGTGAGACTGATCATCATGAATATTTATCGCATCAAACCAAATAAGTCGGCAAATTAAAAAAATGTTCTCACCTCTCTTTTTTAAATTACATCAGGATGAAGAGGGTTCTGATTCCTCAGATGATGATGATGATGATGATGATGATGATGAGGATGAAGCCATGGAGGAAGGAGGAGAGGTTGATCAGAACTTCCGACTGGAGTTGATGAAGGTTCTGCAGGGTCAGAATGCTCTGGTATGAACAAATAAATACATTTTCACTACTAAAACGCAGGCCTGGGCGTTGCAATGAATATTGCAGATATTATTGCAATATCTTTTCTGACGATATAAAATTTTGTAATATTGTGTATTTAAATCTTAGTTTATGAAGAAAGTAATCCAGTGTGTGTGTGAGCGCTCTGTGAAGAGCGTTAAATATTTCTATTTACAACATTTTTAACATTGCAGCCAATCACAGGTTGAACGTGATGTCTGTTGAGCGAGGAACGCAATGACCAATCAGAGGTGTTTAAGTTATTCAGTGGCGCATCCACTCAGTATTGCTCAAAACGCATTGCACAGTGTAGGCAACTTCATTGATCATAAAGCGAGGTTCTGCAAATGTGCAGAGCTTAGTCAGTGATTTTAAAGGGAGTGCTCTCTGCTCACTTCCTGTTTTATACAACTCGTTCACAATTTAAACAAAAATAACTACATGTGTGGAGCAACAGTAGCAGATGCTCTGTTCTCGTTTAGGCCACTGAAGAGGATGGCAGTGATGATGATGATCTTGATGATGCGGCGATGATGAAGCTGGACGGAAGCTTGTCTTCTCTCTTCCTGGAGCAGAAGAAAAGGATCCAGGCCAAGAAAGACGAGAAGGACAGAATCAGCAAGGAAAAGGTCCTCGTGCGGGACTTCAAGATTAAAGTAGGTCTTACCCCGTTGGACTGTCTCACATTTATCAATATGTATACGGGATTATTTTTATCTTATTCTTATCTATTTTTATCTATAGGTCTTGAAAATGTGTATTGTTTTAGTAGTAGTTCTTCTCTGCTTTATAGAACAAAGTTTTATGCTTTAAAAAAATCATATGCACCTATTTATTTGTTTTAATACTTGCAGTATTATGACAACACACACATATATAATATGTACATTATTAAAACATTTTATCGTTATATATTTTGTTATAGTGCTGTATAAATTAGCAAGGTTGAGTTTAGTTAGTTAACTACACCTTTTCTTTATTTATTTATTTATCTTTCTTTATTTTATTATATATATATATATATATATAAAATAAAATAAAATAAAAAATATATATATATAAAATAAAATATATATATATATATATATATATATATATATATATATATATATATATATATATATATATATATATATATATATATATATATATATATATATATATTTTTTTTTTTTTTTTTTTTCTCATTATTTACATTTACATTTGGCAGAAGCTTTTATCCAAAGCGACTTACATTGCATTTCAAGGTACACATTTACATTCTTATCAGTTCTTGCTTTCCCTGCGAATTGAACCCATGACCTTGCCGTTGCAAGCGCCAACGCTCTACTGTTTGAGCTACAGGAAAGATTAGGATTGAACCATCAAATCCTCTGCCGCTGCAGCCATATACAGTCGGATGATTTATGACTGTTGTGTTTTTTGAGCTTTTAAACTTTCAAACTTTTAATTTTTGTCAGTAACCAGACAGTTTTTGGGTCCCATTGACTTCCATAGTATATTTTTTCCTACTATGGAAGTCAATGGGACCCAAAAACTGTCTGGTTACTGATATTCTTCTAAATATCTTCCTTTCTGTTCAGCAGAAGAAAGAAATTCATACAGGTTTGAAACAACATGAGGGTGATTATATGATGACAGAATTTTCATTTTAAAAGTGAACTTTTCCTTTAAGGCTGATTAGTGACTTGTCGATTTTTAAAAAATATGTAGTTAAATTATGTGGGTTTTGTCTCTCAGTGGCTAATTTAAGTAATTTGGGGTGTTATTTTCAGGTCCTGGACATGGTGGAGATGTTCTTGAACAAACAGGGAAGCAGTGCTCTGGTTCTTGGGATGGTGGAACCGCTGCTGAGTGTGATCGAGAACGGGATGAGCTCTGAAACCAGCCAACAGGAACAGGACTACCTGCGCAAGGCCGCAGACATCTTCAGGTGAGCAGTGTTATTTTAGTATTATTTACTATTATAGTATTTATTCGTTTTTTGAATTGGCTTTTATTTTTATATTTTTAGTTTTCATTTTAAATTAGTTTAAGGGTAAGGTAGGCAATTTCAGAGTTTAGCAATAGCAAGCTAGCTTTGAAAGCATAAGATCCCACCCTCCCTTCAGAGCGTCTCCAAAGCCACGCCTCATTCAAAACACATGAACGCACACATCAGAGTCTGCACAGTGCCATGAGAGACGGCGTTAAACTACCTCGCTACTCAAAGCTCATAACATTACAATAATAATGAATGTAAACAACTTACAGAGCTCTTAATTGAACCACCTGACTGCTGCAGATTCATTTCGGCATTGATCGTATTGACACAGAAATGCATAAATCCGAATCTGAGGATGTAAACGTCACGGGTTGTTTTTGGCGCTCAACGACTGTGTCTACAACTCTGCATAGCATTGGACCGGACGCAATGAATGGACAAACATTTTTTGGTCCTAAACTTCCACAGAAGATACATGTACATTTTTCCAATATTTAGACCACTTCTATAATAGATTGCTCTCAGGATGTGAAGAGAGTTTCAGCCAGTATAGCAAAAAGTGTTTATGAAAAACATTCCTACCCTACCTTTTAAGTTTTAGAAATTTTATGCGCTTTTGTTGTTTTTATTCATTAATTATAGCTTTAATTGATTTCAGTTTTACTTTCAGGAGTTTTAGTACTTAAACTTAAAATATTTATATTTTATTTTATTTAAGTTTTATGTTGCCTAATAGGTTTGAGATTCGCTTCCTTAAGTAAAAGCTCATGAAAACATTCTGCTTATTTTCCTCATTTTACATACAATTCTTATATCTTGTTGCTCTGTCTCTGATTGGCAGGAACCGACTCTGTCGTGGCAAGTATTACTGCAGGGAAGTTGATGGGCGAGAGGCGGAGCTTCATGAAATGTTTGAGCGTCTGATTGGTCGAGCCCAGAAACTGACAGACTCGTCTGTGTGTCTGTACTACTTCAGGTAATGACTTCTGGATTTTGATGCTTATTCAAATATTGCAGGCGAAACTTCTATCTGTGGTATACAAACTCTCATTTATGTTCATTGTGAATATATTTATGTGTTCAAATTACATTGTTTTGTAGTGCTGCTCTCTACTTGCTGAAGGTGTTGAGAGGCGTTGTGAGCGGCGAACAGGGCTCGACAAACGCACAGTCACAGGTAATCTACAATCTCAAATTGATACAGCGTTGCTAATCTCCAAGTACTGAGCTTGATGAAATAACTTTGTGCTAATTGCAGGCAAAGTTTATGGGTAAAGTGGATGTTGAGAGGGTCACAACTTGCTTCAGGAATGCGTTGACGTCTTTCATGACGAGAAGGAAAAGCCCTTTCACTGGAGCCATGTTCAGCGACCTCTTCATCAGGTTCCCTGTGAGTCTAAACCGCTTCAATAGTAAATATCAATTGTATGATTAAAGGTGCAGTAAGCGAGTTCTGAGAAACACTGATGATATTTAAAATCAACTCAAACAAACACACCCCTCCCTTCCTTGCTTTGTCCCCAAAATGCACAAACTCGCTATGAGTGTCTCTTTAATCGTAGCAGATAAATGCCTAAATTTAAACTTAGACAGCTCATTATTAGTGAGATTTGATAAGGCCAACAAACATGACTATTGCTTTTGCTCATACTTGATTAGGGAATTTTTCAAAGAATTAAATGTTGATTGAACATCTTACACTGGAAAACACCACTCAAATAGTTGTTTTTTTTGTGATGTGTTTGAAGGTGTTGTGTGTGAACCTGTTGGACATAGCTGTGGAGAACATCACAGGAGGACTGAGGGAACATCAGCAGGTAACAAGAAGCCTAAGAATATTAAAGTATGATCATTTACTAGGTAATTTAATTATAATTTATTGTTATATGTTCAATGTTTTTTTTTCAGGGTCAGGCATGTGTCATAGTGCTGCAGGCCCTGCAGACTAAAGAAGTGAAGAACCTGATGTCTGATGTCCAGACAACTGAGCTGCATCAGAAAGTTGCGGATCAGCTCGCAAATGTAGGCTTCCTTCAGCTCTTAGCTTGAATTTCTCAAAATGCAACATGTTTTTACTGTTGAGAGTATCTGTACTCTCAACACACAAGTGAATGTCATGGTACTAAAAGATCAGTGCTTTGCACCAATCCCAGTGAAACCACCATTCAAAAATCTGGGGTCAGTAAGTCTTTTATGCCCACCAAGGCTGAATTTATTTGACCAAAAATACAGTAAAATCTGTAATATTGAGGAATATTATTAAAATTTTAAATAACTGTTTTCTATTTGAATATATTTAAAAATGTAATTTATTCCTGTGATGCAAAGCTGAATTTTCAGCATCATTACTCCAGTCTTCAGTGTCACATGATTCTTCAGAAATCATTCTAATATGATGATTAATTATTTTTTATTTATCATCATCAATAATGTGAACGTCTTTACTGTAATTTTTTATAAATATAATAACTCTTTGCTGAATGAAAGTAATTTTTCAAAAAACTAAAACCAAAAAAAATGTACTGACCCCAAACTTTTGAACGCTAGTGTAATTATTTTTTAGGTATTTATGTATTTATTGCTGAATAAAAATAAAATTACTGTTTAAATAATTAATACATTAAGGGAAATGGCTTGTAGCAGTCAGTTATTTTTCAACAAAGTAAATATATCTACAAAATAGAAAAGTTGCTTATTCACTATACATTAATGTTTACCATTTTGACCAATAAGCTTTCCTTGAGTGCTCTTCAGGGAACATGTGCTTATTACTAACAAAATAATCCTTTTCTTCCAGAGTTTTGAAAATGTACAGTGTAAGAACAAAACGGTTCATGAAAAGATGGTGAAGGCGCTGGAGCTCTGTCAGTACCTTGTCAAAACCGTTCACCATCAGGTAATGAATCACTGTTTTTACTAAACCTTGTGTTTGTTTAGGTCAGTTGAACTGAGAGTGAAAAGGAAATTTTGTTTCTTTCTGAGCAGAAGATGCAAGTTAACCTGGAGCTCCTTCAGAATATTCTCAAGTCCATGAACGCAGAAGGAATCCTGCAGAAACCAGGGAAGCTGGAGGACACGTACTGGAGTGTGATGAGATTATTTGGCATTCTGTGAGTCACATTACTAACATTTATTTGGATTATAATTTTGAGCATATATATATATATATATATATATATATATATATATATATATATATATATATATATATATATATATATATACATACATATACATATACATATACATATATATATATATATATATATATATATATATATATATATATGTGTGTATGTATATGTATGTGTGTGTGTGTGTGTGTACATAATCATACAACATTTGTTTGCCATGAATAATCATCTCTTGGTTTATGTCCATGTTACAAATAAAAATAGACAATAATAAGTGGTGTACCTTTCAAATACGTTTTTAAATAAGTAATTAAAGACGTTCTAGAAAATGTAGCTATGTCGCTAGTACCGCCCATCTGATAATGAACCTGTATTCAATGTCTCTATGCTCCTTCGCTTTATGTAGAAAACCAAAGATGGAAAAGGTGAAGAAAGTTGTAGAGGAAAAGCAGACAGAAGAGAACACAAAGAAGAAGAAGGGGTTCCTTCCTGAGTCGAAGAAACGCAAGAACCGCAAGAAGCCCGCGGTACTGGAGGGGAAAGAAATGCCAGCCTCCACAGAAACCCCTGAAGGAGCGTCAGGAGAGGGAAAGAAGAAGAAGAACAAGAAGAAAAACAAGAAAAGGAAACAGCAAGGAGGAGAAGAGACACAAGATCAGCCGGCCACTAAGAAAACCAAAACACAGCCGCAACAAAAGAAGAAAAAAAAGAAAGGAGGGCAGCAGGGAGATGATGGGAAATAATTGGACAATAATGTGATATAACTGTGATGAATACAGGACTGGTTGCTGTTTGTCCTATGCAGTCCAAAGTTTGGTCCTGGTCATCATAATTCGGTGATTTAATGAACGGCTCAAGATCAGCTGTTCTGTTCAGAGAAATCAGCCAGTGTGAAGAGAGACATTTTTTTGTTTCAGATATCTGTATTATTTGCCTGTGTGTGATTACTTGCATGATGCAATTTTTGTAAAAGCAATACGTGGAATACTAAAAGGTATTTTATTCTTTATATGTGGTTTCAGTGTTTTTACTGTATGTGTCTGGCAGTAATTGAAAATGACTTGCTGTTTTTCTGTTTGTTTCACTGTAAAAGCTATGAAACAAATGTACAGTATTACTGTACAGTAATGTAAATAGATGGATATTGCATAGTTGGATAAATAGAGAATGGCTGAATAATTAGATAGAAAGATGGATCCAGCAGTAATTGAAATTGAACTGGGTTGTGTTCCAATTAAAAGTATAACAGTGAAAACTAACGCCATGCTTCGTAATGATATCTCCCAAGCGTAGTATGTACAGGGTCAAAAGAAACGGTCCTTGTACTGAGCCTTGAGGTACTCCATACTGAACTTGTTATCGGTATGACATCTCTTCATTTACAGCTACAAACTGATAATAGTCAGATAAGTACAATTTGAACCATGCCATCAATATTTGTGTTTTACTCTCAACTGTAAATTGATATTCAATTAATTGTAGTAAAAAAAAAATATAAAAAATTATTTAAATAAAAAATTATTTAATGACCAACAATTTGATATTTAGCTGCATCCAACATTTTTGTGTGCAACTTTAATTAAAATTGCCACACCCAAGAGATGACATTATTGGGACCCTTTCTAAAGCATGATGGGAATAATTTGTTCCGTTTGATACATTTTTGACACGCATTGTAGTGCTGAATCAATTTGCCATGCATCAGATACCAGCGATCTCATTTTTTAAATTTATGAGAAATATATATCAGTAAAAAATTATGCTTTACTAAAACTATTAAAAAAATTCAGTAACTAAGATTAATCTGGAATACAATATAAATTTTAGATGAAAAACGTATTGAAATGTAAAACAAAAAAAAGAAAATGATAAATGTTGCTTTGTAAACTAACTGAAATAACCTTAAATAATTATTAAAACCAACACTGAAATAAAAAATAAAGCTAATTAGACCTAAAAAAAAAAAAGTATTATAATAGTATATAAATAATACTAAAATAACACTGCTACAAAATATTGGAAGTCTAGGTTACTCATTGTGTTTAATGTAAAGTTTTATAATCTTTTGTTTTAAATTGTATGTTTGCCACACATTTTGTTATCAAGCTGTAAAATGATTATAAGCCTCATAAAATGGTTGAGCAACTTTTTTGTCCAGTGTTCATTTGTTGTTAAAGAAAAAAGCTTTCTTCTTTTTTTTTTTTTAAATGTAGGACTTATTTTGTACCCTAACAACAACAACAACAACAAATAATACATAATAATTGTGGTATTTTCGTTGAAAGTGTAGTAAACATGCTTAAAGCTTAAAATTTTGAAGAGACCTGATTTACTGCAACATCTTCACGAGGATGATTTGTTTTTTCATTTCCAATAGATGGCAGTGCTCCTCTGATGAGCAGGTATTTCTGGAGAATGACTGAGGAAGTGATTAGTTCTTTATAGACTAGGCTAGGGCCAGATGCCAGAAACAGAAATAGTAAACATGAAAGTGAGAAGCAGACTGTAGATTGAAGCTGTCTGTGTCTGTAGTGTTCAGCGGCCTCCTGAGATCTGATCCGTGTGTCTATTCGTGTCTGACGCCAGACGGGGACAGAGAAGATCAGCGAGAAGAAGATCATGTACAACAACAACAACAGCACACCATCCTCTTCCTCCTCATCCGAGGCTGGAGATGCTAGAAGTTCGCTGTTTAACCCGGGAGAGCCGCTCAGACAACCGCGAACGACTCCTCCGGTGTCGGACGGCAACTTAGGTGAAGTAAAGTTCACTGCTAGCTGACATGCTAGTCCGCTAATAACCACCTTTGTGAAGTAGCTAACTGTCAGAGGCTTTTGAGGGGAATATATTCGCACATTTCTTTGTCTTTTTTGTTTAGTCCTCTATTTGAGTCAGGCTCGGTTAAACAAAGCAGAACATGTGGCTTAATTAGCCTGTGGAGTGACTTGAGTCGACGGCAGTTAATGCTAATCACTGTTTAGATGTGGATTATCATGATTTGATTTGTATACAGACTGATATATGTATTTATATTTATATGGTTTTTACAATTTCAGTAGAGTTGCCTATAGATATATAGACAGACAGACAAACAGATAGATTCATACATGAATATATGGATGGATATATAGGTAGATGGATGCATTGTTCGATAAATTCAATGGATAGAAGTTGATGGATAAATGAATGAATAGATAGGTGAATAGGTGCATAGATATAGATGGTAGATAGATATAGATTGATAGATGAATGGATAGATATAGACAAATGCATATATATAGATGGTAGATAGATATAGATGGCTAGATGAATGGGTAGATGGACAGATGGATAGAAAGAGACACATAGACAGATGGAGATAGATATAGATAGGTAGATGGATGATAGATATAGATAGATAGATAGATAGACAGACAGACAGACAGACAGACGGATGCATGGATAGACAGATGGATGGATGGATGGATGGATGGATGGATGGATAGATTGACTGATAGAAAGAAAGATAGATAGATTGATTGATAGAAAGATAGACAGACAGATGGACAGATAGATATATGGATAGATAGAGGATGGATGGATGGATGTATCATGCATATATATAGATAGACAGCACACATAGACAGATGATGCATGGATAGATAGACAGATGGATGCATGGATAGATAAACAGATGGATGGATAGATAAATGGATAGATAGATGATGGATGAATGGATGCAGAGATAGATAGACAGATGGACAGACAGATAGATAGACAGGTTATTGCAGTCTTCGGAATAAAGCTGGTTAAACGGTCACCAGCAGTTAGTGGGCGAGATGGTTAATCTGGTCAAATCTGTCATGTGACCTGAGTGGAGAAGTCGTCTTTATGGAGTTGCTTTTGCATCTACACTACAAGTCTTTATTATTATTGTTTCCCAAGTTTTAGAATAGTCATCAAAACCATGAAAAAACACAGATGGGAATTATGTTGTGACTAAAAATGTTAAATGGATTAATTAAGGTCTTCATTGCTTCATCTTCCAGACAGCAGATCCCCTGTACTTTCTAATTCAGGACACAATAGCAGCAGTGCTGCAGATGCACTGGTGAAGAACTCCAAACTGTCTGCTGCCGCACCTGAGTTTGTCCCAGGATGTTATGCATCATGCCAGGTGAGTCTATTTGGCCCTTTAAAAAAAATATATATATATATAATTACCCGGATGTTAGTCTAATATTCTCTCTCTATAGGGTGATGTGTATTCGGATGAGCCTGAAGAATACTACGCTGAGGCCTCACTGGCTGAATTAGTTCAGGATTTTGTAAGCCATCTGAACTCGTCTCCGGGGTCCTTTGAGTCAGAAATTGAGTATATCACAGACACGCTGAACAGCTGGGTCACTACAGAGGAGATACTGCAGGAGCTCGTAGAGCTCATCTACGTACAGGTGTGCTTGTGATGAGTTTCTCAGAATGGATCTGTGTGGTATCCTGTCAAAGTGCAAAGTGCACATCCTAAAGGAATAGTATTATTTACTCACCCTCATGTTGTTCCATAATTATGACAGAATTTTCAAATTGGAGTGAACTATCAAAATTAGGGTTGACTTCATACCAAACTTTTTGACTTTGGTACCATACTAAGTTATATTTTCCAATTATATCTTTTGTAACAATATACACTACTGTATCAAATCAGCATTTTAGAATGTTTTCTGAAGGATCATGTGACACTAAAGACTGGATTAATGATGCTGAAAATTCAGCTTTGCATCACAGAAATAAATTATATTTTAAAGTGTATTAAAATAGAAAACCATTATTTTAAATTGTAATATTATTTCACAATATTATAGTTTTTATGTATTTTTTTTTTTATCAAATAAATGGAGGCTTGATGAGCATAAGAGACTTCTTTTAAAAACATTAAGAATAGTAATGTTTCCTAACTTTTGAACGGAGATATATACACACACAAGTGCATTTTTCAAGTGGACACAAATGTGAATAATATGAAATAAAAATAATGACAAAAAGCTGCATGAATTTTACTCTAAATTGTGTATTTTTTTTTATTTAGTTTTGCATGCTCATTGTGTGTTCTGTTGAAAAAGCATGCATGTAACCTGAGATGGCCTCTGTAACACCTTTGGTATTTTTATATTATGGATAATCATTTATTAAATTTTGTAATTGGTAAATCTCAAATCATGCATCAGTGCTGTATTTGCTTTCCACAGTCCACGTCTCTCCCTAACTTCGCCTACACTGGTGCGCGGCTCTGTAACCATCTGTCTCATCACATCCGCCTTACTCCAACCAACGGTAACTTCCGACAGCTCCTGCTGAAGAGGTAAACCATTAAAAAAAAGCCTCCTTAAACGGTAAAACTATGTAACTTTTTGCCCTCTAGCGGTTAAAAAACAAAACTTCATGCATTTTGCAGAAGAACATTGTTTTGGTTGTGCTTTGTGGATGAATATGGTTATCATACTGCTCATAAAACAAAACAAGTTTAGATGGAAAGGATCCCAAACTGACTAGCTAAAGACATTACTGTATCTTTACCCGTTAATAGACATGTTACTTCCTTGAAAATAAATTCCAGCTCAGCGTTACAACAACCATAATGAAATGAGCCTTCACAATAGATAATGCTTTACAGTGAACTCTGTTAGAGAGCTACATATGGTAATTTATCTGTTCAATTAAACACCTTACTCTAATAAAACGCCATCATCTCTGCTTCACTTTTACAACGTTTCAAATTCGTCAGTTCTCCCGTCTCCGAAAAGCCAAGCCAATGTTGATTCTTGTTTTATTACGAGCTCTGTCTCATTCTCCTTTTGCCAGCAGACTCTCCTCTGTTCGTCATTTGTTTAAAACAGATGCACATAATAATTTGTAAGACCAAAACACATTTTGGAAGAAAAATTGATCATTTATTGACTCATTATTTAAAATATTATTAATTTTGAATAAAAAAAGTCATAATCTTACAGCTGACACAAGTCAGAGTTTTCTGGGTGTGTTTCACAAAAGTAGCTTGACTTTTTGTTCTTAAAGTCACTGATTTCTCCCCTTATTAGCCTTTACTTTCAGTTTTGTTTACTCTCATTTTTGTAAGTTTCATTTATCCTTAAACTCCATTCTGTGGTGTTTGTGTAGGTGTCAAACTGAGTATGAGCGGAGGGAGCAGTCCATGAGAGGAGATCCAGAGACCCAGAAAAAGTTTCACTCATATGTGCTGTTTCTGGGGGAGCTTTACCTTAACCTGGAGGTCAGTTCACAACCAATGCTTTTCTTTTCTTACCACAAAATATGACACGCATGGTTATTACACAGCTCTCTGGAATACAGTATAATAACCAATGGACCCTTTTTATAGACTGTGATGATCCGCAGTTATCAACATCGCAAATCTAGTAAATTTAAAACAAATGTAATGTACATTTAGAACGCTATATATTGTGTTATATTACACACTTAAAAGTGCTGGGTTGATTCAACCCAATTAGGGTCAAATATGGACAAACCCAGCCGTTAACATGGACAAACCCAACCATTGGTTAAATTTTTAAATAAACCAGTTTTAAACCGATGGTTGGGTTTGTCCATGTTTCTAATACAATTGCTGAGGGAATGACGGCAAATTTGAAATCTTTCTCTCTGACCAGCGTAATCAATCTTGCTATATTTTTTTCCTCTTTTGGAAAGTCATGGAAACTCTATCATGGATTTTTTTCTCTTGCTGTTGGAGCAAATGGAAACACAAAAAAATGATATATTTGCAGTTGCCTCCCATTCACCTCTATAGAAGTTTACCCAACTATGATGAATTTCACTTCTGAGAACCCCAGAAATGTGAAAAGAGTCCATAGAAATCAATAATAATTTATCATATAGTTCACTAGACATCATGTAGTTTATACAAGATTGACTCATGCATTTCTGCTTAAAGACAAAGACCCAATTTTATGTATGTTCTGAAAGACCCCTCTTTTCCATCAAACATGTTTTATTGGACTGTCCTGCTTTTAATGCAAGTAGACAACATTTCAATGTAGTAAGCTCTCTTTAAGGACAGTAATGTTGTCAGAAATATCGATATTTCAGTATGTATCAATACTGAAATATCTGAAACTGTTCCAATACTCCTTTCTTCAGTATCGATACACTGATACCAGCTGCGCTTTTTTGCTCTTTTCTCCGTCAGCGAGTGACACGCACCCGCCTCCTCTCATTCAGTCGTCTCATTCACTCCAGTTAAATAGTGTTGGACCGGGTCTGAATTTCGGCACGGTACACTCATAATAAAGCCGCCTCTGACATACAAGTGCCAAAAATAGTTATTTTTCGCAGCTTATTAATGGTCAAATACACTCTAAAATAATGTCACAATGCCCATCTTGGTGAGTATTAACATAAACACAGTCGTAAACAGTTCTGGAAGAATATGTAAAGGTATTTTGGATCCGTGCGTGCGTCAGATCTTAAAGGGACAGCAGCCTAATAAACGTTAATCAAACTACAAAAGACAAAGAGAAAATCACTTACTGCTCTTGACTGATTAACTCATGTAACTTTAATTGATTAATCTGTATTTTTACAATAAAGTTTATCCAGTGTTATTTTAAATTTGATTACTTTGTTTCTTTATTTAGTTACCTGAATACTACTGTTAGTCCTACCTGAAATAAATAAAGCATTCTATTTCATTTGTATCTTTAATCTACTGTATTTATTTGTGATATTGTTAGTAATGTTTATTTGTTCTTAATTTATTACTTTTTTAAAATTCAGTTTACCATTTGAAATCAAGCTTCCTTGTGCTTTGTGAAGCTATTGCAACAAAATGACCCCATTGCAAAAACAAATACATTGAAGATATAGAAAATATTTGTGAGATAATTGTAATGGTAATTGATCAACGTTTATATATGAAAAAGCTTAAATGCTTAATCATATAAAGTGATCTCAAAATTGCCTAGACTTTCGATAGAATGATAAAAAAAGAAATAATATTTAAAATATCTATATGAGTATCGTATCGAAGTTAGAAATTCCAGTATCGTGACAACACTAATGGACAGTAAGATATCCCTGAAAAAGTTGTACATTTTTATCATAAATAATCTTAGCTACTGTATTTTTCTTTTTGTTTGTTTTTAATCATTTTTTAGTTAGTTTGTCATTTTATTTATGCAACTCTTGTATTCAGTTTTTGCCATGAAGATCATATGCTGACATGGCATTAAAATCTATACTACTACTATATTTACTAAACAATGATGAGTCAGAATTGTATATCTCCGTTTTTATATATCTGTCTAATAAACTCTCCTCATTTATAAGTCTCTTTGGATAGAAGCATCTGGAAAATAATTAAATATAGATAATGGACAGTTTGTTTATTTATTTATTTATATTATTTTTAAATATTACTATTTCGTTTAAATTAATGTTTATGTAAGTTTAGTTTTTTTTTGTTACTAATTTTTGTACTTAAGTACTTATTTCTCATTTTCAGTTAGTTAAATTTTTTCATCTCATATTTATGTTTTCATTTTTTGTATTTTTTTTTTTTAGTTTTAATTCAGTTAACCATTAAAAAAAAAAAAGTTTTAGTTTAGTTAAATTTAGTTAATTTAACTAACCCTGGTACAATCAGCCGTTCATCCTTACTAAATAAACCCCAGGGCAGAGCTTGATCTGCTATGTCTGAGCAAATTATGTAATCTAAAGCCTAAACCAATTAAAACCCTTTGTCTATTCCTTTGCATAACCTAGCATATAAAACCTGCCATTTATATCTGCTTGAATTCAAATGTCAAGTTTTGTCTTTTTCAATGTCTTTCATATTTGTAGCTAGTTATTCAAATATGAACATCTACAATTTTAAATTTCAATTCTTTTAATGTCTTTCAGGTGAAAAGTGGTAAAGGCACACCAGGACGAGCTAATGTCTTACTGGGAGCGCTAAAGGATCTTTTGAACACATTATTCTCTCACCCAGATGACCCAAATCTAATTTGTGCTGTCAAATTACTCAAGGTGTGAAATATTCCTGTTCTTATACAGTGCAACTGCAGTAACTGTAAGACTAAGTAGAGCCAATACCCTGCAGGAGTTATCAAGTTATCAAGATCATTTGTGACAGTAATCCTGAAGTAAACAAAGACAACTTAAAACACTGAAATGGAATAATACCTTTAATTTAATCAATCCTCAGATAATAATGCTCTACTAAGCTATTGACGCTGACTTGCATTGTTTTACTGTACTGATCTGACAAGCTGAGCGGCTCCATCCTGGATGACACATGGAAGGAGAAAGGGCAGTCGGACATGAGTGAGATCATCAAGAAGATTGAAGACATCTTGTTGGACGCCAAATGCAGCCGGTGAGTGAAAAGTGGCCGAAAGTGATGTCCAGCTTAGGAAAATTGACATCTTCACTCTTTATTTAAATATCATTAAAGATGTATTAAACAATTTTGTAAGCATATTGCGTTGTTCTGTTTGGAGTGAATTGTTTTTTTTTTGTGATAACGCAATGAAACCAAATTGTGCAGACATCATTTTTGGCCAGGCTGTCATACAAAGAAATTATGACTTGCAAAACCAAGAGAGAACCAATTAAATATTAATAACTGTAATTAATGTTGTAGTCAGTGTATGCTTTTTACTCTGAGCTTTTTTTACATGGCAAAATAAAAACCTGAAGCTGTTGGTTTCCTTTTTTGCCAAATAATCTTTTCTGGTTGGTTCTTCTGTGTTTTGGACTTTAAAATATTTTAATGTAGGGTCAATGATAACAGATATCCCCTATAGGGATATATATATATATATATATATATATATATAATATAGTGTTGAGGTTTATGAACAGCACTGTCTGCACACTTGCATAAGAGCACAACTTTTCAATTGTTGTTGTTTCTCATGACGATATAAAAATGTAACCTTCCAGTAGCTTTGTTGCTGCGTATGACTGTCAGTGTGAATTGCCTTTATATTGATGAGAGCTATTCAGCTGCATTATTGAGATGTCCATTGTATCTGTGCTTTTGTAGAGATGTCAGACAGATGCTATTGAAACTGGTGGAGTTACAGTCCAGTAACTGGGGGCGAGTTCTCACAGCCGCTGTGTCCAGTGATGCTACACCTGACAATGACCCCAACTACTTCATGGTGTGTTTATCCTGAAAAAATTTTATTCATTCAGATGCACATAATTTTGAAGTAAAATATGTCTATCTGTGACAGTCTCTTATTCTCCCAAAGGCTGCATTTTTTTGATAAAAAATACAGTGAAAACAATAATATTGTGAAATATTATTACAATTTAAAATAACTGTTTTCTATTTGATTATATTTTAAAATGTAATTTATTCCTGTGATTTTCTGCAGCCATGATCAGTTTAATGCATTCTTGCTTAATAGTAAAAGCATTAATTTATTTTATTTTTTTAAAGTACTCTGTGCCTCTCTTACTGTGTTTCTCTCATATTCATATTCCTCAGAATGAACCAACCTTCTACACAGCTGATGGGACGCCTTTCACAGCAGCAGATCCTGGTGAGTGTCGTCTGCTGGTATGACCCGTGTACAGACTTCAGCAAGTGGCTGAATATCACAAAACCGTTCTTTTCAAAAATGTTCCAGTCCAAAAAAACAAAGCCTATTTTATGACCATTACTAATACTTGCATTAAGTTTTTACATATTTTTGTATAAATTATGTAAGTTTTAAAAATAATTTTCTACCAAATGTTCATTATCATAACATGTTTTATGTTTTTGTAGTTTTTTCAAAGATTAATAATAATTACTATTTTTTAAATATATTTTTTTGCTTAAAAATGCTAAAAAATTTTTTACTTTACACTAAAATTAAGATATATTTTTTTTCAGTACAATTTTTCATGTTTTTTTATTTTAAAAAAAGTCTCATGCTCACCTATGCTGCATTCATTATACAAAAATACAGTAACAATTCTGAAATATTTCTACAAAAATAAAATAACTTTTCTTTTTGAATATATTTTAAAATGTAATTTATTCCTGTGATGGGAAAGATGAATTTTTGGCAGCCATGATCCTAAATACTTACTTTTTTTTTATTTGCATTATGGTAATGAGAAATGTATTCTGATTAAGACAAATGACACAATGCTCATACAGGTTTAATTTTCTCTAAGTGATGCATAATTTCTTTTTTTCTTTTTCTTTTTAAATTTGGTTTAAAATATGACTGATATGTTCTTGATATGATTCTACTAATTTGTTCACATTCAATTCGATTCACATTTATTTGTACAGCGCTTTTCACAATGCATTTCATTTCAAAGCAGCTTTACAAAAAAATACGTTTTAATTACAATACTACATTACAATTAAGAGTAATCTGTTGGTGACTGTCAAAATATTGTCCATATGGCAGAAATGTACAGTTCAAAGATAATACAAGTTAGCAAACATCATGTATTAATTTAAGCAGAAACAATGAGCAAGTTAAAGTGTAATTTGTCCTCTTTTATTTTTTTCTTTCTTCCCCACCACAGAATACTCGGACAAATATCAGGAGATTCTAGACAGAGAAGACTACTTCCCTGATGCATATGAAGAGAATGGAAATGAATCGTGAGTAGATGTTTGTACATTTGTGTTCAGAATATCCATTATAACGTCCGTTTACTGCACAACTTAGCAATATAGTAAAGCTGAGAGGATAGTGAGGCCAGCAGCAGCAGTTAGTGTGGCCTAGTGTTATTTTAATATCATTGACACAAAAAAAGTGTCTATATAATTTTTATTTATTTTTAGATATTTATTTTATTTTAGTCAAGTTAAAATAAATGAAAACAAGAAATTTTGCCATAGCTGAAATCAAAAATATAAAAAAATATATATTTATTAAATATTATTTATTTATTTCAGTTAAATTTCATTTTATTTCAAGTAACAAAAGTTTTTTTTATGGTTTTAGTTATAACTAAAATAACCCTGGTGTGTGACCATCCCCTCTGCTCAAACTCCAGTAATTGTCCTCATCACAATGATGCTTGGTGGAGTCAGAGCAAATTTTAGTGAAGTCAGCAGTCCAGGGAGAGCACTCTACTCTAACAGTTTTGTTTTAAACTACACAGTTGCAGTAAGCCTCTTACAATAAAGAAATCCATGAACATAATAAAAATGTTTAGTTCATAGTGCAGTCATCCAATCTTATATTGATGATTTAGACAACTGCACACATTTATTTATAATTAACTGGTTAACCAGTAACCGACTATTAATACTGTCAGTTAAACGGTTTAAAAAGTAATTTTTCAAGATTCTTTGAAAATGTTTGCTGTATGTTTTAAAAAATGCGCTATACATATAAAATTGGGTTTATAGGAGAAAAAAAAAACAAAAAAAAAACGATAATTTGCGTACAAGTCATTTTATTATTACATTAATGTAAAATACCGGTAAATAAAGCTAAATGTTTACGAAAATTATAAACACTGTAAACATAGTTATAGGCTATTTTAGTTCCCCTCACTCCATGATAAATCCTGTAAATGTAACTTTATTCAGAACTGAACAAGAATACAAAATAAAACTAGCTAGCCTATTTAAAATGAATCCATTTTAAGCGAAACTGAAACAGAAACCAGTGTTGGGCTCACGTAGCCCACCTCTCATTGCGCAACAAATCCAAATGATTCCATATTCGTGATGTATTTGGATGCTAAATTATTTATTATGTAAACTAGGCTTTGTACTAACTAGCATTCTAATATCCGCATAAAACATCATCCTTCACGTGTGCAGACATGTGCTTGTCAGTCATAACCCCACAGTGAGGCGGTGGTCACGCTCAACAGCACAGATTGTACTATGGACTATTTAAGTTGAGCAGTGTAACTCTTTATATCAGGGATGGGCAACTTCGGTCCTGGAGGGCCACTGTCCTACAGAGTTTAGCTTCAACCCTAATCAAACACACCTGAACAAGCTAATCAAGGTCCTCGGGATTACTAGAAAATTACAGGCAGGTGATTGTTTTCAGGGTTGGAGCTAAACTCTGTAGGACAGTGGCCCTCCAGGACCGAAGTTGCCCATCCCTGCTTTATATGTTTGGTTTGACTGTTTTTTATTTTGATAATGAACAGGCTGCAATGTCAAGTTAGCAGTGCTAGAACTGATATGTGTGTGTGTGCGCGCGCGGCGGAAACAACTTTATATTCTCAGTCATTTATGGTCATACTTTTATAATATAATATTTAATAATAACATTTATAATGTGTAATAAATGTTTGTATTAAGACTATTTCAGACTGGTTCGGGTCGTACCGCTGAGGAGTAGCCCAGTACCTGTCATAAGCTGCGTTTCCATTACCCTTCAAATTGAAATTGCGAATTGAAAATATGCTCAATGGAAACACGTAATTTTCGCAAAAACTCCCATTTATCGCAAAAAAGTTTTTACGCTTGCATGAGGTGGTTTTTCAGGCAATTCGAAAAAGAAATATTTCACAAAACTGCAACGGAAACAGTTTTTGCGCATTTACAGTCACCTGACTTAAGCTGCGTTCACACTACACGCGACCAAGCGACGCGATACCATTCATTTTCAATGGGGAGCGGGCGACTTCCGGCGACACGCGCGGTCGCGACCGTTGGCGACTGGATGGGGCGTGTCTGGCGACGCGACAAAGTTGAGAAATGTTTAACTTTATGCAAATGAAGAGCGACTTTCGCGAGCGACAACCAATAGGAGTGAAGTCAGTGGAGCCGTCACTCTTCAGTGCAGCGTCTGACCGAGGCAAGATGAATGAGAAGTTTATTTTAGCAGTCAGAAACTGTCCAATAATTTATGATATGTCTCTGTGTACATACAGTAGTACTCGTCGTGCTGACTCCGAGCCCGAATGGTTTCGTGAACTCAGAAAGACCAGTATTTGCCCATTTTCTGCAGTTAAATAGCCGCGATAGCACAGGGCACTCACTGTTTCTCATTCATCTTTAATATTATGCATTTTATGTACTGATCCCATTTATATTTAGACTTTTCCTTCCAAAATGTTAGCTTGTAGCGGCAAGAAAACAGATTTGTTGTCTACAACACGTAACATCCGTGAATGTCACTCACAAACATTACCTAGGCAACCAGAAGTGAGAACGCCCACTAACGACCTCATCGCCAGCCACTGGCGACATGCAGCGATACAGTCGCTTGTAGTGTGAACGGGGCTTTAGACGACGCGGTGTGTTTGGACAGAAAACGAGACAGTTCTTTATTAAATTCATATAAGACAAAATAATTACAGCAATAATGGATTCTAAACCTCAAATAAATGCCGCAACCAAGACCTCGAAGTAGATATGAGGGAGAAACACCCAGAAAAACAGCTCATATGTGCCACTCACAAGTTTAATAAGGGTCGTTCCTTACCATTAATGCTTGGAAAACACACATACATCTCCTTCGATTAATAATAATGGCCAGTGCAGTGGCTGGGATTAGTACATAAACCTCCATTTTGGAATGATTTTACTTATCGCGAGAGGAAAAAATGAAGTTTTAGTCGCTTAACATCGGTTAATGGAAACGCCGTCATTTCACAATAGTTTTTTGTCGACATTTCGGAAAAATCGCTAAAGTTTTGCGCAAATCTGTAATGGAAACGCGCCTACAGACATAAACAGAGAGAAGTAGCTCCAGCTACAATGTTCATCCGCAAGACGCATACAGTTCTGTTTATTAATCGCTAGAGCGCCAAAAGTTACGGACTGCAGCTTTAAATAACCAATCTTTAACAACACAAGGGCAAATCCCTCGAGCGCAGCCAATGACGCCTTTAAAGGAACACTCCACCGTTTTTTCATATTAAACTATGTTATTCCCTTAACTAAGACGAGTTGATACATACCTCTCTCGTCTCAGTGCGTGCACTCAATCGCTCTGGCGCGCGGCGACACTTTGATAGCACTTAGCTTAGCCCAGTTCATTCATTAGGATCCCAACAGAGATAAAGCTAGAAGTGACCAAACACCTCCACGTTTTCCCTATTTAAATACAGTTACATGAGTAGTTACACGACCAAGTATGGTGATCGCTTCTAGCTTCATCTCTGTTTGGATCCTAATGAATGAACTGGGCTAAGCTAAGTGCTATCAAAGTGTCGCCGCGCGCCAGAGCGATTGAGTGCACGCACTGAGACGAGAGAGGTATGTATCAACTCGTCTTAGTTAAGGGAATAACATAGTTTAATATGAAAAAACGGTGGCGTGTTCCTTTAAGTGATGTTTGAGTGACCAAGAATATTCCAATTTATCAATATCTTTGCTTCGATTCCTCCGTCCTCATTTTAGCATCCTCAGGAGGGTGGAGCTTAGACGCGAGGAAAGGAAGCGAGAACGCACAAATAAAAGGCCATGTAAATAAATATCTAAGCTTTCACTGTTCCATCTGTTTCAGTTCCGATGATGATGATGAAATGGATCCAGAGATCGAGGAGGCGTTTGAGAAGTTTTGCATGGAGTCGGACGCAAGAAGAAAGAAATGAGAGACTGTGAGATTGTCATGTTAACGCATTACCCGACCAGCTGGAATGTTTCAGAGTGGGCGGAACCAAGAACATTTTGGTTGATTTTCGTTTAATTTCTCAACATGCACTTCTTGGCTACAATGTCACTGGATTTATGGCTGCATTGGTTTAGTTGAAATGCAGAATAATTTGCAAGTCCATCAGGCCATCAAATTGTCAGTAGCCATTGGTTTGGCATTTGGGTTGTGAGGTTTATTTTATGCGTGTTCTGATTTATCAAACATCCCCCCCCCCCAAAAAAAAGTTTGCAGTGAGATTTTAATATGAGCCGAAGAGTAGCATCATCAAGTGTACGTGTGGTTTGTTTGCAGATTAACTGCTCAGTAAATGTAGGAGAAATGAGGCGGGACGCATCGGTTTGTGTTTTACTCCTCAAGGCATTGCCATTTAAAGTTACAGAGCACAGAAAGTAAGACAACAAAGTTTTAAGAAAACAAAACTACTGTTCTTCCTTTCACAGATTCTCCTCGAATCTTTTCTTAGCGTTCTACTTTCAATTTATGCACATGTTTGAGGAAAGAAGAAACCCCAACTTTAAAGTCTGTTTGGTTTTTTTTTTGAATGCAGGGATACATTTTCCACATATGTTAAGCGTGTTAAATCAGAAGAAAAGCTCAGTACAGTTTTGGGGCTTTACACAGATTCATCCGGCACTGTGATTTACAGATCACCAACATCTCATGGATCCCAGATAAAGGAATGTTTATTTTAATATAGCTGTAAATATTATTTGCTGCATTGTTTGCCTGCAATAAATCTTTATTAATACACTGTCTCTTTGTGTTTCTGTTGGTCAGAACTGAGCTGTTTTTGTGAGTCCTGTTTTTTTTTTTTTTCTTTAGTTAATGTACCGTTAGATGAGATGCTGTCCAACGTGTTTTGCAATCTGTTAACTCTTTCATGCATGGCGTCCCCAGTTGCAGACCAGTGAATGAAAGTATATTTTACTCCAATGTAATATACAATATAACATTAACTATGACCCTTTATTTGGCTTTTGTAAAACTGATGATGATTTACAAAGTAAGAAAACAAAATTCTACTGATATTCAGTAAACATCTTTTATGAAAACGTTTATTTATTTACAATTATAATGCAATATGCAAAAAAGTAGTGAATATTTCACGCTAAAATAATGAAAAAGATAGCAAATTATATATCTAAATTAAATCTTGATCCATGTTCATAGCTCAGGTTAAATCTTTACACCAAGGGGGCGACAACAGACACAAGAGTTATGAGTGCTGTAGAAGAAGTGGTTCATCCAATCAACGTCGTTCTCTTCATGAACCGCGAAAATTTACATGCCAACTAAAGACAGTCCGATTCATTTCTCCGAATCGGTTCTTTTGAACAGTCATGTCAAATAATTGAATCAAAAAACGATTCGGCGATTATTTTGTGCATGACATCCTGACACTGCCATAAAGTCTAATCTAAAAACTTTATTTCGATCAAGTTTAATCAATAAAAGTGTTGTAATTTCGTGTCGCAGTTCAGTTTGATAAAGCTTTTAAAAATAATGCAAATCTACATGAAAAAACTTTTGTCTTCCACATTTTTATGTAATGCTATTTATTTGAACTGAGTCATACAATCAAATAGGACATTTCCAAAACATTTTATTTGTAACATCTCTGCTTTTCGGCTATTCGTCCCATAAGTGAAATCCTCTCTTCACTCCCGGGTTTGTAAACCAGTTCTGTCGATTCATTCAAGAGATCCGACTCGCAAGAACGATCTATTTACGAATCGCACAATTTGACTCGCGGCTGTGGAGTTTGTTTGTATCTCTTCAGTGATGTTTAGTGTTTACGTTTAGACCGTCGCAGTCAAATGATTATGTAAATTGTTTTGAGTTCCAGCCGATACGTTTTCAGTGTCATGTTGAGTGAGTCATGTGTTCAGTTAGGTTTATGGTCATGTATGTGGACGAGTCTGTGGATGTGTATTACGCAGACGGGTGCAGACTTCAGCTCTCACCCTGCGGATCTGAATTCATGATAGAGAAACACTTGTCACCCTCTGCACACCCGCTACAGCCCAAAGAGAGAGTCAGACAGAGAACAAGATTCGCCATCAGCGAGTATAAGGTACAGATATCACCCTTTCATCTGTACAACTATCAAGACTGTCATTGTAATGCTTAACGTGTTGTGTCTGACTGTTGAATTTCTATCTATCTATCTATCTATCTATCTATCTATCTATCTATCTATCTATCTATCTATCTATCTATCTATCTATCCATCTATCTATCTATCTCACCATCTGCCTATCTATCTATCTATCTATCTATCTATCTATCTATCTATCTATCTATCTATCTATCTATCTATCCATCTATCCATCTGTCTCTCACCATCTGCCTATCTATCTATCTATCTATCTATCTATCTATCTATCTATCTATCTATCTATCTATCCATCTATCCATCTATCCATCTATCTATCCATCTATCCATCTATCTATCTCACCATCTGCCTATCTATCTATCTATCTATCTATCTATCTATCTATCTATCTATCTATCTATCTATCTATCTATCTATCTATCCATCTATCTATCTCACCATCTGCCTATCTATCTATCTATCTATCTATCTATCTATCTATCTATCTATCTATCTATCTATCTATCTATCTATCTATCTATCTATCTATCTCACCATCTGCTGTTATACCATATACCTCCATTCATCCATCCATGAGCCATCTTTTGTTTGTCTTAAGTGTTTTACTGCTGTTAATATGGATGCACAGTATAAAATTAAATCACTTATTTTTTCTTTCTCTTGTTTAGGCACTGGTAGTGAATGCTTTGGCATTCAGAAACAAGTATGCAACTCACCCATATTTGCCTGAAGAGCTCATAACAGTGGAATTCAACAAGGTTAGACTGTCCTTAAGATGTAATTTTTATTACTGAAATCATGTAAATCCAGCTTAATTTCTCATTTGTGCTCATTTACTTAACCAAATGCTCATTTGCAGAAGTTCAACAGTGCCATAACTGAGGTTGAGTGGCCAGGGTCTGACTCTTGCACCACTGGGTCGCATGGAGAGATCACAGTTTGCTCTGTTGATGGACTTGCTGAACTGGTTCTTTCCTCTTCTGGAGAAGAGTTCACGGTGGAGTTTATCTGTCGGTCCAGCCAAAATGAAGTAGAGTCGCAGTATTTGCAGCTTCAAGGTCACCAACACAAAAGCACATGTTTATTAAGTGGCTTGTCATTAAAATACGCCAAGGTTAAGGGTTTAACCTCCTCAGTAAGTGCTTGGATGGACGATCCTGGGTCAGTCGGAAAAGCCCCCAATATGGAAAGACTGGAATCAACAAGCTTGAAGTCTGAAAAGGTGCATGTGTACACCACAGTGATCCAGCAGTATTCCCGAGTGCTTTACCCACAGATGTGGTGCTATCCTCTCTCATTGGCTGTCAAGCAGTGGGAATCACAGAAAACTAAAATAAATACTATAAATGGGCAAGATAGAAAAGGTTTAACAGACAGCGAAGATCGACAAACATCTGAAACAGGGCTGAAGACTCATCTTCCCAAACCATTGCCTTTAAAATGTCCCTCTCCTCATCAGCACAGGTGAGGAACTCCAAACAAACACAACATGCAGTCTCATCTCATCTCTCTCTCTTTGGCTTTATTTATGGATGAATCTCTCGACCTGTCAAGAACTGGTAATATTTCACCCCTCAAATAAGTATGTCATCCCCAAAATCGACCATGTGATGTTCAGGTGGAGGTATAACACTGTGAATCCTGATTTGCTGGAGCAGGAAGAGGAAGTCACAGCTGAGCTGGTGAAAGTGGTCTGGTGCAAAGGCATTGTATACCGGTGATTACTGATTCATTTCATGTTCATACACCATTACCTATTGCATCATCTTAAAGACCATTACTAGGGTAAAAACTTTACCAAGGGCAAAAATATCATTTGTAAGGATCCCAATAGGTTACATTTGTATACATTATGTGTGTGTATATATATATATTAGGGCTGGGAAAAGATTAATCGCATCCAAAATAAAAGTTTGTGTTTACATAATATATGTGTGTGTACTGTGTATAATTAAATTTGTATATATAAATACACACACATGCATGTATATATTTAAGAAAAATGTGTTATTTATATATAAAATTTTTTTTATATTTATATATAATATAAATTATATATACAGTATATGTATGCAAATATTTCTTAAATATATACATGCATGTGTGTGTATTTATATATACAAAATAATTATACACAGTACACACATATATTATGTAAACACAAACTTTTATTTTGGATGTGATATATATATATATATATATATATATATATATATATATATATATATATATATATATATATATATATATACACACACACACACACATACACATGCATACACACTTTCAGTAGTATATGATATTTTTATATTATGCCTTTCCATATTTCAATTAAAAGAGGATTTTATCTATTCATTATTCTTAAGGATTGGTTTCAAATTGTATGAAAAAAAGCTATATATTTCAGTATATTTACTTTACTTTTGATTCATGATTTGTTTGCACACAGTCCTTAAATGGATAGTTCACCCAAAAAATAATTTTGATCCAAAACCATTGTGATTTTCTTTCTTCAGTAAAACATAAAAGAAGATATTTTGATAAATGTCTGTTGTTTTTGTCCATAAAATGAATGTCGAAGGAGTCCAATGTGTTTTGGTTTCCCAGAATTTTTCAAAATATCTTCATTTGTGTTCCACTGAAAGAAAGTCATTTGGAAAGGTTTGAAATGACATGAGGTTGAGTAAATGATGACAGCTTTTTCATTTTTGGGTGAACTGTCCCTTTAAGGACTATGTGCCAAACAAATAGAAGTATGCATTAGACTTAAACACTGACTGATGATGATTTCATATATTTTGTCTCCTTTAGTATAGTAGATGGAGTGATACCGATGGTAGAAATCTCACCTGGTGATGGTTCAGTCATTAGATCCAATGGCGTTTTAGCCAATTACTTCACACATTACAAAGCTGGAGCTGCTCACACAGATGTAAGACAACACTGTCAAGATGTGCTTGGTCTCAAGAGTGGCTGATGTACTGATGCAGAGAGCATTACATGAATGAATGATTCAGAAGATGAGTTGATTTCTGTGTTCTCAGGCAGTGGAGTGTGTGTATTACCTGTGTGGTCTCCCACCTGATGTACCGGGTCAGCTGTATTCTGTCCAATCTATTGTCACACGGGCCAGCAGGTGAGATGAGAGGTTACTAGCATACAGCTCACATTAAAACCAAAACCAGTAGACAGGATTCCAGGGTAATTCATGCCATAATATTCCTAAATGGAGGAAAAATCCTATTAATAGAATTCAGTCACTAGGGGGTGATAAGGAGACCCAAAATGTTGCACTGCAAAGCTATTGAACAATTGTGTTTGCTAAGTCAAGCATCACTGTTAACGCATTTATTCAGCAAGGATGCATTGAACTGATAAAAAGTGACAGTAAAAGACATTTATAATGTTACAAAAGATTTATATTTCTAATAAATGTTTTGTTTTTAACTTTCTATTCATCAGAGAATCATGATTTTTTTTCATTATGGTTTGATATAAATTATTCAATATTCAACATTGACAATAACAAGGAATGTTTCTTGAGCAGCAAATCATCATATTAGAATGATTTCTGAAGGATCATGTGACACTGAAGACTGGAGTAATGATGCTGAAAATTCAGCTTTGCATCACAGGAATAAATTACATTTGAAAATATCTTTAAATAGAAAGCAGTTATTTTAAATTGTAATAATATTTCTCAAAATGACCGTTTTCACTGTTTTCTGATCACATAAATGCAGCCTTGTTTAGAATAAGAGAGTTCTTTCAAAAACACATTACAGACCAATAACTTTTGAATGGTAGTGTATAATTTGTGTATTCCACAAACTACATTCCACAAAACAAATAAACACTATTTTTGTCTGTGTTTTGTTAGGATTCTGAAATGTTTCATCCAGGCCAGAAGCTCCCTGAGGGTCCCGCTCTCTCTTTACTGCTGGAACGAGGTGTGTGTGAGATGGAGACTCGCTCCATGTCCGGTGTATATGTGTGTGTGTGTGTGATGATAACGGTTCTGTCTTCAGCAGGCTGCGGTGTGTGATTGTGTACGTGTAGTTCAGGAGGTGACGGTGGCAGGTACAGGACGTTTCAAAGCTCTCTCAGACGGGACGGTCGAGGTCTTGTTCCTGGATGGAGTTAGGGCTCAGATGATGTGGAAGTCTGACACATGTACACCTGCACAGGTACATAAACATACTGTATGCATTTCATTAGCGTACAACTACACACTGATCATGAATCATCTCACCAAACTGCTTGTTTACTTCCGCATTTAATCAGCTCTTCACCAGAGACTGTTTGTTAATGCGATATGCTTACATCGATTCACATGCTAAGTTTTTAGTAATTTAGGGGGATTCAAACTCAAATTTGCATCATCGAGTTTTTCATATATTAAAAATATGAATTAAATATTATTATATTAATATAATATATTATTTTTATATATTAAATATTGATCATTACATTACAATATATGGTTATATTGGTGTATATAAATGAAAATGTAATGTTCATTTAGTGAAAAACACTTTTATTTTGGTATCATTAAGATAATATAGTTTTTATTAAAAACAAATTTAATCAGTTTTTATTCTTATTTTGTTTTAATTTTAATTTTATTTTAAAGTTTTAGTAATTATGTTGTGTGCTCTGTCTATAGGTCTATAGTTTTTAGTTTTCTTTGTTTTAGTTTATTTTAGTACATTAAAGGTTAAACTGAATTAAAATGTTGCCTTGGGACCTAGCTGAAATAAAAAAATTCAAATGTATATATTTTATTGATATAATAACTCAGGATTAAACCTGCTTTATTTTTTTTTAAATATTTAACTTTTTTAATATTGATATATTAATTTTGTCATATGTATTGTTTTAGCTACATGGCCCAGTCCTAATCAGCATGCCAAATGCTCAATAGAGTGTAAATTAAGTTACATTGGAACCATGTCAATAAACAAAGTTCAAAATCCTGTCATTGTTTTTTTCAAAAGTTATGAATTCATGATTTATAGATGTGTTTTAATTATGTATTTGTGATGGCAGTGTGGAGAAATGGAGCAGAGACTCAAGACAGAAGCCAAACCGTCTCACAGCTGGTGCCAGCTCAGTTTACCAGATGGGCACCAAACTCTTGTCCAAGTCGAGACAGACAAAACATATCACAGGTAAAGAGATAATGAAAAAATCAATGCCCCAATTACTTAAGAAAATACGTAATTTCCTATTATACATCTCTCTCTCTCTCGCTCAGGTATGTGTCGGTAGTAGTGCAGTGGTGTGACTGGGTAAAACAGACAGAACAGAGCATGAGCGCAGTGGGTGTGGCTCTCTCAGACTCCGCCCATTCTGACACTCCTCAGCCAATAACGTGCAGGTATTAAGGAACTCTTATTCCCTGTATCATCTTTATTATAGTATTATAGTGATGCATATCAATCACTCTCTCCCAGAAATCTGCTCTCTATGTTCTTTCCAGGGTATTTTAAAATATAGTTATCCAGTATAATTGCTTTTTTATGCAGTGAAATTGAATGGAGGATTGCCACAACAAACTTATTTGTCTCTTTACTACGTTTAATGCATTTCAAAGTGTAAAAGGAAAAACATTTTTTTTTTTTTTTTTTCCTTACATTTTTGGGAAATGTTTTTTCCCTTCATCATCCTGATTTCTTTCACCCCTACAGGTCTGTTGTTTCAGAGCTGGAAAAGATCAAGAGGTTTAACTGTATCCTTTTTTTTGGCTGAGATTATATGTGTATGTTAAGGCTATCAAAATAAAATTATTATTTTTAAAATAAAATAAAATAAATTATTTTAATAATTTTGAATATTCGTTGAATCAAAAATAAAAATCCACATTCTGATTTTAGCTGTGCATCAGTCAGCCTTATCAGTGGCGAACGAGATCATGTGATGATGATGTAAGAGTTGTTGTTGCGTTTTAATGTTTTTCTTAGCCTATCCAGTTAATGCAGCGCTGCTGTGTTGTTCATTCAAAACACTGCAGAAATAGAGAAGCTCAATGCGATCTAAGTTACGTCAAAACCATAACCAAGCCTTTCACACAGAAGGCATTTTCTGTGCTGTTTTCTATGTAAACAAGCGCTGGATGGACATATTTGACCATTACACTCGGGTCTCGCAACAGAGAGCCACATGTTTAGAGAGCTACGTAAAGTAAAAGAAGTTCAACTTTTAAAAAACATGTCTTGAGACATTGTGGGTGTTTTTCCATTCCACTGCATGTTTTTAAACGCAAAAAAGTACTCTGTCTGAAAGAACTCTTTGTGGCTCTTTGTATTAAACTATGCATAAATATATGATGCTGTTTTGTTCATAATCGTTTATGCAATTTACAAAATTATATTTGATTTATAAACGTTAGTTTAAACGTTATGCACTCTTTTGTACAGACTGTCATGTAATTTCATTGCTTTGAATTCATGTTTTGCTCATTGCGCCCTCTTGTGGCCTCAGGAGACCTAACTGAAATTATGACTTTTAAATTCAAATATAATTTGAATATTAATAATATTTACATTTACAGTTTTTCAGCCATTTTGACAGCCCTATTGTATGCGGCTTTGTTGATGCAGAAGTTGATGATTGAGAGCAGGATGTTTCTTTAACACAAACCATCAGTTTTGTTGGAGAACAGCCCTGTCTTGCGTTCTACAGCGAGATCTTTGAGATGTGAGCGTTCTCCTGATCTCTCCGAGATCAAACTCACAGAGAACTGCATCTCTGAGGCTCTGCTGAAAACCTCCAGAGCCATACGGGACATCGACACGCTCTTATCGGACAGACCGTAGGCTAGACACGCACAGTTCCAGAAGAGCTTTCCAAAAACATTCCCCAAAAAATTGTCTGGTTTTATGGATCAGGGAAATGGAAACGAGGCTGTATGGGACAAACATGAATCTCACTAAACCTGTCAAGAACATGCCTGGGTCATATTTTACCCCCAAAAAAAAAAAAAAAAACATGGTTAAAAGACAATTTTATTGTGCCTATTTTCAGGAACTTCAAGCACATTTTCCCCCCAATCCCCATTATTTTTATACACACTCTCTCTCTCTCTCTCTCTCTCTCTCTCTCTCTCTCTCTCTCTCTCTCGCTATCTTTTATATATATATATATATATAAAAGATAGCGATATATATAACGATACTAACGATTTTAATAATATAATTGCTATATATATATATATATATATATATATATATATATATATATATAGCAATTATATTATTAAAATCGTTAGTATTTATATATTATAGTAGTATTTGTTAAATGTGCTTAATTGTACAAAAATGTCAGAGAGAAAAAAGGAGCAATAATTTTAATTTTCATGCAAAATATAATTTATAATTATTTTTCTTCTCTTGAATTTTGAGGTGAAATGTTACCTAGATATGTTTTAGCAAGATTCACCCCTTAAAGCCATTGATTACATAGTAATTTTCCTCAGTTTTGTTTCCATTGACTGTTTCATACACACACACACACACACACACACACACACACACACACACACACACACACACACACACACACACACACACACACACACACACACACACACACACACACGTCTTCCTTTTTCATTTTCACAGTTAAATGATATTTTTAAGGTTTTGTTTAACATTATATTATGCAATATCATATCTGATTGTGATTGAAATGACTTATTAAATTATTGAAGTTCTCTTTGCCCTATAAATACATGTTCTTGACTCATTGATTTAACTGAGTGTGTTTTGCTTAAACGTTTAAACGGATAGTTCTCCTAAACATGAAAATTCTGTCATCATTTACTCACCCTCGTCGTTCCAAACCCGTAAGACTTTCGTTCATCCTCGGAACACAAATGAAGATTTTTGATTAATCTGAGAGCTTTCTGTCCCTCCATTGACAGCTACGCAACTACTACTTTAACACTTCCAAAAGTTCATAAAGAGATCGTAAAACTAATCCAGTTAGTCCAAAACTAGTCCAGATTTTCTGAAGGGATTCAGTAGCTTATATAATAAACAGATTTAATTTAGGCTTTTATTCACATTTAAACATTGATCAGTGAACATAAACAGAAGCTCAACCGAACCTGCTTGACTCGCGACAACAAACCTCATTGGTTCTTGCTGAAGCTCAAACATGATGCGTAACACGAGGATGAACCTCATTGGTTGCCACACGTCAAACAAACATGCTTGAGCTTCCGTTTACCACAACTGATGTATAAGTTGATGGACGTTCTATATGTGAACTAGATGTACCGCATGGCGGTACAAAATATGACCGCCGCTCAGGCCTGCACTGGCTTTCCACAAAAATAAATGACGTGGAGCAATTTGGCTGTATTGCGTGTTTATGTATATACCTAAAAAAAGTAGTAGTATGTGCATGTCTGTCTGTGTGTGTGTGTATGTGTTTGTGTGTCTGTGCGTGTATGCGTGCGTACAGTACATGTGTGTGCACGTGTGTGTTTGTGTGTGTATGTCTGTGCATGTGGATTTGTATGTGTGTGTATGGGTGTGTGTCTGTGCGTGTGGATGTCAGTGTGTGTGCATGCTTGCATTTGTTTGTATTCCTGCATGTGTGTGTGTGACAGTATCATCCTAAACCAGCAACCCTTCGCTCAACACCACCATCTACAGGCCGATGAGTGTACAGTCACTAAATGTGCACATAAATTAATTTATTTTATACCCCCCCATGGATGAAATTCTACGAAACTTAGCATACCCCCAGAGGATGTCAAGTTAATCATACACATGAAATATGGTGCAGTTCTGAACATCTAAACTGAAGATAGGGGCGATTAAAGCAGAATAATATTGCATTTTCATTTTTTATGGGAGGGGCGCAAATCACAAATGAGTGATTATGGGCTAGGTTGATGTGGGCCCTTAAGACCAACATACCATAAAAATTTCTTCATCCTCGGTGCCACGGTTCAGGTAGCTATTTAGGAAAAACAGCATTTTTTGGGTTTGGGGGGGCCCAGCGCGGGGGGGGAGTGGCCCCCGGGGACCAAACGAAATTTTTCCGTAAAAGTCTAGTGGGGCTACATGCCCACCAAATTTCATGTTCCCCGGTGTTTCGGTGTCCCTGGTATCGTTGACGAAAAATTCAGTAAGATGACAAAAAAAAAAAAAAAAACTTTGACAATCGATTATGGGCTAGGTTGATGTGGGCCCTTAAGACCAACATACCATAAAAATTTCTTCATCCTCGGTGCCACGGTTCAGGTAGTTATTTAGGAAAAACTGCATTTTTTGGGTTTGGGGGGGCCCAGCGCGGGGGGGGGGAGTGGCCCCCGGGGACCAAACGAAATTTTTCCGTAAAAGTCTAGTGGGGCTACATGCCCACCAAATTTCATGTTCCCCGGTGTTTCGGTGTCCCTGGTATCGTTGACGAAAAATTCAGTAAGATGACGGGAAAAAAAAACAAAAATTTTTTTACAATCGATTATGGGCTAGGTTGATGTGGGCCCTTAAGACCAACATACCATAAAAATTTCTTCATCCTCAGTACCACGGTTCAGGTAGTTATTTAGGAAAAACTGCATTTTTTGGGTTTGGGGGGGCCCAGCGCGGGGGGGAGTGGCCCCCGGGGACCAAACGAAATTTTTCCGTAAAAGTCTAGTGGGGCTACATGCCCACCAAATTTCATGTTCCCCGGTGTTTCGGTGTCCCTGGTATCGTTGACGAAAAATTCACGGGGGGCCCAGCGCAGGGGGGGAGTGGCCTCCGGGGACCAAACGAAATTTTTCCGTAAAAGTCTAGTGGGGCTACATGCCCACCAAATTTCATGTTCCCCGGTGTTTCGGTGTCCCTGGTATCGTTGACGAAAAATTCACGGGGGGCCCAGCGCGGGGGGGGGGGGGAGTGGCCCCCGGGGACTAAACGAAATTTTTCCGTAAAAGTCTAGTGGGGCTACATGCCCACCAAATTTCATGTTCCCCGGTGTTTCGGTGTCCCTGGTATCGTTGACGAAAAATTCACGGGGGGCCCAGCGCGGGGGGGGAGTGGCCCCCGGGGACCAAACGAAATTTTTCCGTAAAAGTCTAGTGGGGCTACATGCCCACCAAATTTCATGTTTCCCGGTGTTTCGGTGTCCCTGGTATCGTTGACGAAAAATTCACGGGGGGCCCAGCGCGGGGGGGGAGTGGCCCCCGGGGACCAAACGAAATTTTTCTGTAAAAGTCTAGTAGACCAACATACCATAAAAATTTCTTCATCCTCGGTGCCACGGTTCAGGTAGTTATTTAGGAAAAACTGCATTTTTTGGGTTTGGGGGGGCCCAGCGTGGGGGGGGAGTGGCCCCCGGGGACCAAGCGAAATTTTTCCGTAAAAGTCTAGTGGGGCTACATGCCCACCAAATTTCATGTTCCCCGGTGTTTCGGTGTCCCTGGTATCGTTGACGAAAAATTCACGGGGGGCCCAGCGCAGGGGGGGAGTGGCCCCCGGGGACCAAACGAAATTTTTCCGTAAAATCTATAGTGGGGCTACATGCCCACCAAATTTCATGTTCCCCGGTGTTTCGGTGTCCCTGGTATCGTTGACGAAAAATTTACGGGGGGCCCAGCGCGGGGGGGGAATTGGCCCCCGGGGACCAAACGAAATTTTTCCGTAAAAGTCTAGTAGACCAACATACCATAAAAATTTCTTCATCCTCGGTGCCACGGTTCAAGTAGTTATTTAGGAAAAACTGCATTTTTTTGGGTTTGGGGGGGCCCAGCGCGGGGGGGGAGTGGCCCCCGGGGACCAAACGAAATTTTTCCTTAGAAGTGTAGTGGGGCTACATGCCCACCAAATTTCATGTTCCCCGGTGTTTCGGTGTCCCTGGTATCGTTGACGAAAAATTTACGGGGGCCCCAGCGCGGGGGGGGAAGTGGCCCCCGGGGACCAAACGAAATTTTTCCTTAGAAGTCTAGTGGGGCTACATGCCCACCAAATTTCATGTTCCCCGGTGTTTCGGTGTCCCTGGTATCGTTGACGAAAAATTTACGGGGGCCCCAGCGCGGGGGGGGAAGTGGCCCCCGGGGACCACACAGAATTTTTCCGTAAAAGTCTAGTAGACCAACATACCATAAAAATTTCTTCATCCTCGGTGCCACGGTTCAGGTAGTTATTTAGGAAAAACTGCATTTTTTTGGGTTTGGGGGGGCCCAGCGCGGGGGGGGAGTGGCCCCCGGGGACCAAACGAAATTTTTCCTTAGAAGTCTAGTGGGGCTACATGCCCACCAAATTTCATGTTCCCCGGTGTTTCGGTGTCCCTGGTATCGTTGACGAAAAATTTACGGGGGCCCCAGCGCGGGGGGGGAAGTGGCCCCCGGGGACCAAACGAAATTTTTCCTTAGAAGTCTAGTGGGGCTACATGCCCACCAAATTTCATGTTCCCCGGTGTTTCGGTGTCCCTGGTATCGTTGACGAAAAATTTACGGGGGCCCCAGCGCGGGGGGGGAAGTGGCCCCCGGGGACCACACGAAATTTTTCCGTAAAAGTCTAGTAGACCAACATACCATAAAAATTTCTTCATCCTCGGTGCCACGGTTCAGGTAGTTATTTAGGAAAAACTGCATTTTTTTGGGTTTGGGGGGGCCCAGCGCGGGGGGGGAGTGGCCCCCGGGGACCAAACGAAATTTTTCCTTAGAAGTCTAGTGGGGCTACATGCCCACCAAATTTCATGTTCCCCGGTGTTTCGGTGTCCCTGGTATCGTTGCCGAAAAATTTACGGGGGCCCCAGCGCGGGGGGGAAGTGGCCCCCGGGGACCAAACGAAATTTTTCCGTAAAAGTCTAGTAGACCAACATACCATAAAAATTTCTTCATCCTCGGTGCCACGGT
This sequence comes from Vimba vimba, assembly GCA_022828995.1. Classification (NCBI taxonomy): domain Eukaryota; kingdom Metazoa; phylum Chordata; class Actinopteri; order Cypriniformes; family Leuciscidae; genus Vimba; species Vimba vimba. The sequence continues at coordinate 5,307,975 of CM040820.1, read as the reverse complement.
TCAGGTAGTTATTTAGGAAAAACTGCATTTTTTTGGGTTTGGGGGGGCCCAGCGCGGGGGGGGGAGTGGCCCCCGGGGACCAAACGAAATTTTTCCTTAGAAGTCTAGTGGGGCTACATGCCCACCAAATTTCATGTTCCCCGGTGTTTCGGTGTCCCTGGTATCGTTGACGAAAAATTTACGGGGGCCCCAGCGCGGGGGGGGAAGTGGCCCCCGGGGACCAAACGAAATTTTTCCTTAGAAGTCTAGTGGGGCTACATGCCCACCAAATTTCATGTTCCCCGGTGTTTCGGTGTCCCTGGTATCGTTGACGAAAAATTTACGGGGGCCCCAGCGCGGGGGGGGAAGTGGCCCCCGGGGACCACACGAAATTTTTCCGTAAAAGTCTAGTAGACCAACATACCATAAAAATTTCTTCATCCTCGGTGCCACGGTTCAGGTAGTTATTTAGGAAAAACTGCATTTTTTTGGGTTTGGGGGGGCCCAGCGCGGGGGGGGAGTGGCCCCCGGGGACCAAACGAAATTTTTCCTTAGAAGTCTAGTGGGGCTACATGCCCACCAAATTTCATGTTCCCCGGTGTTTCGGTGTCCCTGGTATCGTTGCCGAAAAATTTACGGGGGCCCCAGCGCGGGGGGGAAGTGGCCCCCGGGGACCACACGAAATTTTTCCGTAAAAGTCTAGTAGACCAACATACCATAAAAATTTCTTCATCCTCGGTGCCACGGTTCAGGTAGTTATTTAGGAAAAACTGCATTTTTTTGGGTTTGGGGGGGCCCAGCGCGGGGGGGGGGAGTGGCCCCCGGGGACCAAACGAAATTTTTCCTTAGAAGTCTAGTGGGGCTACATGCCCACCAAATTTCATGTTCCCCGGTGTTTCGGTGTCCCTGGTATCGTTGACGAAAAATTTACGGGGGCCCCAGCGCGGGGGGGGAAGTGGCCCCCAGGGACCAAACGAAATTTTTCCTTAGAAGTCTAGTGGGGCTACATGCCCACCAAATTTCATGTTCCCCGGTGTTTCGGTGTCCCTGGTATCGTTGACGAAAAATTTACGGGGGCCCCAGCGCGGGGAGGGAAGTGGCCCCCGGGGACCAAACGAAATTTTTCCGTAAAAGTCTAGTAGACCAACATACCATAAAAATTTCTTCATCCTCGGTGCCACGGTTCAGGTAGTTATTTAGGAAAAACTGCATTTTTTTGGGTTTGGGGGGGCCCAGCACGGGGGGGGAGTGGCCCCCGGGGACCAAACGAAATTTTTCCTTAGAAGTCTAGTGGGGCTACATGCCCACCAAATTTCATGTTCCCCGGTGTTTCGGTGTCCCTGGTATCATTGACGAAAAATTTACGGGGGCCCCAGCGCGGGGGGGGAAGTGGCCCCCGGGGACCAAACAAAATTTTTTTGGGTTTGGGGGGGCCCAGCGCGGGGGGGGGAGTGGCCCCCGGGGACCAAACGAAATTTTTCCTTAGAAGTCTAGTGGGGCTACATGCCCACCAAATTTCATGTTCCCCGGTGCTTCGGTGTCCCTGGTATCGTTGACGGAAAATTCAGTAAGATGACGGGAAAAAAAAAAAAAAAAAACTTTGACAATCCCTATATGACCGCTTTCGCTAGCTACGCTAGCGGCGGTCATAATAAAAGCCTAAATTCAATCTGTTCATCATATAAAGCGATCGAGTCTCTTCAGAAAATTTGGACTAAACCGCTCCATTCATAGGGATTCGTTTTTATGAACTTTTTGAAGCGTCAAAGTGTCAGTTTTCATCAAAAAGATCCTCATTTGTGTTCTGAAGATGGATGATACACTGATCAAAATGATTTTGTGGTGAAGTAAATACTACAGAAAAAAATTTAATTTACATGAAAAAGTTAGTTGGGCAAGAATAAAAAAAAAAGTACATTTTATATTAGTACTCAATTCAAGCATGTAGAAATGAAAGCATAAATATAAACGTTATAAAATTAAGTAAACTTATTCTGATACTGGTGTTTCCATCATGCACTGGGCCTTGAATAATTAATGAGGTTGATTTTGCACTGTTTTCCAGCTGTATTTACACTATTTTATCATTGCTTTTCTTGTTAGGATTTGTAACTTGCCATTTTGTGACATTTGGAGTTAATTTTCTACTCAAAATGACAAATTCAAACACAAAAACGATCCATCAAATGTTACCGTCATTGTCTGTTGTCTACCAAGTATTGAGGTTTCTGCGTTCACACAATGCGTAACTTCTGATATGTAGATACTGTATGGTGTCTCACACAATATCTATTTACTCAACCTTTTACTAGCCAAGTTAAAATGACTTATTTTCTTTCTTACTTTCACTTAACTTAGTTAAGTAGAGTTTACTTAATTCCATATGTGAAATTTACTTAAAAAATATGCGTGTGAAATTTTACTTAAAAAATATTCGTACAAAAACTTGCCAAAGTAAATTTCACTTATTGTTTTTTTCAGTGTAGTCTAACGGGTCTGGAACGTCATGAGGGAGAGAGTAAGTGATGAAACTAACCCTCTAAGCCATTTAGGAGAAAGAAAAAAAGTTTTAGTCATCAGTTCTTGTGCATGTTCAACCACACTCCTTTAAAACTCATCAGACAAACTAATAACCTAGTGGAAGTTGTTCCGTTCGTCATTATGGTGAGTCCCACTTGTTTGCTCTAACAGTGATATTTGTGAAACACTTGTGTGGTGTTTAGAATTAGACGACTGACCTTTATACGCGGCTCGTCTAAACACCAGATATACTATTATTATCATTATTGTTCGTATTAGAACAGTGATCTTATCATTGTCATGTGACCATCTGACCAGAGTTTGTGTTGGTTCTCACTCTAAATGGCTGTCCAAAGAATGAGACATTGGTTTTGAGCCAATATTAAACCTGACCTCAGATCAGGGATGTTATGCTCGATAGTGAAACACTGGTTACACCTCTTCCTTATTAAAGTTATAGAAACGTGCATGCATTTCCTTTGGGTGTATTTGTGATTCTCACCAGTTTCTGAGCCACTGTACTTCTACACACACTTATGTGCTGGCTGGGTGAGTTTGCAGAGAAATATTGCTGCTTTATTTAAATGAGTGTCTTTATTTAGATTTTTGACTTTTCTGTTGATTTAGTTCTTGATTATCTTGATTATACTTGTGTTAGTGCAGTATATTAGAGCAGATGCCTTCAATACTTGAGGATTTTATTATGTTTCTTATTACGATTGATAACTAGTTTGAAGATGTGACTGATAAGAAACATACAATACTATTTGATCATATAGCTGCATTTTGAAGAAGCAGATGCAGTATAGCAACTCAGTGTTTTTCACACTTGTTAACGTAAAGAGTGGCTAGTGTAAAGGCACAAAGGTGTGAATTTAGACTGTCTTCACAGCTTCTTTAAACGTTCAGAATGTTTTTATCTGTAGCCTGTTCAAAGAGGTTTGCTGCATTAATTATAATATTAGGGATTATTGTAAATAATAAATAAATATTGTAAATGTATGTATATATATATATATATAAATATATATATTTTTTCTAATTTTCTGGAGAAAATTTGTTGTTGACTGTGTAAAACGCGCTACCACAATGCTGGGAGTGGTTGCTGAAGTGTTCAGAGTGGCTTTTAGTGTGTAAAGGTTCTTTATTGGCATCAATGGTTCCTTGAACACTGTAAAAAAAAAAAAATCAACTTAAAGTAAGTGTTCGTGCTGCCTTAAAATGTTAAGTTCAGTCAACTTGAAATGTTTTCAAATGTTTACTAATTTGCATATTCATGAATCCGCATACTAAATGAAGCAAGGGTGTAGAGTTACATTCAAGATATTTTAAGGCATGACCAATTTTATTCAAGATTTTTTTTTTTTAATATGTATTTTTTGTGATCAAAGATAGATGAGTTTTAAGGGATAAAATTAAATTATTGAAGTCCCCCTGTGGTGAAATCAAGTTTTTAATGTTGTTTATATGTCTATGTGGTGTTTTTAATATGATTTAAGACAAACCATGTGCAAATTCATAAGTCAACACCATTGCTGAGTATTTTCTCCTAAAACTGCAGTGAACCAAAGACAGTCTCAAAAACACGGTTTGAAATCGCTGGTGTTTCTGACGTCACAAACTACCTTGTAACCAATCAGGTCAACGTGTGATCGTCAACGAGTGGATCTCTGAGCTGAGTGAGTGAGTCGAGGCGGGGATCATTTGCATATTCATAGAACCGCGTATACTAAATGAGGCAAGGGTGTAGAGTTACATTCAAGCTGTTTTAAGGCATGAATACATTTTTCCTTGTCATTTTGATGATCAAAGATGAGGACAACATTATTGACTACAGGGTGACTTTAATAACATTAACATGTAAGTTTGTGCATTGACTAATGTTAACAAATGAAACTTTATTGTACAGTGTTACCAATGTTTCTTTTATATTTGACTTCTTTTAGGCCACATTCACTAATGTACAAGCTCTGATGTCTCACTTTAACTCACTGGCTGGTGAAAGTATGTTTCCCCAACCTAATCAGAGCAATCAATTCAGGAGCACCAGGACTGAGGACCAGAATCCACCGTTGATCCCCAAGCCGGTGAAACTCAAACCTGTGGACATGCATAAAAGTGCAGGCTCCAGGCCTTTCCCTAAACCACTCATGGTCAAACCCAACTTTACAGTCAACTCTTTAGAGACTAGATTCAATCCTCTAGTTTCTAGCAACCCGCTCTATAATGACTCGAGAAAGGATGCTGTTGGAGCAAAGCTGCCCAATAGAGAACAACAGGAGAACTCGTGTACACAATCCCTTTCTGCAGGAGCCGGACCCTGGACTCCTGCCAAACCATCTGCTATGCAGAAACCTGTTTTTCATAAGGACATCTCTGCAGCACCGGGTACTGCTACTGATGATTTGTCAGCGCCAAAAACGAAGACTCTCCCCAGTGTGTTTGCTTTAGGAAAATGTCCTGCCAAACCAGAGAGACCTCCACATGTTAACCTCGACAAGTTCAGAGGGAACGGTAAGACATGGACATCACCATATGGGTTCATTCTTTTTAAATGTCTAGAATTATGTGAGTGTACAACTAAAATACAGTGGTGTCAAATAAGATTTTAGACACTTACACAGCTGTTCAAAAGGTTGGGGTCAGTAAGTTTTTTTAATGTTTTGTGAAAAGTCTCTTAAGCTCATAAAGGCTGTATTTATTTGATTAAAGGTGCTCTAAGCAATGTCACACGTTTTTTAGGCCGAAACATTTTTTGTCACATCCAGCAAACATCTCCTCACTATCCGCTGGCTGCCTGTCCCCTGAACACACTGTAAGAAAACGCGGTCTCTGTAGACAGCCCAGGCTCCACAAACGGCAAGAAAAACAAACTGGCCCAGCCTGGACCACGAAACATAACAAACCGTGTTCCAGCCAATAACCGACAAGAATGATTGGGGGGTGGGGGGTGGGAGGGGTTAGTGCGCGTGCACATGAAGGGGGGTGTGGAGAGTGGAGGAGAGAGAAGCATGAAGAGGGAAGTTAGAGGAGAGATGTCCTAGACAACGACTAACGTTAAAATTATATTCTCTTGAATTTTGATGGCCGACACATGACCAAAGAGACGACGTTCCGATGAACAAATAGCAAAGAATAGGGAAAAAGGAGAAGGAACACGAAGTCACGAATTTACATCGGGGGAGGGGACGGGATGAGGAGGAGGGAGGGTCGAGCTAGTCTCAATTTTGTTTGACTTTGACAATACTTCGAACGTCAACAAGAAGTGGCGTCATCAAACTTCGCTTAGAGCACCTTTAAATTACAGTAAAAACTAATATTGCGAAATATTATTACAATTTAAAAGAACTGTTTTCTAATTAAATATATTTTTTTATGTAGAATTTTCAGCATCATTACTCCAGTCTTCAGTGTCACATGATCCTTTCATTCTAATATGCTGATTTGCTGCTCAAGAAATATTTCTTATTATTTTCAATGTTGAATTTTTTTTTTGCAGAATACTTTAGAAATTTCAAAAGAACAGCAATTATATGAAATAGAAATCTTTTGTAAAATTCTAACATTCTTTGCTGTCACTTTTGATCAATTTATTGTGTTCCTTGAATGATTAAGGTATTAATTTCTTTAAAAAACATTACTGACCCCAAACTCTTGAACTTAATTTTGAATCACTTAAAATGTCTGAATGTCATTGCATTATATTACAAAATATCAAAAAAAGTGTCAAAAAATGAAAACATTCCACAAAAAGAATTTTAAGATACTAGAATAATAATAATGAACAACCACATTTGACTTTAAAATAAAGACATAAAAAAAATAATTTTGCATAAAGAAAATGAATCCTTTAGTAGGACCATTCAGGATGCATTCATAAAGTGTGACTCAAATGTCCAAATACTTTTTTGGGCCTACCATATTCTTGTCTAAACACCCAAAATCTATTTCCCTGAGCTGTGAAATATAACCTATATTTTAAAAAAGAGATTACATTTACAGACTCATGAACGATTCAGTGTCTAACGGTTTAGTTTTTGTCGCTTCATGCTCTGTTTCCATCTGCTGGTTCATCAGTATCCAACACCAATAATCCTGAGCTTGATCCTGGAATTTTCCCCCTCCCACCGCCACCGGAACGCCTGTCAATCACATCTATGACTCCGCCCCCATCGCCAGACTTCACACTTCCACCTCCTCTCCCTCCACTGTGAGTGCTGACTTTATGAGACGCACGTAAACACAAATCTGGAAATACATACAACATTACAATACAATACATTAAAAAAAGAGTGTCATGAAATAATAATTACTATTAATTAGTTAATTTCTTGGGACATGGTACTATAGTAATACCATGGGGATTTAGTAGTGAAATACACTGTAAAAAGTTGTAAATAATAAAAAAAGAGTATATTTTATAAGAAAGTACTATTTCAGTCTTTCTACTTCAAAATTTCATATTTAATTCACTGTTACTTTTGTGAAATTTACTAGCAATTTCTGAGTAAAAATAGTTTCAAAGTAAAGCCTACACCATTTGTGTGTGTGTGTGTGTGTGTACGTGTACTTTGACATTTAAATACCATGGTACATGAATATGGTAGGTATGAACTCATAGTTTTTTAATTTCATGGTACCACTGCTGTACTGTGAGGTAATGCAATAGTACAATTGCATGTATTATCATTAATACAAAGCTGTGAAGCATAAATTCAAAAGTAAGGTTGTTTTTACTGTTTGTTCTGTTGTGAACAGGGATCAGACTCTCCAGGAGGATTTTTACGATGATACGGACACCCTGAACAGGACACAGACTTCACTAGGTCTTCAAAGAGAAGTTATATAAATGAGTTTCAAATTAACGTTTGATACATACAGTAACCCCAAGAAATTAATGTCACTGCATTAAATTTCCAAAATATCAAAGATATCGACCTTATTTTAAAGAAAAAGCACATTCAAGCATCACATGAAATTACATTTATAGGTGTTACTTTAATATTATTGCGGGGGTTTTTTAGGTCTTTTTTCAAAGTCTGTAAACATCTCTCTTTTCTGTTTTAGGTAAAAGCAGCAATGACCACGAGGTAAGGATTGTGTTTGCTTAAGCTGACATATGGTGTAGAGCTGTTTTAAATAGCACATCAACATCTCGCTTCTAAAACACTTGGTAAAAATAGTCTGCAAAAGAAACAGCTTCTCAAAAGGAAATGAAGGCATTTACAAGACAGTCATTATTACAGACTGAAGAAAAAGATTGTGTAAATAAAACACTGAATTTTTAAGATTAGTTCATTTTAACTTTTACCGTCTCTGTTTGTTTCTTGTGTAGGAGTCGGGTGAGGAGATATACGAGGATCTTGACAGCAACCGGTGAGATCTCTTATTTAATTGTGGTTGCTAAGTCGAGCATTATTATTACTCAAACTTAGAATTAGTGATTTGAACAAACCCCTGAACCAATAAAATATAAAAGGCATAGTTCATGTTATGCCCTTGTACAAAGTCTTGATTTTGTTTTTGGGGTCTTTTTTTTCATGCTTGAATATTCAGAAAAACACATATTTTCACATATTTGACACTGTTGCAGCTCCCCTCTTTCCAGTCTGTCAGTAACGCTCCATTTAGTTCCTGTCTCTATGAAGCCCCTCCTTCTGAAAAGCTCAGTGTGCTCTGATTGGTCAGCTGGACCAGTGTGTTGTGATTGGTCAACCGCTTTGTGCGTTTTGGTAATGTCTCGCCCCTCACCATAACTGCGAGATTCAACACACTACTAACACATCTCAATCAGGCCTCGTCCCCTTTATTTTGAGTATGCCTTGGGTGGGAATTATTTAAATGAGGAATATTGTGACATATTCGTTTCTGGAAGAAAACTGGGAGTTTCAGCGAGTTCAGAAACAGTGCACACTGATAGAGAGAACGACTGCTGCTGGAGTGACTTTGTGCTTTGTAAGTTTGCAGACATTTTTCATGCTCAAACAGCAACATTACACACTAAAGAAAGTAGAACATGTAAAAAAGCATAATTGATCCTCTTTAAACACAGCATTAAACCAAAGTTGCGATAGTCTTTTCTTCCCTATTGTGATGTATATCCGAGTGAAATGACTTTTCAAACGAGAAAAAATGTAGGGTGGGACTTGATTTTGTCCATGGGGAATTGATTGGATGGTTGTGGTTTGCTATTGGTGGATCTCATGTGAGTGACAGGTTGCCCCGCCCCCACGCCAGTGAACACATCATCAGAGAAGAGATTATTCATTAGAGAAGTAATTTTCAACATACTTGTGAACCATCACCCATCGTAATAGCAAGTTCTGCACCGACAAATGCCACTCACATTTTCTTCAGGAAATCTGGTTACTCTTTAGTAAAGGCTGCAATTCAATTGGTCTCAAATTTTAATATGATTAATGAGATAAAAGAAGAAAGAATACTTACTCAAAACTCTTCTAATGGAAACCTTTCCTCTACACAGGCCTGAAGACAACAAAGAAACAATGGAGGAAAAGACGACAAAAGAATCAAAAGAACTCAAGAAAAAGCTCGAAAAAGAAGAGAAGAAACGCTTGGAGCAGGAGAAGAAAGAGAAGAAAGAGCGAGAGAAAAGGCAGCAGGAGGCCAGGAAAAAGTTTAAAGTGATTACAAACAGATCAATACTGGATATCTCTGTATTTTCATGAATCTCATAAAACCTGTCAAGAACATGCCTGGAGACACATTTCACCTCAAAATCAAAATTATATTTCAGATTAGAAGATATTTTTTTTAGGATTATATAATCATATATAATTTTTTCTCCTTAATCATAGGAGTCTTTACTTTGATATAAATTACTTGGTTCATGCTGATTTTAAAAATCATGTTATTACCAAAAATTAGAATTTGTGGATAGAAATCGTTCTTAATTTAAGTTATTACGTTTGTGTTTGTGTGTGTGTGTGTGTGTGTGTGTGTGTGTGTGTGTGTGTGTGTATTGGGATTTACCCATCTCTCCAAAAAATGCTGGGTTGTTTCAACCCAACTTTGGGTCAAATATGGACAAACCCAATGGCTGGGTTACATTTTTAAATGACATTTTTAACCCAACATTTGGGTTTGTCCATATTTGAGCCAAAATTATGTTAAACCAACCCAGCATTTTTTAGAGGACATTAAGTAACTGGAATATTTTTGTGTTCATAAACTTTTCTTTTTTTTTTTAAATGAAGGCTAACATTAGTAAGTGGTATAGCGATGGCTATAACTTCACCATCACTGTATATTCTGCTTGGCTAGATCAAGGGTACGATTGAGGTAGTGGACACAGTGAAGGCCAGTGTGGACCACAAAGGTGGGAAGAACAAACTTCCACTGAAGCAGGGAGAGACCATTGAAATCGTGCGCAAAACAGAAAACCCGAAGGACTACTGGCTCGCCAGGAACACTGAAGGCCACTGTGAGTTGCACTGGATTTACACACATCTAATATATGTATATGCTGATATGTCCTGTTAAACTGAACATGCTCAGTCTATAGTAGACGGTTTCTTCCTCGTTGACTAGCCATGGTTAGCTGCTATTATTGTGTTGGTGTGTTTTTCCATACAGATGGTTTTGTGAAGCCTGACACTCTAGATGTGCCTGTTGAAGTGAGACACACACAGGATGGACAGGAGGTGTATGATGATGTGGGTGCTAGTGAAGTCAATAAGTAAGAGAGTAACTAGTACACTTATTTACATTATTAACATTATTGAGGTTAATTTATTATTTATGTTTTTACTAAAAAAAAAAAATCTATTTTTTTTCAGTCTACCCGATGGTAAGCCATTGCATTATACATTTAATAAATAAAAATGTAAATAACATTGCAATCATTTATCGAGTGTCAAGTGAAGGAAGCGTAAAAGGATATACAATCTTTGTTTTGTTTCCCCTTGTTCACAAATTTTGTCATGTGACTACTGACAGCAGTTGAGTGTGAAGATATTTATGAGTGTACAGAAGATAATCAAGCTGATTTCAGGTGAGTTCATTTTTCATGTTCAAAAGCTCTTAATATTTCACTAAAACCGGCATATGCATCTAAGCAATCAATGACAGCACTTTTCATTTTTTTCTATTTGATTTTGCAAATTTGATTCTCTTTTGTAGTACTTATATAATTTTTGTATTTATATATATATATATAGTGTGTGTGTATATAGTGTTCCTGTGATGGTAAATCTGAATTTTCAGCATCATTACTCCAGTGTCAAATGATCCTTCAGAAATCATTATAATATGCTGATTTAGTAATCTTGAAAAACAGTTGTGCTGCTAAATATTTTAATGGAAACTGTGATACATTTTTACAGGATTGTTTGATCCAGCTTTAATTTGAAATAGAAATCTTTTATAATATTATAAGTATATTTACTGACACATTTGATCATTTTAATGCATCCTTGCTTGCTGAATAAAAGTAATATTAACCAAATTAAGCAAATTATTGAAATCAACATTTATCTCTAAATTTAGGGGATTTGAGCTTATGTATAATAAATACATATTGTATAACAATAAATAAATGTTATTGTATTTTAAATTATATTAAACAATGTTTCAAATGTATATTAAACATATATTTGTGTATAAATACACACTGTTTTATAAAATGTCAAAAAGAATAATCATATTTGTAGTAAAAAAATTAAAAATAAACACTAATCTGTGCAGCTTTCACTCTGATAGGTGACAGTCTAAAGTCCTTTTTTAGAAAACAAATATTATTTAAAGCACCTTTAACCTTTGTGAAGCGCATGTGGATTTACTGGTAGTTTTCTGTCATTTTGCAGCTTCCTCCCTCCACCCCCTCCAGACTTTGAATTTAATGTTATGGGTGAGTAACACTCACTTTAACTGTACATTAAAATAATATTAATTTAGTTCATAATCTAAAAGCACTGTATTTCATTTAACATTTATAAATGCTTAAACTGTAATGTTTGCTCACTCCTATTTAAGATTCCTGTAGCTTAAACTGTAGAACATAGGTTTGATTCCCTGGGAATGCAAGTACAAATCATATTTTGGATGCAGTGTAATTCACTTTGGATAAAAGCATCTGCCAGGTGCATTAATGTAAATGTAAATGCTCCACCCAGAAACCCTTGAGATGTTTTTGGTTTATGCCCAGCAGATGCCACTGATGACACATATGATGATGTGACTTCAACAGACTTCCCTCCACCTCCTTCTCCTTGCAGGTTACTTCATGCATGTTACAAAAGAAGAACAGCAGACACACATTTTCATCGACATGTTGTTTTAGGAGGCCGTCCATTTAATTAGAATTGGCAACTAGGTCACTTTAAGATCATGACTATAAACTTTGGCCTTTTACCTCAAGACCTGCATGGTCTATTTTCTGTGAATCCTTGAGTTTCAGTGCTTTCAAAATTATGTCAGTGAGTTTTGCACCACTCAGATCTTCGTTTCTTTTCTTGTTCACTGCAGTAATCCAAAGTTCATCTCAACAAGCCAGACAAACGTGATGGACCCAAAGAAAAAGAAAAAGTTTGAGAAGGAGGAAAAAGAGTTTAGGAAGAAGTTCAAAGTAAGACACACACTATTTTAACTGCTGGTGTGAAATGATTCTGTATACTAATCCCCTTACTGCCTCTTCTTGCAGTATAATGCAGAAATCAAAGTGCTTAATCAAGCTACTGTTCTCCCATCACTGTCTATGAAGAAGTTTGGTAATAAAGACCTGCCGATAAAACCCGGAGAAATGATTGATGTGATAGTTCACCCTGTAGATGACAAACTCATCTGCCGAAACAGCGAAGGGAAATGTGAGTTGACTGAGGATATAATACCTGTGCTAAGATTACAGCCGAATAGAAAACTGTTATTAAATAGTATATCTCTGTTTCAGTTGGCTATGTGTCTGCTGCTAATTTGGAGCAGTAAGTACAGTCTTCTTGTTCAGTTCTATTTCTATTCTGGTGTATCCTTTTGCATGTACATTTTTTTCTTTCACATCTGTCAATAGCTACAGTTTTTGCTTTTTTTTTAAGCACTCCTGACTCATATGCCTAAATATTTGTGAAAATTAGTGAATTTTGAGTAAATATTGTGTACAATTCAGCAATACCATCAGCCACCTTGCTCTCTTGATATTAAAATAGTTTGGCTGATCAGTTGACCACAACTTCATATTTTTTGTCTCACTTCCTCTCCTCTCTAAGGGACGGATCTGTTTATGATGATGTTGGTGATGGTAAGGTTCAACTTGCACAGGCACAGTTAATGAATATGTATTTAGTTTACATCCTTTTACTGCAATTAATTGTTTCTACTTCTTCTTGTATGTTGCAGAGTGCATCTACGACAATGATTAAGCACGGATCAACTCATCTAGCATGTTTTCATCACTTTGAACATCCTTTTTTGTCATCGATCTTTTCACAAAAAACAATGTTTTATCATTGTTTGAGAATGATATATAGTGAATATTATACATTGTATATACATAGTGACCTCAGTAAGAATAAAGTAATGTGATCAAAAAACTGTAAACATGTCATGTAAGAATGTTTTGCTCTAACAACTTTAACTAAAATGTAAAAATGTACACCAGTGAAGCAGTGAAGCACAAGTGCCACGTGACACCCCAAGCCATCCAAAAAGAAGTTTTGACAACGGAAAAAACAAAACCTGTGCTTGAGACTGTCTGAATAGTAAAAAAAAAAAAAAAAGTTTATAATATTATTCTACATATAATAATGTTATAATATTTTAACGAACCCCGAACCTTTATAGAGTTCAGATGCAAAAGCCTCTAAGTGCCATCTGAAATTTTCTTCTAGAATGATCATTTTTATCAAGCTCGTATTTTTAAATTCAGTAATTTCACCAAATTAATCACAAATAATCCTACAAATGCAGTCCATTTTGCAATCATATTGGAGGTTTTAACTTGTCAATCATGACTTGTTTACACATTTTGTCTGCGCTGTTTTGATTTTATTTACAGAGTTTATATGTTTTCTAACACATGCATCAGATCAGTCTTTAGCTTTTACATCATCTTGCTATTTTTCAGTTCCTGTGTCATAAATGCAGCATTTTAAAAAGTTTTTAATGCGTTGTTTTATGCTTTAGTTAAATTGCGTGACAAATAATCTGAATATCAGATCAGCCTTCAGCCATTACACCGTGTTTCTCTATTTTTCGGTTATTGCGCCATGTAAGTGCAGTGTTTTACATTCTTTTAAATGCTTTACACATTTTTAAATGCTTGTTTTTATTTATAAGTTTTTAGTATTCAGAAGTTACTCTCTTAATAAGTTAAATTGACTGCATTAGTTAAAGAGTTAGTTCGCCCAAAAATGTGAACTCTGATCAGCGTTTCTTTGATCAGTGAATGTTTCTTTGATTAGCGAACATAAACAGATGCCCAACTGTACTTGTACATGAGAATAAACCTCATTGGATCTTGCGGAAGCTCAAACGTGCTGCGTAACACACGAGAATGAACCTCATTGGTTGAGCTCGAGCTTCTGTTTACCACAACTGATGTGTGAGTTGATAAATGTTTGTATGTGACTAAAAGCCTAAATTAAATTTGTTCCTCGGAAAATTTGGGCTAAACTGCTCCGTTTATTTTTTTTTCAAGCTCGTATTTTTAAATTCAGTAATTTCACTTAAATGGTAATTTAAGTGAAATTACTTAACTTAAAAATACGAGCTTGGTAAAAATATTCATTCTAGAAGAACATTTCAGATGGCACTTAGAGGCTTTAGCATCTGAACTCTTCCTATATATTATAATTCAAGTGTTAGCTTTTAGAACATTTTCTGATGCCCAAGATAATGAAAGAAAAAGTAAACCTCGCGAGAGTTTACGAGAGTTCCGGTGTTGTGATGATGAACGTCCCTGCCAACATGGCGGTCAGCATCCGCGGCCGTCCGACCCGGAGTGTACGGATGAGAGGCAAGTTAACGGCACCCACACCCCCGTCACCATGCGCAGCACGCTCTGTTTAAATCCCTCCGCTTGTGCAGTTTCCGTTAAGCCTCGGATAAGGGATTATTATGTCTTTATTGTTTCGTTTTTTGTGTTTGACAGGTCGGAATGACAGCGGGGAGGAGAATGTACCGCTGGATCTTACGCGGGGTGAGAGTCATCATAGAGATCATAAGGAACATCTTATTGGTGTCTTTCTGTAATAATAACAACCAGGCCATGAACGAATCCCCCTTAAATTCAAGAAATTAGCGATAATAATTTCCCATCTCCTCTCTCTGGCCTGCAGACAGGAGAATGAGTCTGAATAAGATGTTGTCTGTCTCAAAAACTAATGGGTTTCCTTAATCGACTGCATTTTTTTTGCGCATGTGAAGCCCCAAATATGCTGTCTTGCTAGGCAGCTCACTAGGATTTGGGACCTAGCTGTTGTTTTGATCTGTAATGCACAGTCCCATCAGTTTGTGTTGTTCAGTTAATAAGCATCTACATGTCAGCAGAATAACTGCAGTGCATTTATCTCGGTTAGGCTGTCGGTAAACAAACATGCGTCATGATGCCTTCATATCTTCATATGCTACCTTATAAATCTGTTTTAAGGTTTCAGTCTCTGATTCATGTAAGCTTGTTCATGTAAGCTTGTTCATGTAAGCATGGGTATTATGCAGAAAGTCTTTGACAAGCCTTATCTTGATGAAACTTGCAGTGACAATCTCTCTTGAGAAATGTACTATTTAAAGACTAAGACTAATCTTGTAAATGTAAAAAAATCACTCTCATACAAGATCCTGAGAGGTTTTCTTTGAGTTCTGCACAGGGGAAATTATGCTTCATAGTACATACGGCGATAAACTATGTGATTTTGTATTTACATTATGTTGTAATTTTAAGAGTTTTTAAAGAATATCAACAAATTAAATAAACATAAACATATTTTCCAGTTGCACTAAAATATCTGATATATTGCGTTCCACTGGCTATTAACCTTATTGTGTTTTAAGGATTTTAATTTGATTGTTTATGCTTTCTTTCCACAGAACCCTCAGATAACCTGCGTGAGATCCTTCAGAACATTGCCAAATCTCATGGGGTTTCCAACATGAGGAAGCTTGGCCACCTGAACAATTTTGTTAAGGTAGTGCAACTTTTATTTATGCTGGTTGTTGTATGATTTCAGCTATGAGAAAACATCATGACTAGTAGGTCTTGCACTGAAAATACCGCAAAATAGTAAATGTAAACATGGTAGAATGTGTTAAATGGAGCTGAGAGTACTATAATCTTAGCAAATTTCCCCAAAATACTTGCAATCACTTTTTGAGTTCTGTAGGTGTAGATTTTAAGTGGCCGTGATCATGACCGGAAATGCATGGTCTCATGTTTGTATTGCAAAAGCTTTTTAGGAAGCAGGGGCATCAACTGTGTATGGCGGCTGCCATACCTTGGCTTCCTGGTCAGGTCAATACAAAGTAATATTTTTATTGCAGGATTAACAGAGTTTTATTAGTACAGGTAACATATAATTTGTAATTGTTTAATAAAAGAAAAATAAAATAAATTAAAGCGATCTGGTTGTTATATTCATGTCACATGAGTTCAACGGCACTGCAAATGTGTCTATTTACAACGGGATTTTGCAGCATTGCGTATTGTAGCCAATCACAGGCATTTCTGTTGAAAATAATGACCAATCAGAGGAGTTGCCAGTAGTGAGAATTGGCTCAGTATTGCTCAAAAAGCTGAATAAGTTTTACTCGCACACAAATCCTCTCATTATAACAAACAAAGCGGACACGGTGTAAATAAAAGATTCAGTGTGAAGTTTAGTCAGATTCATTGATTAAACCTGGAGTTTTCGCACAGTTATTAAATGAAGCGCTCTTTACTCGCTGGGTGTCTTGTTAGGGAGTGAAGATGGCTACTGAGCAAATAAGTGCTCCTCTGTCGCCATCTACTGGTTATAATGGTAATAATTTTAAAATAAGTGTTTGTATTTCACCAAGTGTTTGTTTTCGGACAATCTTTGGAGGATGAACAAAAAATATTTTTGGTCATCACATTTAAATTGGATAATATTCAGACTTTTGAGTTTTAAAGTCCCCGTGAACCGGAAGTTGCAAACGACATATTTCCAAGTGAAAGGGAATATTGAACAGAGGGCAGGGTTTTACTCTAGCGCTCCTCCTCTCCATCTCTGCTCATAGCAGACTAACGGTTAGAGGGGAGTGGTTAAGCGCTTTCAACCCAAGCCGTCAAACTGACGTCATCAGAGAAGGAACGCCATTCCAGACCGGAAGCAACTTTTCAGATTTTGATTAAAGATTACCACGGCAAACAATTTTTTTCTGTGTATTAACTTGCACGGATTAATTGTTCACCACAAGACTAGTAATATGCGCTAACAAAGTAAATAGGGTCAATTTTGATTTCATGTCGACTTTAAGTGCTGGAAAGTTTTGTGTAGTACTTAAAGTCCTTATAACAGTGGTCTATAACTTTCTAATTTGCTGTGGCAGTGATGCACATCACAAAATAATAATTAGGCTTGTCACTGCATCAAATTGTTGTAAATCGAACAAAATCTTACAAGTTTCATAATTCCAAATATCACAAATTAATAACTTCAATTTACAGCTACTATAAGTATATCCAACTTTGTCTGCATACCGTACAGTATACTCACATAAAGCAAGTAAACATCTCAACTGCTTGATTGTTTATATTGTCACAAAATGTAAACTATGTTATCGCACATCTCTAATCTGCTAAATGTGACTACAAGGCATTAAGATATTATAAACATTACATCACCATGATTTTCTGTAACTACTAATCTAAACAATGGACAAACAAATAAATTTGACTTGACAAAGATTGATTTTAAGGTTGAGATGCACTGTTTTAGAATGAGTTAAATATTTAAATTTTGTGTAATGTTAATTCTAATCAGATGTTTTTTGGCCTGGTCCTGTTAGAAGATCTGTTCTGTAACATGGTAAACAGCAGCAGGCTGTGTGTGTGTGTGTGTGTGTGTGTGTGTGTGTGTGTGTGTGTGTGTGTGTGTGTGTGTGTGTGTGTTGTCCATCTTGGGCACCCTCCTTTCACTTTCTTTCTGAGAGAGTTTGTTTTATGTGTGTGTGTGTTGTCTATCTTGGGCGCCCTCCTCTCACTTTCACTTTCTTTCTGAGAGAAAACTGTCTTTGTTTTGTGTGTGAGAGTTTCATGTCAGTGTGACTGAGGTCAAACCTTAAGACTGTTAGTGCAGTTAGTATGTGTGCAGTTTTTCATATGTTTAAATGTTTTGTTTGTGTGTTTAAGTGTTTCTTTGGTGAATAATAACTCAAGCGGTGTGTGTGTGCATGAATACTGTGTATGGCCTTTTAAGGATGCTGAGATAGAGGCGATGTAATCCTCTCCGAGGGTCACACGACCCCTTCAGACTTCCTGAGCTCTGACATCATCATAAACACATGCACAGCCTGCCAAGGTCATCACACTACTGCTCAGTAACACACACAAACATCTTTAATAGACACAGCGCACTTATTTTACACTGTACGGTCAGCTTAGTGCAATTGTTGATATGTCTGTCTTACATTTTAGTTTTGGGTTCAGTTTATGAAGCTCATCATTACCAGATGATGTTTTGCATCTTTGATCATATTCAAAACAGCTTTGAGAGATTTGAAAAAGGAGGACTTTTAAAGAATATTATACATGTGTATTTTCTTTCCTGGATGCTTATTGGTCAAAACAGTGTTCCAGTTGCACTAAAATACCCCAGATTTTAGCAGCAACTGATTACCTTTGTTTGTATGTCAGAAACTAGATTTAGTTCTAGTGCTATGTTGACACTAATCAAAATAATGTTGTAAGGAAAATCCTTTTTCTTTTTTTGTCCAATTCTGTCCAATTGATGGCCCTGCTTCCTATAAAGCTTTTGCAATACAAACATGAGACCATGCATTTCAGGTCATGATCACGGCCACTTAAAAGACCTAACCCTAACCCCAAGACCTAACCCAACCTAACCCTAACCCTAACCCAACCTAACCTAACCTAACCCTAACCCTAACAAATTCCGAATTCTTTGTTTATAGAAAGTTCAAAAGAAAAATAAATACTTCGTAAAATAAAACGTAAAGTAAAACTGTCACTTTTGATCAATTTAATCGTTTTTTGCTGATTAAAATTAGTCATTTCTTTTGAAAAAAACAAACAAACAAACTTTTAAACAGTAGTGTATTTTGTGAAATCTATATTAATGCATATATAAATGCATATAACTATAAATTTGTGATTAGTACTATTAGACATATTGAACATTGAAACATTGGATTTGATATAATGTCTCTCTCTCTTATTCTCTCTCATTCTCTCTCGTTCTCTCTTAGCTCCTGAACAGTGTAAGTCACTGTGAAGAGAAATTAGGATTTACACATGAGGAAATCATCATTTGGTAAGTTTAACAGTAGAACTTTCCCTTATTCTGTTCCAATAGCTGGTCACTGACTACATAGACAGCATCCATCATGGAGTCTCACAGATGAGTGATTTGGTGCGCTCTTCTTGTGTTTCTCATTCTGTCTTTATCGTTTTAGTCTGCGTGTGGCATTGCTGAATGAGGTGAAGGAGGTTCGGGCTGCAGGTTTGAGAGCGCTGAGGTATCTGATCTGTGACAGCAGCATCCTCCAGAAGGTTCTTCAGCTGCAGGTGGATTACCTGATCTCCAGGTGAGCTCGCACTCCTGCTTAACTTTCTCAGTGTCTTCACGAAACCTAGATATACTACTGTCTTGTGTCGTGTTTTTGTCTTGAGATTTGTGAAATTATTTGCTCGTCTTTTCAATGTAAAACTAAATTGTGAATATATTACCATTGATAAGCTTTAAAGTGCTCGGGTGGGTGAACTTGACTTTCAGCCTCCGTGTCCTGGTCAGAAAGTTTATCTTCAAACTTGTTGATTTGTGTTCAGGTGTATTGACATCCAGCAGAGCAACGAGGTGGAGCGAACGCAAGCCCTCAGACTGGTCAGAAAGGTATTACCTTACAACTGTTGAACTCATAATAACCTGTTTATGATTTTGTGCTGGGTGAATTTGATCTCAATCTGTTATTTTTCCCTTTCAGATGATAACAGTGAACGCTCAG
Source organism: Vimba vimba (assembly GCA_022828995.1). Lineage (NCBI taxonomy): Eukaryota > Metazoa > Chordata > Actinopteri > Cypriniformes > Leuciscidae > Vimba > Vimba vimba. The sequence continues at coordinate 5,288,325 of CM040820.1, read as the reverse complement.
CTCTTTCCCAGCTCTGTGGCGAACTCTCTGATCGCTGTGGGCAATGACGGGCTGCAGGAGAGGGATCGCATGGTTCGAGCCTGCATCGCCATCATTTGTGAACTTGGTGAGTTAAAGAGTGATGAACTGAGAAAATCAAATTTTCCTTGAGCTTTTGACATATAAGAGGTCATCTTACTATAAGAAAATCCTGTAAGTTTCAGAACTGAAAACTTCCTTGTTAGTCCAATAAAAGCTTTTATTGACACCAGGCACAGCGAACGACAGGTTTTTCAAAGTGGGGATCTATGACGTCAAGGGTATCAAACACCGCCTCCGTAGAAGAAGAGCAACGCCTACTTCAACACTGCCTGTTTAGCCCCGCCCACCGATTCACACTTTACATGAAACTCATTATAATATGCAGAACTGTTATCCAATCATAGCAGTGGGCGTTTACTTCCAAGTCTTCAATGCGGCACGCCCATAAAAACCGAGCGTTTCAGGAGCTAGGCTCAAAACCGGGGTAGAAAATAGCCTATTACTTATTCATTTTGATGTTTTTGAATGTAAAAACCAAGCAAACATCATAGGTTGACCTCAGACAACAATATAAAAAAATTAAATGACCCCATTAATAGTGGCGTTTGTTAAGTCAGTGTTCTAATACTTATTTCAATGAATGAACAGATGAAAAACATTGTATAAGGGCCTCTGTGGTTTTTAGGCTGTGTGTCTTCAAACGTATTGCTACGAGCGCTTTGGTGACGCAGCATTTTTTTTTCCAGTTCGTGGAACATCCACGGAGCTTTTACTAGTATCTGATTTCACAAATAGTTTGTTTCTATATAAAAATGTCGACACAATGTAACACACTTGCTCTGGCACTAGTTTTGGATGAAGAAATGTGCTTGTTGTTGTCGTTTGTTATCGTTGCACAAACAGGATGTGGCTGTTGGTCAGTGTGGTATTTGCCCCGCTGAGATTCAACGGCTGGATAAAAAGTGATGATGATTATTCTTTTACTTTTCGGTGTTAATATTGCAAGCAAATGTTATGTAACAGTGTTAGGTTTATAAAAAAAATGATAAAATTTTGTTTAGAAAAAAAAAGTAAAAAAAAAAAAAGTGATGAGCATCATGGAAAACAATTGGAAAAAAAAACGCTTTGGTGGACATACGGCCTTAATGACAATTCTATTATAGACTATGGACTCAGAGAAGCCGATTCATGTGTGAAATTGATTCTTCATGCTCCCTTCCAAACATTCTTTCACAATGTGAGCCTGATGAATCTTGACATTGTCTTCCTGGAATATGGCCTTGATGTGTCTTCCTACATGGTTGTTTAAGAAATGAAAAGCTACACACTCCATCAGTCAGTGTTAGAAGAACTGTTGCCAAACATATAACATGCTAGAAACATACTGTAATAATCATTGCAATAATGATCCAATCATTCACTCTTAAAGGAACACTCCACCGTTTTTTGAAATAGGGCTTATTCACCTTCTTTCATACATTTAGATAGGTGGGCAAATGCATTTTTGTCTCAGTGCATGCATTGTTTTAGTTTGACAGGGTCGGCGTGAGCTTAGCTTAGCATAATGAATGGAATCCTTTGTTGCCAGCTAGCATGTCCTGAATAAAAGTGATATAAAAAAAAAAAACCCACCTAATTACTTCTTGTGGTCTGCGTTTTCACAACAAGTACAAATAGCGATGCAGATTAACACTAGGCGATTTCCTAGGCAGATATTGACTTATATATTAAGGACTATATTAGGGGGAAGCACAGGCGAAGCACTGCTACTTGGGCGTGATATCTCTGCGCCCAAGTAGCAGTGATTCGCCTGTGCTTCCCCCTAATATAGTCCCAAGTCAATATCTGCCTAGGAAATCGCCTAGTGTTAATCTGCATCACTATTTGTACTTGTTGTGAATACGCAGACCACAAGTAATTAGGTGTTTTTTTTTTGTTTTTTTTATATCACTTTTACTCAGGACATGCTAGCTGGCAACAAAGGATTCCATTCATTATGCTAAGCTAAGCTAGCACCGACCCTGTCAAACTAAAACAATGCATGCACTGAGACAAAAATGCATTTGCCCACCTATCTAAATGTAGGAAAGAAGGTGAATAAGCCCTATTTCAAAAAACGGTGGAGTGTTCCTTTAAGCATTTGCCTATTTAAATCCAAACAGAGCGACTTTTTTTTGGTCAGGCAGTGTATATCAACAATATATCTCTGTTGTCATCCAGCACTGAAGAACCCAGAGGTTGTGGCCCAGCGGGGGGGTCTGAGCACCATCCTGAAGAACGTCATCGACTGCCAGCTGAGCCGCATCAACGAGGCCCTGATCACCACCATACTGCACCTGCTCAATCACCCGCACACGCGTCAGTTCATACGCCCTGATGTTGAACTCGAGGTATGCATGCGTGCAGCCGCATTGTGGCCGGTGCTCATGCTCTTGCTCAAATTAAATTGAATTAACTCAACTTTTCTGACAGCAGTATGTGCGTTTTTTTTTTTTTTTTTTCAGCAAATCCTCGCACCTTACACAGATTTTCACTACAGACACAACCCTGACACAGCAGAGGCACAAATCAAGTGAGCCCTGTTTTTTATTCATTTGATTACATTTTAAATGATTGATTCAATTGTTAAGGTTTCTTGAATTAATTTCATTAGACACCATCAATATCAAAACAATATTTAAAGATAATCCATATCTATATTTGTCTAAAATAAATAAATATATAAAAATAATTCATAGTTCCATAGTATAATTTTTGGTAACACTTTAGTTTCAGGTCTAATTCTTACTATTAACTAGTTGCTTATTAGCATGCATTTATTAGTACTTATAAAGCACACATTATTCTGCATGACCATATTCTACGTCATTTAATCCTGCCTAATACCTAAACCTAACAACTACCTTACTAACTATTAATAATCAGTAGGAGTTTATTGACGCAAAAGTCGTAGTTAATAGTTAGTTATTTGCGAGAATTAGACCCTAAACTACAGTATGACCTAATGTTTATACGTTTTTGTATGTGTTGGCAATACCTTATTTACCTGCAATGCACTGTGATCATGTGCATTTCTGATATAATAGATTATTGAATCATTGTGCTCCACAGGGAGGACAGAGAAGCTCGTTTTTTAGCCAGTAAAATGGCCATCGTGGCAGCTTTCCGTTCTTGGTCAGGTATGAAATCGACTTCATCCATGAGTAGAAAATAGGAACGGCCAGATTTTGCTCTTCATCCTTCTCTTCTGCTGTTCTCCTGCAGGTATTATAAACCTGTGTAAAGTAGGGAACTCAGGGGTCCAGTCTTTGATAGGCCTGCTCTGTATACCAAACATGGATGTCAGGGTGAGTGTTTTTTTTTTCTCTTTTCTTCACTTGTTGTTCAGGCTAAAATGTGTTAGCTCTATCAACTCTCTGCTCTATTTTACCAGAAATGCTGGATGAAATAGCTAATACTTTTTCCCCAGCATTTTTATCCAATATATACTACCATTCAAAAGTTTGCGATCAGTAAGATTTTTTTTTAAAGAAATAAATACTTTTATTGAGCAAAGATGCATTTAATTGACCAAAAATGACAGTAAATACATTTATAGTGTTATATAAAATATTTCTGTTTTATTTATATGCTGTGCTTTCGATCTTCCTATTCTTCAAAGAATCCTGACAAAGTGCATCACGGTTTCCACAGAAATATGAAGCAGCACAACTGTTTTCAACATTGACTAAGAAATGTTTTTTTTAGTTGCATATTATCATATTAGAATGATTTCTGAAGGATCATGTGACACTGAAGACTGGAGTAATGATGATAAAATTTAAGCTTTGCATCACAGGAATAAATGACATTTTAACACATTTATTTTAAATTGTAATAATTTTTCACAGTATTACTATTTTTATTGATTAAATAAACGCAGCCTTGGTGAGCATGGGAGACTTTAAAAGACCTTCAAAAACAAATATAAAATTTTTGGACATACATGGGCATAAACCGCAATATTTATTACATATAATTTTACTGAAACATTCTAAAGTGCATTAAATTCCATTTGAGTGATGAATTGGAAACCTACAGTAAGTGTTGAAGCATTGTTTGCAACTGATTCACTGAAAAGGTCAGTTCGAAAGGACAGCAATGAATACATTTTAAAGCCAGATCTGTCAATTTATGTTTTTGTCAACAGAAAGCCTTATTAGAAGTCATGTACGAGATCTTCAGATTGCCTGTTCCTATAGTGACAGGAGATTTTGAGGAAGCCTTGCACAGTGTGGGTAAGAAAATGAAAATGCCTCACGGACTGCTTTGAACTCAGTGAAGGTTTTTATGTTTGCAAGTTGCTCTTTCTGTGTGGGATGTGCGTTTCATGCGGATGTTTGTGCCATTCAGACCCCAGCAGGTTTCAGGACAGCTGGAGACTATCTGATGGGTTTGTGGCTGCAGAAGCCAATGTCATATTGCCTCACAGAGCACGATCCAGGTGAGACACGTCCAACTGATGTAACACATCACGTATTCTGGGTTACATGTTGTATTCATGCTCTTCTGTTTTCCATCACCAGAGCAGACCTCATGGACAACTACCTGGCTCTTCTGCTGTCTGCCTTTATCAACAGTGGACTACTGGAGGTAAGTAATCACAAGATCACTTGATGGATCCTTGATTTTCTTTAACTTTAATGTAAGAGATCTTACATGTTTTTATTGATAATGTTTACTCAGGGTCTGGTGGAGGTCGTGACCAGCAGTGATGATCAGATATCAGTGAGAGCCACTATACTGCTCGGAGAACTTCTGCACATGGTACTACACTGCAACAGGGCCCAACATAATTATTTATTACTGGGCTGCGAACTTGTATTATTATGTAATATTTCATATTAGACATTTTTACTGTATTTTTGATTAAATAAATGCAGCCTTGGTGAGCATGGGAGACTTTAAAAGACCTTCAAAAACAAATATAAACTTTTGGGCATACATGGGCATAAACCGCAATATTTATTACATATATATTTTAACTGAAACATTCTAGTGCATTAAATTACATATTAGACAACTTACTATGTTTTTATAAACTGTACACAAATGTAGCTTTACTTAAAATTTATGTAATATTGTCATTCTTTTTTTCTATGTAATGAGTTTTTTTAATTCACATTTTGGTGACGCTATTGAACAAAATGTATTAATTTCCCCTATGGCAGCAGTGCTGTTATTGTTACCTAAAACAAAAAATATAAAGAAATTAGTTTTTTGTGGTGGAAATAAAGCTGAAATACAAATATAAATAGATTTTTTTTAACTAACTGAAAAAAAGTTGAAGTAAGTTAAAGTAAACTAAAACTGAACTTAAAATAAATGAAAGCTAAATAGAATTTTTGTAATGAATTCAAATGACAACAGCACATTACAAAATTACTAAAATTAAAATGAAATATTGAAAAGCTTATTCAAAATAATAAAAATAATACTATAAAAGTATACAAGTAATACTAAAATAACATTGTATGGCAGTGAAAGGGAAAAAGCCTTCTTAGATAAACTTTAAATGTATATAAACCGGAAATAAATTTAGACTCATTGTGAAATTGAGATTTTGGGTGTTAAAATGTGCTTAATTCAATTAAAATGGATTATGTAAAAACAAAAAGAAAAGGGAAAGTTGTCGGATGATGCAACAAAGTCACTGAACTGTTATTTAGTGAACCATTTATTTTACATTTTGTTTTACATTGTGATTTGAAATGTATATAATGTTACAGTTTGTAAAAATGTTAATTTCTTGCATTTTTTCCACTTAACGAGTGTAAATGTTACACTCTGTCTGCACACACATTTGGACTGCCGTTTAATTTTCCTTTTAGCCTTTATTTTTCAACCTAAAATTATTTGTTCAACTACTGTACATCTTCATCTTGACTCTTCTCTCTTCCAGGCCAATACGATTCTTCCTCACTCACATAGTCATCATCTGCACTGTCTGCCCACGCTAATCAACATGGCTGCTTCCTTTGACATCACTCAGGAGAAACGGCTGTGAGTGCAACAATGCAAACACACACTCATACAATAATGCATGTGTCCAGCAGCATTCTCTGTTAGTTTTTGCTTCTTAATCTTGTTTTCTCCAGGCGTGCCAGTGCAGCCGTGAACCACCTGAAGCGATTCCACGAAAAGAAACGACGTGGCCCCAAACCTTACAGTCTTTACCTGGATCACATCCTGCACAGGACGTCCCCCTCCAGTCACAAGAGAGACCAGCACCAGCGTCCGCACAAGGACATCTATATTATAAAGGTACACACACTATGTCATTGCTGTGCCTGCTGAATGTCAATAGACCTTGTCTGGATCATTTCACCCCAAAATCAAAAGAAAGTAATAAGAAATTAAATTTTGCTTAATGAAAATGGTGCCTACTTTCCATCAGAACCATCAAAGTGCCCCTATTATGCTTTTTTTGATATTACTTTTCATGTAGTGTGTGATATAGCTGTTTGTGAGTGTAAAAGGTCTATAAAGTTTCAAAGATCAAAGTGCATAATAAATGGAGTTATTGTTTTCCGAAAGAAAGAACCGATTCTGAACTGCCTATATGTATGTATGTATATATATATATATATATATATATATATATATATATATATATATATATATATATATATATATATATATATATATATATATATATATTAACTTTTAATTACATGAATACTAATCACCATTGAAAATAATTGGAATTAAAACAAGAAAAAAGTTCAGATGCATTATGGTATTAAGAATTTGGGGGTCAAAATGAGCTTAACTGACATGATGATAATGTTACAATGTAAAAAAAAAAAATTATGATCCTTATGATAGGCTTAATTTCTTTATGCAAAATGGTTTTTTTTTGGGGGGGGGGGGGGTGTTGGAGCGTCTTCAACATGGTTTTATGAAATTCACACAATGTATATATAAATGAATATAATAAGACACTTTAACAGAAGACTTTGTTTCTGAGTCGTGTGCTGTTTGTGTTGTGTAGGACACTGAAGAGGCGCTGATGATGAACTTGAGGGACAGTCAGATCCTCAATCACAAACAGAACCTGGACTGGAACTGGGTTCTGATCATCACTATACTGAAGGTAAAACCTAAGGCCATACTGTACAGTATACTATCTACTACCTACTAATTTTGAAAAAAATAGCACGTGAAACCATAACAATAAACAATTGATTATTTTTCACAGTGTAGAATGCTAAGTTGTTACTACACTGCATGTTTAATTCAGGAAGTTACATTCAATTATTCTTGAAAAAGTACAAATTTAGCATATTCAATCTGTAAAATGTCTCAGCTTTTTAGCAGTTCAGTCAAATAGTCACATGCTGTGTACAGTATACATGCTGTATGTTTCATAAATTGCATCAAGTTTGATAGTGTGGTGTACAGTGTGCTGTATATTATGATAATGATAGTGTGCTATACAGTGACTCTTAACACTTAAGTCACACTTTTAAATGTCAGAATTGTCAGCATTAGATAATAAGTGGCATTTAAAAAATAATAAATAGAAATGTTTCTTTAGCAGCAAATCATCATATTAGAATGAGTAATGATGCTGAAAATTCAGTTTTGCATCACAGGAATAAATTACATATTAAAATGTGTACAAATAGAAAACTGTTATTTTAAATTGTAATAAGATTTCACAATATTGCTGTTCTTACTGTATTTTTGATCAAATAAATGCAGCCTTGGTGAGCAGAAGAGGCTTCTTTAAAAAACATGACAAGATATTACCGACCCTTCTTTGTGTGTTGTTGCTTTTCTTTTCTAGTGGCCAAACGTGAATCTCAGAAACAACAAGGACGAGCAGATGCACAAGTAAGACCAGTGTGTGCTCACTGTGACCTATCATCAGATGTGTGCTCCATTGTCTTGCTAAGCACTAACCACAAACTACATCCCTAACGTAGGTTTGTAAGGCGTTTGCTGTATTTCTATAAGCCCAGCAGTAAGCTGTACTCCGCTCTGGAGCTGGATCACGCCAAAGCCAGACAGCTGACGGTAGCGGGCTGCCAGTTCAACCAGTTCCTCTTGGATTCGGATGAGGTGAGAAGGCAAACAATTAAGACCCATGAGCCTTTGATAAATTACTCTAAAAGAAGCACAGTAGCAGTTAGGGCTGCACCATTAACGGAAATAAAACCAAAATAGTGATATGGCTTAGTGCAAAGATCAAATCACTAAGCATGTTTCACACAAGCAGCTCATGATCTGGTGTTTTCAGCGTCTCGGAGCTTCTCGGGTCACAGTAAATGCTGCTCAACTCTACATCTGCTCTTATTTATTTGGGAATGTGCATTTGGGAATGCAACATTCGCTAACCATCTTGCCAAACTTAACGTAAAGTGCTCATCAACAAAAGAGAAGCTCCCTGCGGTGTTCTGTCAAAGTAAAAGTAAGAAAAAAATTAAGAAAGTAAGAGTTTTGTAATTTTAGAATTGTAATGATAAGTAAAATTATTATTATGTCATTTGCTTGAATACTCAATTTTGTTATTTTACAGTGAAGTAATACAATACTAATATTTCTTATTTATTTAATTTGGTAATTTGTATATTTTCTATTTAGTAACAATAATAATTATATGAATTATTATTATTTTATAGCCATATTGAAATATAATCACAACATTTTGACCAAATTGTGCAGCCTTACAATCAAGCACAGCAAAGCAGTTCACATTTTAAATCGCAATTGCAATTTTTATCAGAAAAATCACAGTTCGTTCCCACCCCCCAAAATCATGCAGACCTACGGTAGTAGCAGTTAACTTGGTTTATTGTCTTCTGTTTTTTTTTGTAGGATGGTCAGATGTATTTAGAGGAGTTGGTGAAGGATATCGTCCAGTGGCTCACATCCTCTACTGGGCTTAAACCTGAACGCAGTCTCCATAGCAATGGTCTTCTTAGCACCCTCAGTCAGCACTACTTCCTGTTTCTGGGTACTCTGTCTTCACAGCCAAACGGTGTCAAAATTCTGGAGAAATGTGGTGCATTTCAGTGGTGAGAACACATAATTTAATATGTCAGTGTCCTAATAAACTTTATTATTCTGGCTATATGAAAAAGTGAAAGTACTGTGGTGGTACGGTACCATATACAGTGATGTAACGAATGGAACATTAAAATATACAGTTTCGTGGTGCTGAATTATTACCATATTTTTACATTTACATTTATGCATTTGGCAGACACTTTTATTCAAAGCAACTTACATTGCATTTTCAAGGTACACATTTTAAATTCTTATCAGTTCTTGGTTTCCCTGGGAATCGAACCCATTACCTTTGCGTTGCAAGCGCCAACGCTCTACTGTTTGAGCTACAGGAAAGCTATGTTTTTTGGTTACTCCATTTAACTGTGGTATTACCATAGTACCATGTTCAGGAAAGAAAACATACTTTACACAAATTTTGTGTTCCTGCAAACCTTGAACATTACTGAAAATTTGCCACAAATAAACTGCAAATATATGCACACAAAAAAAATAAGTATTTCCAGTCATGTTTATACTATGATGCCTTGGAAGCAGTGTGATTAACTATGTTTGGTTTTGATCTGTTTTGTCCAGTCTGTTGAACTTGTGCTCGATGAAAAACCAGGATCACCTGCTGAAGCTTACGGTCTCCACTCTGGACTACAGCAGAGACGGACTTGCTCGAGTCATTCTGTCCAAGATCCTCACCGCGGCCACTGACGTAAGAGCACGCTCATGGCGTTTCTGTGTTCTGAGCTGGGTTATTATACTGTTCGAAAACCATAAAAAGCTTAAAAATCAAACATAACCTTATTGTATTTCAGCTTATTTCTCATTTTTGTTTAGTTTAACTTGAACTAAAATAACTAAATCTTACATAACATTTCTGTGTTCTGAGCTGGGTTATTATACTTTTCTAAACCCATAAAAAAACATTTAGTTATTTGAACTAAAGTAAATGTAAACTGAAATAAAAATCAAATATATATATATATAAAAAAAAACATAACCTTGTTTTATTTCAGCTTTTCTCATTTTTATTTAATTTAACTTGAACTAAAATAACTTAATCTTAAACTGAAAAAAACCCAACTAAAACTATATAGACATAAAAAAAAAGTTTGCAAACATTAAGTTCATGAATTTACTTTTTACACATTTCACCTCATCCTGTTCTAGATCAATATAATTTTAAGTAAACCACATAAACCAAACATTTCTAAACACATAGCATCTTTATATGACATTACCTCAAATACTATTTCTTTTAAACTGGTAAATAAATAGCAATCAAAACAACTATGTAAAGATGTTTTATTGATTCTAATCTAATAGTAATGTTAAATAATAAAACAAACAAGATTTATTTAAGATCTGATATACTGATGGCTGTTATATGCATCCTATACGATTCTTGTTAAACCTGATTGTATATTTGAATTCAGATTGAGTGATTCTCCCTGTATGTCCTGCTGCAGAACTGCCGTCTGTACGCCACCAAACACCTGCGTGTGCTTCTGCGTGCTAATGTTGAGTTCTTCAGTAACTGGGGGATGGAGTTGCTAGTCACACAGCTGCATGACCACAACAAAACCGTCTCCGTTGAGGCGCTGGACGTCCTGGACGAAGCTTGTGAAGACAAGGTAATCAGCATCACCGTAACAGAAATTGATGCAATTAAGTAATGATCTGCTAAGCATTAAAGCATTTTGACATTATAAAGTGTTAGCCAAGACGCTGATTGGTTTGGATTAGTTAAATGTGTTTCTTACAGCAACTCTTGTGCTCTTTATTTCTGATGTGTTGTGATCACTCCAGGCCAACCTGCACGCGCTGATCCACATGAAACCTGCTCTGTCTCACCTGGGAGAGAAAGGCCTTCTGCTGCTGTTGAGGTAAAACACTCTTGGTTTTAAGTTACTGTATGCTTACTACTTAACGATATATAGCTTAAAGGGAAAGTTCACCCAAAAATACCTGTAATCCACAGCCTCTGTAAGCGGTCCTAAGCGCATTGACGACAGTCTGAAGCACTTCCTGTAGCATAATGACGCGCAAATGTTGGGAATCTGTGAAAAGTCAATCTTCCCGATTGAGATTGCACAAGCAAACGTAATCTTATGTTGCAACATTCTATAGGGGGCAGCAAGTAAGCACTATTTTGATGGAAAAATACAACACATGTGTCCTCCCTTTCTGTTGTAAACAAACACCGCGTCAGCTCATGTGTGAGTTTGTTCCCACGCATATGTCATACTGCGACAGGAAGATCGCACACCAGACTGCCATTAACACGCTCAGGCTGTGGATTAAGTCAAGTCACCTTTATTTCTATAGCGCTTTTACAATACAGATTGATTCAAAGCAGCTTTACAGTGATAACAGGAAATAAACAAAGATTGTGTTGGCTGTACAGGTAATAATGTTATAAATAATATTCAGTTTCTTGCACAGACAGATCATTTCGCTTCATGTGTTGAATTGAATGTGTTACATTTGTTTTGCCTGTAAATGTTTTTTTTTTGGCTCATTGACTTGGCTCATTGACATCAAATCATTGACTTGCATGATTTGCAAGGACCACAGTTTCAGATAAAAATCTTCTTCACTGTTCTACTTTTTGGGTGAACTATCCCTTTAAAAAAATAATTAAAAAATATAAAAAATATATATATTTTAATATATAATTAATTATATATTTTTTTTTTTTTCTTTTTTTTTTTTTGTTTAAGTACTGCATCTATGCAATATTTAAAAAAAATTCTGTGTTGAATTCCCAGAATTAACAATTTTGTCATATGCAAATATATAATTATCATTTCAGTCATAACACATTTCAATAGATTATTGAAAATAATCATTTTTATTTCATCATAATTTAATTTCAAATTTTTCTTTTGTTTGGAGTTACTTAGAAATTTCACATTTCAATGCAACTTACCTTTTAAATAATGTTTTATTAGTGCTGCAATAATCTACATTTCTCTATGTAACCCTTTATCTAACATAACCTAACCCTTTATCTAATGGATTTATCTAACCCTAACCTGATCATTTATCACAATAATCTAACCCTAACCCTTGATTGTTTAATATACAAAGAATGCAAATAGTTTTTAGTAAAAGTCCATGAAGTTTTTATTTAAAAACAAATTTACCATCAGAGAGCTTTCTCCATCATTTACTAATAAACGAATATCCAGTTATGGCGTTTATTTCTATCATTTTTTTATTTAATGATGTTTAGCCATGTCATTTAACAGTCATATATAAAGACAATGTCTGAATCTGTCAACTGTGTAAAATTAAATATTTAAATAAGGTCATAAGCTTTTGTACTCATTTGTAAGTTGTTTGGTAAATGAATAAATGTCTCTCTGTTCTCCTCTGTAGGTTCCTGTCCATCCCAAAGGGCTTCTCTTACCTCAACGAAAGAGGCTACGTCACCAAACAGCTCGATAAATGGCAGAAGGTGAAAGCAGCAAACCAATAACTCTCTCAGTCCTTTGTTTCATGCCTTGTGTGTGTTTGTTCCTCTTGAATGCAAATGTGTTAAGCTGTGTGTGTTTTTGCAGGAGTATAATCTGAAGTATGTGGACATGATTGAAGAGCAGTTGAATGAAGCTCTCACAACATATCGCAAACCTGTCGACGGAGACAACTATGTCCGGCGCAGCAACCAAAGGTCTAAGCACTGCTTATCTTGTAAAGATCTTGTAAATGAAGAAATCAGTTTTTAATATCCTATCAAATGACCGTTACTATTGCACATACTTGGTTAGTGAGTTGAACAAGTTCCTGATGTTAGGTATGAATTAGTAGTGTTATTGTAAACTAAAACTATAAAAAATAATTTTCAGTAATTGAAATAATGCTAAAATAAAATATAAATATTAGATAAAAAACTTGTAAATAAAAACTTGTAAATATGTTTAAGTTCTAATAAATTGAGAAAGATATAAAAAATAAAAATGACAAAATTACTAAAACTAAAGTTAAAATGAAAACTGAAAAGAAAATTAAAGCAGGAACACTTTACAATAAGGTCCCATTAGTAAACGTTATTTAATGCATTAACTAATAAACAAACAATGACCAGTGCATTGTTATAGTATTAATTCATCTATGTTAACATTAATAATAATAATAACAAAACTGTTGATTGTCAGGTCAGGTTCATTAAATAATATTTACAGATACATCTTTTGATTTTAATAATGTATTAGTAAATGTTGAAATTAATATTAACTATGATTAATAAATTCTTTAGAAGTATTTTTAATTGTTAGTTCATGTCAACTAATGTTAACAGGTCAAACCTTATTGTGAAGTGTTACAATTAAAGCTCATTATACTATAATAGTATATAAATAATACTCAAGTAACACTGTTATGAATATGAAGCATACTCTTTCTTTTTACCTGCTCTCTTTCTCTCTAATGTTGTAGGTTACAGAGGCCAAATGTCTTTCTCCCTGTGCATTTATATGGGCAGTTGGTCCATGATAAAACCGGCTGCCTGCTGCTGGAAGCTCAGGTACCTGATTACGCACACACTGCTTGCTGTCATAGCTTCGTATGTTTTTGCGCATTTATTTATGTGTATTTGTTAGGGTGTTATCCCGGATCTTAGTTACACAGTCCGATCTCCAATGTTGGATAAATGGGAAGGTGTTAAACTGCTGAAGGCGGCACTATGGGCTCTGGTCAGTGATGGTTTTGACTTTATGTGTTGAGTAGCTAAGGATGTCCTTAAATGTCTCTAGTTTCATTATATGTGGTGTTTATGGTTTTAATGTTTAACATTTTTAAATGTTCCAGGGCAACATTGGCAGCTCAAACTGGGGTCTGAACCTCCTACAGGAGGAGAATGTGATTCCAGATATTATTGCTCTGGCTCAGCACTGTGAGGTTCTGTCCATACGTGGGTAAGACTGCCTAATATGGGAATATACTGGGTTATTCACAACTTGATGCGCATGAACACCATCTGTTGGAAACCAAGAGGTGATGCGTAACAAAGTCATATGGTTAAGTTAAGGCCCACTTACACCAAAAACGATAACTGATTCTGTTCTGATTCTATGAGAATAGGGAAGTCCACACAGCAACTATAACAGCACAGAGAAACACTATTGTTGATCACTTTCACTAAGATTTTTTTCCAGCTAATGAGCTATTAATAGATTGAAAGCCAATCAGAATCCACCTGACTTTAAAGAGCTTAAGCACTTGAAGAGGCAGACGACAACTGCAGCATGCACTTAAATAAACACAGTGATATTGCGCAATGGTGTGTACGCTAATCTAGATATCGTTATAGTTTGAATGGGCCTTTAGACCCAATGTTTACATGCAGTTTGGGGTCAGTGAGGTTTCTTTTAAAGAAATTACTTCTTTTATTTGTCATAGATGCATTAAATTGAACAAAAGTGACAGTAAAGAAATTTAAAATGTTCTTTTGAACTTTCTATTCATCACGGTTTCTACAAAAATATGAAGCAGCACAACTGTTTTCAACATTGAAAATGATAAATGTTTCTTGAGAGGCAAATCAGTATATTAGATTGATTTATGAAGGATCATGTGACACTGAAGACTGAAATAATGATCATAATAATTTACATCAGGAATAAATTACATCTAAAATATAGTAAAATAGAAAACAGTTAGTTTGAATTAATAATATTTCACAATATGTTTTTGATCAAATAAATGCAGTCATGGTGAGCAGAAGAGACTTATTTCAAAAACATTTTAAAACTCTTGCTGACCCCAAACTTGTGAATGGTAGTGTAGAATATATTTTCATATTTTACAAATTCCTGAACCGCTCTCTTATTTTCTTGACACTCTTAATGTCTTTTTTGTTTTTCCAAAGTGTTCCACTTTGGCTCTGGACAATAAAAGATTAACTGAAATAATAATAGTGTAAAATACAATTAACTCTTTCCCCTCCATTGATAACATTTTCCATCATTTATGAGAGGACACTTCCCTGTCATTGAATCACTGAATTTTCCGGCTTTCCGTGTTTTCACTGTTATACGGTAGGGGGCGCTATGACACATCTTCTAAAAGAGTACATCAATTCGGATCAAAACATAGTCATAAAAGCATTGCTTATGCACGTTTTAGTATTTGGACAACAACTTGATTTTTTGGAAAAAAAATTTTTATGAAATTTATCCACATTCAGATGTTGATAAAAAAAGAATGCATGAAGCTAGATTAAAACGGTTCTTTTTGTTTAAAAGCAGAGGATCTGTTCTTTCTTTTGATAAATTGCATATTCAGATAATCATACAATAAAACAGTCTTGAGGCCATGAAAGTTTTGTGAAAATGGTTAAAAGTGCTGGTGCTGACTAGCAACTTTATAAAAGAAAAAGAAAAGCTGGTGGGGAAAGAGTTAATAACCTGTTAGCATATGTCCAGTAAGTAACCAACAGCTCTGTGTGTGTGCAGTACGTGTGTGTATGTGCTGGGCGTGATCAGCCGGACGCGGCAGGGCAGTGATGTGCTGAAGGCTTCGGGATGGGACTCTGTACGGCACAGCCGCAGGCAGCTGTGGCCCGTCGTCCCTGATGAAGTGGACGCTCCGCTGCCCAGCGAACTGTCTTCTGTGCCCAGCACACTTAGCCTCAACTCCGAGTCCACCAGCTCACGCCACAACAGCGAAAGCGAAAGTCAACCCAGTGAGTCAACATGTCAACATCAAAATGTTTTCTTAAAGGGATGGTTCACCCAAAAATTAAAAATCTGTCATCATGTACTCACCCTCGTGTCATTCCAAACCTGTAAGACTTTCATTCATCTTCAGAACACAAATTAGTATATTTTGATGAAATCAAATGTGATGCGTGACACAAGAATGAACCTCAGTGGTCAAGCGAACGTGCTTGAGCTTCCTTTACCACAACTGATGTGTGACTTGATGAATGTTTGTATGTGAATAAAAGCCTAAATTAAATCTCGAGTCTCTACAGAAAATTCACACTAAACGACTTAATTCATATGGATTAGTTTTACGATCTCTTTATGAACTTTCAAAGAGTCAAAGTGGTAGTTGCGCAGGCTGTCAATGGAGGGACAGAAAGCTCTCAGATTTCATCAAAAAGATTGGGTTTGGAATGGCATGGCATGAGGGTCAGTAATTAATGACATAATTAGCATTTTTGGGAGAACTAACCCTTTAAGTAAGTTTTTGATCAAATTTTTTAGCTAACAACACCTTTTAGTAACAGTGATTGTTGTAATTTTATGCATAAATAGTCATTGCAATCTGTTGTTTTATGTCCATTGTAATATTGCACGTGTCGCTCTCAGGTTTGTACTTCATGGACGATGTTAGCGAGGGTTTGGACATGTACGAGGACTCTTCTCTTAATATGCACACAAAAACCTCAAAAGACAGAAGCCCTTTCACCATCCTCACCCCCTCGCATCTCAGAAACCGCTTTCTCAACTCCCTGTCCCTCCCCAGTAAGAAGGGACGAAGCCCCACTGACACTAAAGGCACAACCAATGCAGGAAAATCTCCCGAGGAGCTCCAGCTCATGAGGCGCATCCGGACCGTAACCGAACCTTCAAACTATTCTCCAGGCCACTCAGGGCAGAGCGAGGTCTTTTACAATGGCAGTCGCGTGTCCCGCAGCCCCACGGTTAGCCTTGAGACCTCGTTTATGGGTATAAAGGCACTAGCAGAGCCGTACGCCACCGAGGGGAGCTCGGATTCGGAGGGCAGAGGTCAGCATAAGCGTGAGCGGAGCAGCAGGGAGCGTTTGACCTGTGACGGTGCCTCGGTGCTGCCGGGAGGTGGCACGTTTAAGAGCCGCAGTCAGAGCTTCAACACGGACACTACAACCAGTGGCATCAGCTCCATGAGCTCCTCCCCTTCCCGAGAGACGCCCTCTGCCGTGGGCATGGACACAGACTGTGCAAGCCTCAACACGGTGGTCAGCGCTAAAACTGTGAAAATGCAACATTCGCTCAGTCCTCAGTCCAACCATAACCACATTCTGTTGTCCAAGTCCAACTCTACCTCGCTGGTTCCTCCCGGGTCGGCGCACACACTGCCGCGCAGGGCTCAGTCGCTGAAATCTCCCTCTGTGACCACCATCAAGAGCCTGGTGGACTGCAGCTACATGTACACGAGCCCCCGTGACGCGCTGGGCTACGCCACGCTCAAACGCCTGCAGCAGCAAAGGATCCACCCGTCTCTGTCACACAGCGAAGCGCTGGCGTCTCCCGCTAAAGACGTACTGTTTACAGACACGATCACCATGAAAACACGGAGCCTCGACTCGCGGCTCACACCACGCAGGTACAGTCATTTATACTTTTTCAGCTTTCATTTAACTACTAGTTATTTATACAAATTCTTTACATAATTATTTTTGAGTCTCTCTCTCTCTCTCTCTCTCTCTCTCTCTCTATACATATATATATATATATATATATATATATATATATATATATATATATATATATATATATATATATATATATATATATATATATATATATATACACATATACACATACATATACATACATGCATGCATACACACACACACACACATACATTCTGTATATCTATGTACTTAAAGGGATAGTTCACTTTGAAATTAAATTTTGGTATGTTTTAGCTTACCTCAAGGGCATCCAAGATGTAGGTGTCTTTGTTTCCGCAGTAGTTTCAATTTTGATATTTTTTGGTCAAACCGTTCTTGTCTGTCAGTCATATAATGCAGGTCTATGGTCACCACCTCAAAGAGCATGCACAGAGAAGTCCAAATTAAACAATTCCCCATCGTAAGTACACATTGATGGCCATATCGTTTTTACCTTTTGTACACTTTCCGGCGCTTGCGCAGGCTAAGCCAGAACGCGCGCACACGTCACACACCAGGAAGCACACGCGCCCTCAGATCACTTGGATGTGGTTGTGTACAAGAGGTAAAAACGATATAAATACTGTTCGTTTTCTCACACAAACCGCTCGTTTCGTGTCTTAGGCCATCAATGTGTACTTACGATGGGGAATTGTTTAATTTGGACTTCTCTGTGCATGCTCTTTGAGGTGGTGACCATAGACCTGCATTATATGACTGACAGACAAGAACGGTTTGACCTAAAAATATCAAAATTGAAACTACTGCGGAAACAAAGACACCTACATCTTGGATGCCCTTGAGGTAAGCTAAAACATACCAACATTTAATTTCAAAGTGAACTATCCCTTTAAGTATGTGTATAAAATTGTATTATTTAAATGTATTATTTATATATTTTTTCATTTTTACAAGTTTTTATAAATAGTTTTGTACTGCCTATGATAATGAATTACTATATTAAAATTATGGTAATTTATGGTTGGAAAAAATGACTGTAATGTCCATAATTCTATTAACTACATGAATGAGAATCTAAAAAGTAGCAATAAGAATTTAAAAAAATGTCCAGACACTCTACTGTAATAAGAATTTTCTAGTGAATTTTAAATTCTAGTAGATTTTCATGAAAATGTGTTATGATAATGTGACGGTCAAAAAAGTCTGAATGACCTATATTTTCTTACCATAAAATAACTAATATATATAAATAATAATATAATTATATATAATAATACTAATACTACTAATAATATAATTAATAATTCATATTTAACACCATAATTAAATATAATAAATATAATATAAAAATATAATATAATAAATTATATTTTATAAAAAATAAATGGATATTTTATATTTGTTGGTTCTTGACATGTTTGTGACATTCACACATATACTGTATGTGAAAGTGCAATTGAAGTTCAGGGTGTTTTTGCTGGTCCTCAGGTATTCTCGAAGTAATTCTGGGCCGTTCAGCCCCCATCGCAGGGTGTCCCGAACTCTTGTGCCATGGTGGGTAGAGCAGCTCAAGAGTAGGATCCCTTCATTAGCTCGGACCGCCGTAGAGTTTCCATCATAGAAACACTGTAGAGTACAAGGCAACATCCTGTCCATGTGACTACACTTCCAGTCATCCCCCCCCCCCCCCCCCCCCCCAAATAATTTCTCCATCTTTCACTCATTCATTCACATTTTGTGATGAGTTAAGTGACTGGGATACTAATACTCGTCTAAGACTCGGTCAGATGCTTGTGCAAACAGTCCTTTAGGAAAGCAGCAAACCTAGTTGATGTCGTGCTGACCCGGAATGCTCAATCTACTCCTGCAGATCCAATACAAACTCCACTCAAACTACTGAACAGACTTAGAAATATCTTTGGCTGCATCCCAATTCACACGCTGTTGTCAGACAGATAATCTAGTTGGGACAGGGGTGATGTTTATGAAATCTACCAGGAAGAGTTTATTTGGAAAACTAGTGTATCATCCTACAGTAGCTAGCTATTTATTTATATATATACACACTGTGATTTTGGTATGCACTAATTGTGGTATCGTGTACTGGGATACAGCCTTTTTGTTTACTCAGTTACATGCAGGTATTTTGTGTTTGGATTAAAATTATTTGCTGAAGTAAGGTGGATGTCCAGGAGTAGGTATGAAATATTTTTAGTTGTTTCGTAAAAGTAGTTGTTTTGTTGACTGTTTGTAGACCATTTTAATAAAAGCAGAAGTCTAGGTGAAGTTTTTGAGCTAATGTTTCGCAGTGCGTGTGCTTGTGTTCGCTCTCCTCGCAGGTTTTTGAAAGCTCTGAGTTTTGCGTCTCTGGATAAGGAGGACTTGCTGAGTCCGATCAATCACTCCACCCTGCAGCGCTCCTCTTCCCTGCGCTCTATGGTCTCTAGCGCCACCTATGGCTGCAGTGAGGACTACATTGGCCTGGCGCTACCCCTTGACATCAACCATATGTTTCAGGTTTGTTTAGTGTCGTGTACTTTTATTAATGTGTATGTGGAGTATATAGAGGTTTATGCAAATTTGATTCAGTTTTCGTGAGTGTTGATTCATTTGAAGATGCAGTTTTGTAACGTTTTCACCCTCACTATGGACATGACATAACACTGATTGTGTGGCTTATTTAGGAAAAAGATGCAGTGAGTGGATCAGACTTTTGTATTGCTTGTTATTTCACCTGTCAAATGACAAAATGAGTTAAAAAAAATATACCAGTAGAACTGCATTAATGCAGTGAGCTTAGCCATAGCAACCAAAAAAAGAAACATATAGTTGTCGAAAGAACTGTTCTCTGCTTCAGTTTGTAGAAAACGTTTTGATGTTCCTTTTGATCTTTTAATTGTGTTGAGTGTAAATGTTTTTATTTTATTTCATTTCATTTCATTTTTAGATTAAAGAAACCTCATATTTCCAGAAGAGAACAAGCCCTCCTGCTGAAGAAAAATCATCCAAATTTCTTTTTGGAGAATCTAATGGTATGTAGCATCATCTGTATTTTTCTGGATTTCTAATATCATTAATAATTATGGTAACACTTTACACAATAAGGTTTCATTTGTTAACATTAGTTAATGAAAATCCAACTGTTCATTGTTTGTTCATGTTAGTTCACAGTGTATTAACTAATGTTAATACATTGCTAATGTTGATGAGCACTCATTTTATTGGTTACACTGCAGTTAATGCAAAATAAATCCGCTAAAATTTATTTACATACTAAAAAACTATATAATCTAGCCTTTAACCAGCAATATTGTTAGGGCGAAGGAAGGAAGGAAGGAAACAAAGGAAGTCAAATGCAGTTTATACCCTACATCCATGTCACTAAGTATTTTAGGTACTTTCCACTCATAGCTTTAAAAGCAAGCAAAATAACATTTCTTTGAAACGGGCAAATATCAATATCCAAAACAGAATTTATTCCTGTGATCAAAGCTGAATTTTCAGCATCATTACTCCAGTCTTCAGTGTCACATGATCCTTCAGAAATCATTCTAATATGATGATTTGCAGCATTTCTTACTATTATCTGTTGAAAACAGATGCTTTATATTTTTTCATGATTCTTTGATGAACAGAAAGTAAACATTTATTTGAAATAGAAAGCTTTTGTAACATTATAAATGTCTTTACTGTCACTTTTGACCAATTGAATGTGTCCTTGGTGAATAAAAGTATTAATTTATTTATTTACTGACCCCAAAATGACAGTGACTATAATTATAATGAAACAATAGTAAATATGATGTGAAACACTAATCTGTGTGTTTTCCCCGCCTTTGCTCGCAGGTTTCTTAGAGTCGTGTCGTGGTCCTCTGAAGACTCAGGTGAGCATCACGGAGCTGTTAAACAGCAGCCGGTCGGAGCAGCACCACATGCTGGGCTCTGAGGAGACTACAGGCTTACAGGAGCACACGGAGCAGAACTGCCTCTACTGCAGCGCTCTCACCATCCTCGGCTCACACACACACAGCCACCTGAACAACACACACTCTCGCACAGGTGCATTTCAGTCTTCCTCATGTATGATATGATTAGGGCTGCAACTAACGATTATTCTGATAATCGATTAATCGGACGGTTATTTTTACGATTAATCGGTTTATGTACTTATATTTTAGTTTTACCCATTTTTCCCCCAAGTAAATTATTAACAAAGGGTCTTTATCATTCAACATAGACTTTTTAGAGATTTTAACCATTTTGCATTGTCATATCCTCATCAAAAACATACCTGGAGTTGTTTTATTATGTGTTAGTAATCCTTTGTCGAACTCTTCTGCAATCAAAACACTGACCCATACGTACTCTAGCAAATTTCACAAGGAGATTTCAAATAATGTTTTCACCATGGCAGTCCTTTGGGCTCCTAAAGTAGTTTAACATCCCGAACAAAGCTTATTAATGAATCTTGCAGAACATATTTTCACGAAAAATAAGAATAAAACAGAATACAGTTGCAGTAAATTGCATTTTATTTATTTATTTCCTGTAAACACACAGCTTATACCTGGGAAACAGCTTTATAGCTTATGCTGTGAAATCAATTAGAAAGTTGAAAGTAGCTCAACTTTATGGTAATAATAAGCTATGACGCGGTTCAGCGGCAAACGCCAGCAACCAATCGGAATATAGACGTCCTTCGCGCTGGCTGATTCCGGAGAAAACATACGATGTAAACTTTCGTTCCTACCAAAACATTAGTTCCGAGAAAAAAATTATTAATTGCAGAGTTTAACCACCATAGAGTGAAACAAAGTGTATCATTTGCATGTGTTTTTAAGTCCTGTCAGCTTGACAGGGCATATATAAGAACGAGCAGAGACAGAGAGAGAGCCCCGGCCGCGCGCGCGCACTCACCCGAGCTCTGTCTTGCTCTCTCTCTCCCTCGCGCATATTAATCAAAATCAATTGATACGATGGTGTCGAAAAAAAAACTCTCCAGTGATGAAATGTTTTCTTTGTTGACAAATCTTGTGCGATATCCTAAACTGCCGAATGCTGCTTCGTTCGATTAGTTTTATCTTCCGCTTTTTTCTTTTTCGTTTTCGTTCTCGAGCTCCACTGACGCCTGCCTCCGCCATCTCGCTGAATGCTGCACAGACGCTGTGCGGGGAAGCGATATTTTTTTTCCCAGGAGGGTAGGGGAAGACTCATGAATATTAATTAGGGAAGTCATCACTGATTGGTCTTAACCCCAGTGACGGGTAGGTTTAGGGCGGGGTTAGAGGTAGATCATCAGACCCCCAGTGGCGGGTAGGTTTAGGGGTGGGGTCGGGGTAGGTCATCAGACCAATCAGTGATGACTTCCCTAATTAATATTCATGAGTCTTCCCCTACCATCCTGGGAAAAAAAATATCGCTTCCCGCACAGCGTCTGTCTTTATTTTCAACAGATAAAAAAAATATCGCGTGCGGGAAGCATGTGACACAAAACAAGGCCAGCTATTGGCTATTCGCTACTTCTCCTGCTGTACTGGCTGAGTAAAACCTCCGGTGGCTCATTACTGCCACACTTTGGTCACCGCAGATTTAAATATGCACGAAATGAGCCGCTTACGGCAAATAAAAGTTATTTAGCAACTAATCGATGACTAAATTAGTTGACAACTATTTTAATAATCGATTTTAATCGATTAAATCGATTAGTTGTTTCAGCTCTAAATATGATACTGCTGCTTTCTGCCTGAGAGTGTTATTAGAGGTGGTGTAAGTTAGTGGAATACAGAAATGGGATGTGGTCACTGGAAAGGTTGTAGGTTCAAACCGGTTCAAACCCCAGTGTCAGTCCTACGGTCTCCAGATTTGGGTAAAAATGTGTAATTTAGTCTTGTGTTCCTGCAGATCTGTCTGATGGTTTCTCTCAGTGGCACAATCAGCCTTCCCATAATCACCTGGAGGTGGTCGCCCAGTCCAAGTTCTCTGGGATCTCGGGCTGCAGCGACGCGGCCGTCAGTCAGGGTTCGGCCAGCAGCACTCCCAGTGCAGAGATCATACTGGGTGAGAGCCCATCAATGCACAAGACCAGTTCATGTTTGTCATGTTTAAAATCAAAAGTTGTATTTCTTAGCATTAGTTAATGCACTTTGAACTAACATGAACAAACAATGAACGACTGTATTTAACTTACATTAGCAAAGATTAATGAATACTGTAATAATGTAGTCCTCGTTGTTAGTTCATGTTAGTTATAACAACTAACATTATGCATTAACTAGTGTTAACAACCTATTTAGTGTTAATAACCTTATTATAAAGTGTTACCAAAATATCATTAGTTCAGTATAAAAAACAATGGAAAGTCCATGATAGAAAAACAAAAGTGTGTATGTGTGTGGGTCAGATATTCCCTATGTCATTGGGACAACAGGTCCCCACAAAAAAATGGCAATATATAAAAAAAAATGGTTTCCCCTTTAGTTTTTTATAATGTTCATGATGGGTAGGTTTAGGAGTAGGGTTAGTGTAAGGGGAGAGAATATACAGTTTGTACAGTATAGAAATCATTATGTCTATGGAATGTCCCCATAAAACATGAAAACCTAACGTGTGTGTGTGTGTAGGTGGGAAGGCGATATACGAGGACGGTCCAGCCTGCAGAGTTCTGCTGAGGAAAGAGGTTCTGCGGCTCGTCATCAACCTCAGCTCTTCAGTCGGTACCAAAGGACACGAAACCGGATTGCTGACGTAAGAACGTCTGAGAAATACCGTGTAAGCGTGAGTGTGTGTGTTCTCATTTCATCCCTGTGTAATGTCTGCTGCCCTCTGCAGGATAAAGGAGAAGTTTCCGTACGCGTTCGATGACATCTGCCTGTACTCTGAAGTTTCCTTCCTGCTGGCCAACTGCATGTTCCGCCTGGCCTCGCGCCGCTTCATCCAAGAGCTCTTCCAGGATGTGCAGTTCATTCCGGTACGACATCACGCTGAAACTTCTCTATAAGAAATCTCTACCACAATGTTTTTTATAACACCTGAACTAAAGAGTTCATAGTGCTCAGAAAGGTGTGTGGCTTTTACATTTGTGTACAGACTCTCAGCCATAATAGAGACCCCAATATTTAAAAAAAATCTGTCATTAAAATCATGAATTAGCACGCGCACACACACAGTTCTATAATTCTATAAATGTCTGTATTTACTTATATTCTCTATATTTCTCTTTTATTTTGCACAGAAGCTTTCATTTGTTTAAAAATGATAGTAATGACATTTATAATGGAACTAAATATTTCCATAAACATTTTTTTTGTTTCTTTAGAGAATCCGGAAAAAATCTGTTTACAAAAAAAAATTAAGCAGCACAACTGTTTTCAACATTGATAATAATAAGAAATGTTGCTTGAGCAGCAAATCGTCATATTAGAATGATTTCTGAAGGATCATGTGACACTGAAGACTGGAGTAAATTACATTTTAAAATGATATTAAAATAGAAAACAGTTCAATTGAAATAATAATTCACAATATTACTGAACGAGGTGGTCTCTGCTCGATTGCAAACAATCTCTGGATCAGTTCGCTAACAGAGCAATCACACCAGGGTTCGTTTTAATCAAACCAAACATGCCAAGTGTGAGCACACGTGTTGACTGTGTTTCTGTCTCCAGCTGTATGATGAAGCTGAAGCAGTGTTGACTAAACCATCACAACCTGTTCTGGCGGAGACCGCAGAGTCTTGATACCTCCGTCAGCTTCCCCATCCCTCCGTCATCCCACCTCCCATACGCCACAGAGACACGCGCTCCTGCGGATGGAGGAGAGGAAGGAGGCGATTAGAGGAATACTGAGCAGTTTACCAAATAACGTCTTCAGACTGTGAAACAGGTGAACCGGAACAAAACATCACAAAGACTCGATTTTAATAAAGAAAAAAATGCTGTTGACACTTTAAGAGCGCTGGATGCACCGCTGAGAAAAACGGTTCTCTGCACTGGTGTGTGTGTGTACATATTCCTGCCATGCCAATGTTTCAACATATCACCTAAACACTACAAAGAATTCTGTGACGGCTTTGGATTGAGTGCAAATGCTTTGACTATGAATTTAGGACTTCCAGAAGCGAGAGAATGGATGAAGCGTTGATTACATTTGTACTATTTATTAATTTCTTTTCTTTTGTATGTGTGTGTGTTGGGATTTTTTATGACCTCCAGACAATCAGAAGTCAGTGTTTTGGGGGGAAAAAACGTAGTGTCGGACATTCGATCCTTAGCGTTACGCATCTTTTGTTGGATATCTTGTCATCCGCAAACTTCTCAGAAATACTCTTGCAGGAAATTCTCCTCCAAAATAAAAACGCAAGCAAAGAGCATGTGAGCACTGATACACACACATACTCCATCACAGCGCTGCTCTGAATGATAATAGTCCTCCAGGGTGAATCTCATGAAAGCTGTCATGTGCACGTCATTTCTCATTACTATGAAGCTGAATTCTGTGAGAAATGTGCTTGATTATCATAAAATAGGATCTTAATGGTCCAAAACAATAATTGCATCTTTTTTTTTTTAAATCTGATTTTGGAGTCAAGTGAGATTCACCCAATAATTTGGATCGGACGAAGCTTGTAAAACGTTTGCAGACTCATTCTTCATATCTTACTATGCCGGTTCAGTGCTGTGGTCTCGTCTCTGATCTGATGGTAATAGGAAATGAAACCGGATAAACATAATCATGCATGGTATCATATCAAGTACCTTTAAAGGGATATCCTGAGTTCAGTACAACTTGTGTGCGATGCACCGAATCTTTGGCATAATATTGATTACAACAGGAAATCATTTTGAGTGTGTAAACAGTTAAGCTCCATCGATTTCCATTATAAGTGTGTTTTTGTACAAACTAGTGAATCTCTGGTCAAGAACATGGCTCTATTATATTTCATATTTTTGCATTAAAAATGAAGCCTATTTTAGGAACATTAATATTTTTTATGTGACAATTAAGCACATTTCCTTTACTGGTTGTGATGTGAAAAAAATAAATAGTTTGTACAATATTTATGCATATTTTTTGCTTTGTATTACAGTAATGAAAATCACTTGAGAATAATGGAAATTTCAATATGATTGATTTTTTTGGGGGAGCAAAATGTGCTTAATTGACAAATTGACAAATTAATAGTTCTAAAAACAGGTTTAATTTTCTTTATGCAAAATACATACTTTTATTCTTTATTTGTTTGTTTTTGCATTCTGAAATTTTCATGACAATTAAGCACATTTCCTTTCCAAATTCACAACTGTAATGTGACAAATTAATTGGTAAAATATTTATACACATCATAGTAGAATTTTTGTACTGCCTTGATGTTGATTTAATTTTTTTAAATAGTACATCTATTATATATATATATATATATATATATATATATATATATATATATATATATATATATATATATATATATATATATATATATATATATATATATATATATATATATATATATATACATATATATATATATATATATATATATATATATATATATATATAGTCATAAGAAAAATGGTAATTTCAATGGGATTTAAATCTTTCTGGAAGCAAATTGTGCTTAATTGTCATTACAATGAGGTAACAATGCTAAATAATTGTCCTTAAAATGGTTTAATTTTCTTTGTGTGAAATATATACTTTTATTTTCTTGTGTGTTTTTGCATTCTGAAAGTTTCATGAAAATTAAGCACATTTCCTTTTTAAATTATTTTGTTTGTAATGTGACAAAAATATTTGAAAAATACATAATTAAAAAAAAAAAAAAATATATATATATATATATATAGTAATGGGAATTTCAGTAGAATATTTTTTTTTCTGGAAGTAAAATGTGCTTAATTGTCATGTCAGTGTCACAATGCAAAATAACCATCCTAAAATCTGGTTTAATTTTATGTTAAAAAAACAACAACTGCATTTTATGTATTTGTTTGTTATTCAAACTGATGGCCTAGTCAAAATGATTTTCTGGTGTAATCGACAACATGCCAACGATGCGATTCATGAAAGTGTAAACCAAAAAAAATATTCCTTTAAGCTCAAAGCACTGCTTTAGAAAGAGTTGAAGTATTAGCTTGACGTGGTGTCGTTTCCCTTCGCGTCCCAGTGTGTGACCTTGATTGTGCTTCTGGTTTATCACTTCAGCTCTAAACAAGCCAAACCTGCACTGAACCGTTCGACACGTCACACACTGGCGCAGAGCTGTTCAAATGTTCCACCAATCTCATAGTAGTCTCGTAGTAAGCCACAGTTTTTGCATTTGTCTTTTTTATTGATGTTCTTGACGTGTTCCTGATGTTCAAAGCACTGATCCATCTTTCCTGTTCTCCCAAAATGATGTTTAGATTGCATGCTGAATTGACACAAATCCAGTTGCTTATTTATTAACTGCAAGACCTTTTGTTAATACTCGTGTCCCGTCACGTCGTGTCTCAGCGCTGCTGCTACTGCCTTCAACTGACTGCGATTTGATTGGCTGAAGAGAGTGCCGTGGCTTTTGCCCGTGCTGTGGATCTGTACGATAGTGGCGTGAGACAGAGAAGTACTGAAAAAATATATATATTTATATTTTTCCTAAAAGATGACATTGCAAGATACAGTGTAATTTAAATGAGTTGTTTTGTTTTGCCTGAATTGTGGTTTCCCTTGTAAAGTGTGTACAGTGTGTTTTTTTGGGCACTTTGAGCTCTGGAAAAATCTTAGTCTTATCAAAGGGATGTATAATTAAAGAGAGAAACTCGTGGAGTTTGAGCGTGTGCTGAGTATGTTCGAGGCGTTTTACCTCTTCTGTAATAGATCAGTACTAGATAGTCTCAATTTCAGAAGACTTGCTGTCTGTAGAATCATGTATTTCATATGGAAAGCCAAGATTGTTGGTAGAGTGAACAGTATAGTCAAATGCACATTGCCCTGAAGCGGTAACATTTTACCAGAAATAATTTGGTAACATTAGTTAGTGCATCATGAACAGCATTATTATATGCATTAAACAGCATTCATTAATCTTGGTCAATGTTAACTTTACACACACTACTGTTCAAAAGTTTGGGTTCAGTGAGTTTAAAAAAAAAGAACATATTAAAATTTTTATTCAGCAAGGACAAATTAAATGAATCAAAAGTGACAGTAAAGACAATTATAACATTGCAAAAGATTTCTACTTCAAATAAATGCTGTTCTTTTAAACTTTCTATTCATCAAAGAATCCTGAACAAAATAACACAGTTTATCTACAAATATATGAAGCAGCACAACTGTTTTCAACACTGATAATAAGAAAATCAGCATTCTGAAGGATCATGTGACACTGGAGTAATGATGCTGAAAATTCAGCTTTACAACACATGAATAAATGACATTTTAACACGCATACAAGTAGAAAACAGTTATTTAAAATAGTTATAATATTTCACAATATTTCTGTTTTTACTCTATTTGTGGTCAAAAAAATGCATCCTTGGTGAGTAGAAGAGACTTCCTTTAAAAATGTTGAACAAAAACAAAATACATTAAATCCCCCGGTTTCACAGACCAGGTTTAAGTCTAGTCCAGACTAAAATGCATGTCTGAGCTGTTTTAACTGAAAGAAACTTGCATTGACAATATCAAATATATCAGTGTCATTGTTTTGTCTCAAGATGCACAGCAGTAATGTTGTTTTCTAAGGCACGTTTATAAAAGCTACTTGAATGTCCTAATTGAACTAGGCCTAATCCTGGCTTAATCTAAACCCTGTCTGTGAAACCAGGCCAAATAGTAAGTGTGGTGTTACCATAACACCCAGTCCCTCAAGACAAGAGAGAACATTTTGTACTTTCCGACCAGAAAGGTCTACCGAAACACAGATAAAGTACCTGAAAGACATTGCAAAATCTCAAGAGACATATTGCAAAATCGCATTTCACAACACTTCTTGTTAGGCCTTTTTGCAGAAGGAAGAGGGCCCCTGATGACATGATCTTACTGGACATCTTTGTGATAAGATCTACAGTGCTGGCTTGTTTACTTTGGTGTGTATAAAATATCACATAACTGAGTCTTCATTTACTTATGTGGCTACAGAAGTGACATAGTCACTTGAAAAGCCTGAGATCTCAGACTCCTGTTTTGTGGCTTCTGTCTTAGGGGTCTCCAGCAGCTCTGAAGGCATGTCTTGCTGCACACAGGACATGTATGTGAAGTTTGTGAGAACTGTGGTGGGATGGTATGATGCTGTCAGGAACGAGGGCAGCGTGAGTTTAGGGCCAATGAATGAACAACTCGGGTCCTCTGCGCTCCCTAACCATGTTTTCTCTGCGACGGTGGGCGGCAAAATTTCGACGTCACACCATTTGCAGTCCTCGATCCTCAGAGAATGGATTTTTTCACTCGCCTTGGAAAGAACAGAAAACTGTCAAAAATGTAAAAGAAAAAAAAGTTTGGGTAAAACTTTACAAGCTTTCATAGTTCACCCAAAGATGAAAATTCTGTCATTACACCCTCATGTCGTTCCAAACCCGTAAGATTTGCGTTCATCTTCGGAACACAAATGAAGATCTTTTTGATGAAATCTGAGAGCTTTCTGTCCCTCGTTTGACATCTACGCAACTACAACTTTGAAAACAACTTCAAAAGAAATCGTAAAACTAATCCATATGAATTGAGCGGTTTAGTCCAAATTTTCTGAAGAGACTCAATCGCTTTATATGATGAACAGATTGAATTTAGGCTTTTATATTGAGGGTGCAACATGAGGGTGAGCAAATGATCATTTTTGGGTGTACTGTCCCTTTAACCACATTAGTTAACATGAACTAACAATGAACATCTAAAGCATTTATTAGTCTTAAGGTAATTATGTTTTTTAAATTAAAAGTTGTATTTGTTAACATTAGTTAATGCACTGTGAACAAACATGAACAATTGTACATTGTAAAAAATAAAGGTTCTAATAGGGGTTTTGCAGCGATGCCCTAGAAGAACGATTTTTGGTTCCTGAAAGAACCTTTAAGTGATAATTTCCTGACAGAACCATTTTTTTCTCAAGGTACGTTAACATGACAACGATGTACAAAAACCGGAAACGTATTTCCTTTGCTTTTTTGCGTACAGACGACAACATTGTCAAAACGATCCCCGTTCACACGGATTTGTGAAAACGACTAAAAACCGTATTCTGCTGCCAGGTCAGTAGTTGGCGATGTCATTTTGTAAAGAAATACTACGTGAACACGTAATACACATGCCATTACCGTTAAAAAAAATAATTGTTAGTTTACACGGAGACAATAAAGATATCAGTTTTCAAAAATGTGCAATTAAGGGGGAATTTATTTTACATGACACTGTTTTCAACCAAAAAACAGTTTTGGCCGTTTATTTACACGACAACAATGTTTTGGGGGCCTGTAAAAGCAAACTTTTGTTTTGTTTTTAGTACGTTACATCTTTGTAGTGTAAACGTACCCTGAGGAACACGTTATCTTGGGGTTTTTTTTCAGGACCCTAAAGCCAATGTCGTGTAAATGCATAAAACGCATACAAAGTTTTCTGTTTTAAGTTAACAGTGTTTAAAAAGAACCTTATAACGAGTTTTTAGGACTTTATAAAAGACCTTATGTGCAATGGAAAGATTCCATGAATGTTAAAAGGTTCTTCATGGAATCATCGATGCCAATAAAGCAAAGCATAAACTAACACGTTCACTAAGTTCATGTTAGACAAATTATACATTATTGTGAAGTCTTACCAAAACCAGATAAGTAAATTATAGATATTTATAAATAATTTTTTGTATTGAATGACATGTAGGTTTATTTATAATTGATTTTTCTCTTAATTGGCCCTCTCTCTTGGATGCAATTGGATGATTTTCACACTTTACTGAGTAAAAAGGCTCAACTAGAACATCACTGTGATCTATTTTGATCTGTTCTGTAACCTGCTCACAAAAACAGCTCATCTAGCCTAAGATGGTTTGCTTGGTTTAAGCTGATTTTCACACTTCTTCAAGCCTGTTATCTGCTGGTTTAGCTCACATGCTGAAAACTACCCAAAACCTGTCTGAAACCAGCCAAAAAGAGACAAGCATGGCCGGGCTGGGATTCCAGAAAAGACCATCAAATCAACTTAGGCGGGTTTATGCTGTCAAAATAAATAGAGACACTGCAGTTACATTATTGTACAGCATCAATGTAATAAATTACTTCATAAAGATCTTCATCCAGGTCCAGTGCTTTTATGTGCAGAAAGCCGAAGGTTTCTTTCGGAAATCCTCTTAGCCTGGAAACGGTTGGTAAGAAATCATCAGCACGTCACAGATATGAACTGCATATTAGCTCACAGCTAATATCATAATAGACTTACGTGCTTCTGTTCGACCACAGACAAATGCAGCAACAGACCAAAAACAGAAGAGGAATCAAAATCTTGGCCATCAGCAGGTAATCTGTGGAGAGAATTATTATCTCTTATTACTGTTCAACATTACAAAATGGCCTGTCCACACAAAATATAGTTAAAATTCATTATGAATATGCAGACAACATTTTGTATAGAAATGATGTGTTTCTATGGAGTTATTCACACTTGGAACAAACATTTTTAATTTTGTAACTTTGCAACTTTGCTTTTGTAGAACATTTTTCAAATATTAAAACAATCAGATTAGGTTGTATTATTAGAATTAGAAAGTCTATATCAATGTCCTGTGCTTTTCTATCTTCTCTATTACAAGCAGAAGGCAGATTTTGTTTTGAAAAGATTTTACAAACGATTTCTATTTCAAATGCTGTTCTTTTGAACTTTCTATTCATCAAAGAATACTGGAAAAAAAAAAAAATCCATGAAAATATGAAGCAGCACAACTGTTTTCAACATTGATAATAATAAGAAATGTTTCTTGAGCAGCAAATCAGTGTATTATAATGATTTCTGAAGGATCATGTGACACTGAAGACTGGAGTAATGATGAGCTTTGATCACAGGAGCAAGCAGCAAGATATATTAATATCATCTTTTATGTTCCACAGAAGACAGTAAGCCACACAGGTTTGGAATGAACTGGCTGATTTTCTGTTAGTGTGAATGTGATGGTTTGGCTCACAGTTCTTTCTGGTTCTGAAGGTGCCGGTGGTCTCGGGTCCACAGCCTGCAGATGTACATGCTGCCAGGTGAAATGTGTACAGCTGGTCCTCCTCAAGACCACTCACTGTGAAAGACTTGCTGTGAGGATCGTCCACGAACTGTCTGAGGGAACCTGCCAGAACAAACAGGTGCGAGGGGAGTGTAGGGAACGGGTTAGGAATATAACGTGAGATTAAAATATGTCAGAAATATGATTAGTATCAAATATGATCTGTCAGGCTTTCTTTTGAGGAAGGTTTACTTGTTCATCTCTCAGTCATCATTGTATCACATTGCACTATATGTTTAATAAAAACTGCAGTGCTTTAATAATTAAACTAAGCATTTAAATATCATCTTACTAAGACATATTATTGGGAGATAATTGAGTAATTGATATTTATAAGTATTTTATGTAAGTTGTCTGCTATACTGTTGTAAAGATGTCATTGATTTACATTATAAGCTATCAGGATTTAATCTTACCTTTTGTCCATATAAATATCAGCAAATGCATAAAATATTTTTGCTCAGTGTTTTTTTTTTTCCTCCTCGAGTCTGAGCTTCATATTCATACTATATCATACTATATGAACCATAAAAGCCTGAAGTATCAAATATGATACAAAACAAAAAACATATACAAACTCTTCTTTTTTAGATTTTTTCCAAAGGTTCAATAAAATTTAAACAAAAAAAACAAAAACAAAAATTTTTTTTACATTTTATTTTGTCTTGATTGTTATGTCAGGGTGAAGAAGCTCACGTTTTAATGCTCGTTTAAGGGCAACGCAACACTTACTGAGATCAGAGCCGGCCTCTGAATCTTCTCGTACCGTAATCATATATCCTGTGATGAATCCAGTGTGACTCGTATCCTCCTCATTGAAACTCCATTTCAGGTTTACCGATGACCAAGTTATGTTTGGGTTAGTGTCCAGTGTAGGGAACTCCATGGGCTCTTCAGAACACACACAAAAAATACTGTTTATATGTAATATTGCGCAATGCAGATGTGAAAATCCATTTTTTCCAGTGCAACATAGCAGCACCTACAGTACAGTATAAGCACCTGTGTTTTGCTCTAATGTCCTACAGATGTGTATCAGGTAAAGTGTGTGTGCAATCTTACCCTGTTCTTCTAAGTATCCGATCTGTTTCTCACGAGGTCGGTGTCCCTCAGCGCTACAGCTGTAGATTGTAAATGTGTATTGAACTCCTGCTTTAAAATCTAAAAGAGATTTTTTTAAGCACAATAATTATAAAAAACAACAACTAGTTTTTATCAAGATGACATAGAATTATTTTAATAAGAGAAGCATTAAAATAAACAACTAAAAATCTAAATATTTCTTATTTTTATTCACCCCCTCAACTACTGTTGGTAACACTGTATTGTACAGTGTCCTTGTTACATGTACTTACCATAGTAATAACAGTAAATTATGCATAATTACATGCAAGTAACCCTCAACCAAACCCTGATCCTACCCTAACCCTATAGTAAGTACATGTTGTTAATTAATATTACTCAGTACGTAGATATATAATTACACTGTAACAATGACACCTTAAAATAAAGTGTAACCCAACTGTTTTTTTTTTTCTTTCTTTAATTGAAGAACTATGGTCTAATTTTAAAAGTGTGATTTCTAAAACTGAAAGTCATGTAAATCTTAAAACTCCATGGGCAGTTTTATATCTACTCAACATTTTGGTTTTACAGATTGAACTTAAATTTACAATAAAAAAAAAAACCCTGATTATAGTAAAATTAACTGATTTAATGTTCATTTACCAACCTACTGAAGTGCTAAAATATATTTCGCACCTTTATAATATACTGACAACCACCACAAACCACAAGTGCTAATGAGAAAACCATGTTATGAATCAAAGCTCGTTCATTATAATTATATGCAAATTATAAGATGACTTGTTCTTCATTTTGATTTATTTAACATTTTTACAGTCTTTAACCATTAAAATCATGGTCATTTTTCACACTGTGATTATGCCAAGCTCTAAAATATTTTTCAGCTAGAAATTGTGAGTAAATTTTTTTTAAATGCAACAAAAAAAAGAAGCATAAAACGCTGCCTAGGTTCACTGTTTTATAAGAGCTTTTCTATATACAGTAATGTTGTCACATATCTAGAAACACATTAACTGTACTATTTTATTTAGTTGTTACTTGAATTGTAAGAATATGCACCGCATACAAATAGCTTTATACCTGTGTCCAGGTTTAAGGAGGTCTGATTAACTGGGACTTTTCTCCACTGTAAGTTGCAGGGGGATTCAATACCCAGCATGCACCACTCTACGATGTAATCACATGTGGCGACAGAGTCCCTCATCCAGGTGAGATGAAATTCCTTTGCATTACCCAAAATCCTCTTCTCCTTCGGTATGTCTGCAGCAGTACCAACAGTCAGTTATCTCACGTTATACAGAAAAGCCCCTTGCACACTGAGCATTAAGCTTGTCACCTGTGTTTGCTGGAGGAATAGTGATGTGGGATGGTATAGATAAGCCAGATTGAATGATGGCCCTCACGGTGATGTTACACATGTGAAGATCTAAGGGTACTTCCGTTTGTTTCTGCGTGACATTCATGCACACGCTCCTCTGTGGATTTCTGTTGCTCACACACACCTCATAGTCTTCAATATGCGACGAGTCGCTGCTGACCTGAGGGACAGATTGCTTGTATGAATATTTGTGTTGTTACAGAAATCTGATATATTTTTTAATACATTTAAAAATATTTAAAAAAGGGCAAAAAATATATTGCCAATATAGCTGCAATGCAATTCAGCCAATAACATTAACTTTACCAAACATGATATAAAGTACCATGCATGGTGGAAATTCTTAAGAAGTATGAATAAGTTTGAATAATATTGAATATGTAAACTTACACTTTTCCACACAAGTGTGACGGTGCGATTGGGATCGTCCCTGATTCGTCTCCACAGATCTATGGTCACAAGAGGCTCTGAAAAACAAAATAACGTCAAACTATATTTTTGCATGTTCTCGCTGTGCAGAATTCACTGTGTTTGCTACGGCACTGCCATTCGGTTGCTACTGTGTTTTTTGTGTGTTACTGTGTGCTTTCTGAGGCGTTCTGGGTGGTTACTTACTTTCCCTAGTTTCTGATGTTACAGTGAGGGATTATTGACGTCTGAAGCACAAACAGTGTGGGATGAATTATGTGCCAAATTTTTCAATATTACATGTTTGGAAAATGTCTAACCTTTGGTGTGAGCAATAGAAATAGTCATGCTTAGATCAAGGTTTTTAAACTTCCTGACAACAAACCCCCGAATATGATGATTCCCTTGCAAAGGACACCCTTTCTATATCTATATATATGTATAAAGAAACATAAAGATGGTATACTTTAAATATTCATTTAATGGCATTTTTAACTAAGCACTATGAATGAAGGCCAGTATCAATGGGTATCACACAGTACTGATACTGATGTCTCTATTAAATATTTTTTTCCCTAAATTTCTGCAGATGAAATGAGTTATTATAACCATTCAACATTACAGTATAATTGAAAGACATAGTTTTTAACATTTAATAAGCTTAAAAATATATAGCAACTATTTCACATGAAGCCATTATTATAGATGTCACATTGTTGTGTATATAGTAATATAGTGAAGTTTATATCTCGGTCAGAAAAATCGAATGCTGCTTTGATTGCATTAAATATTCTTTATTTATTTATTTATTAGTGCTGTCAAATCAATTAATCACATCTAACATAAGTTTGTAAACGTGTATG
This sequence comes from Vimba vimba, assembly GCA_022828995.1. NCBI lineage: Eukaryota > Metazoa > Chordata > Actinopteri > Cypriniformes > Leuciscidae > Vimba > Vimba vimba. The sequence goes on along the minus strand of CM040820.1, from coordinate 5,251,948 downwards.
TATATATGTGTGTTTATGTATGCATGTCTATACATTTCCATGGACCCTAGTATGAAAACCCCCTGGTTCTCTATCAGTGATGATTCTCCATGACTTTACCTGTGTTGAATCGCCTTTGTTTTGTCCATTGCCCCCAGTTGTTCCCCTGAACTGCACAGCGTCCCCTAGTGTAGTACTGCGTGCTGGGCTTCAGGTTCTGGAGTCTGAATGTGTAATTCTGCACTGAGTCAGATCCATTCTTATCTAACTCCTGTAAGAGAACAAAACAGGATGTGCCTCAACATTTCAGTTAAGATCAAACTTTATCTGATGTGGCGAGTCTATTTTCACGAGAGGTTAATAGATCTTTTGAAACTCCCTCTTGACGTATTTCAGATGCAACAACATTATTTGGAAACATAAAGACACAAAAACATGTTGTGAAACAAGAAAAGAAAAAACACCTTAAAGTGATAGCTTGATTGATATGGATTTCTTTTACAATCTCTTTATGAACGTCTTGAAGTGAAGTTTTGGGTGAATAGACTTTAATCTCTCAGATTTCATTAAAAAATATCTTCATTTGTGTTCTGAAGATGAACAAAAGTCTTATGGGTTTGATGATGGCGAGTAATTGATGACCGAATTTATATTTTTAGGAGAACTATACCTTTAATGTGATGCATTACCTCTATTGGCACTCTTGGTTCAATTTCAATCTGGCAACTCAAAAGAAGTCCTTTGAAACTCCCATTCAGCTGTAAGACCACCACTGAGTCCAACACACCTGCAGCCACGTCAAGAAGCACAGGGACTGGAAAAACTAATGCGACATTGAAAGGTTAAGAAATTAACGAGGTGATCCCAAAATCTTGACATTATTCCCTCAAAAAGCACTGTGAAATTCACTTATTATAAGGCCAATACCGCTAAAGCATCTTGATCTAGGGTACAATTGTGATGGTTCACATGAGGTTTCATCTTACAACCTATTGTTTATCTGACCCAGATCTGTAAGTATGAGCCCTCAAAACTGCTAACTCTGCTGTATGAATTTTAGTCTCCACTTCCATATTCATATTCACCTCTGTCTTTGATATTGAATATGTCGGTCTCGCTCTCTCGCCCCAAACTGTTTGTCACAAGTAAAGTGATGTTGTAGTGGATCTGCTGTGGAACGACTTCAAAACTGCAGACTGTAGAATCTGAATCAGGATCCCAGCTGACAGCCCTGGAGTCACTGAACAGGAATAAAAGTGAGTTTTATTCAACTCGTAATGTGTCAAAACTAAAATTAGTGTGAATTTGGCCCTGCTGAACACAGTTAAAGGGATCGTTCACCCAGAAATGACAATTCTTTCATCACTTACTCACACTTACGTCATTTCAAACCTGTATGACTTTCTTATGAACACAAAAGATATTTTGAAAAATCTGTCCTTATAATGAAAGTCAATGTTGTCTGAACCCTAAACGTTCTTCATAATATTTTGAAGCAATACCAGTTTGTAACGACATGAGGGTGAGATAATGTCAGAATTTCCATTTGTGGGTGGACTGTCCCTTTAAGAGCATAAATGAATGTCTTGTGGTGTTGTGTTGAACCACTATATCTTTTTGATCTTTTCTCCCCTTTGCTTATTCCTTTTTTTAAAGCCTTATTAGGCAGGTGATTTTGCAGATAACCTTACAGGGACAGAGATAGTACACTGTGTTCTTTAGTAGTGATCAAATCAGACTAACCTGATTAGTAATATGTAGTTCCTTCTCTTCTTTCCGTATAGATTAGGAGCTCTGCGTATTTTCCACGAGCAGGAGACGTTTCGCATGTCTTTGGTCTCGCATCTGAAGTCCTGAGGTTTCTCAGGAGGAACTGAACAAGGTTTAGCAGAAATTAAAATCTCTAATCAGAAATCTCCCATCATGATTAAAAGGAAATGTTTCCGTTTGTAATGGATTACTATTGCATTTTTTTTTTCTTAATTTAGTTCAGTTCTACTAAAGTTATAACGCTTTTCACAAAACATTTAGTTTCAAAGCAGCTTTACAAAAAATGCTTGTTTCAATGTTACAGTTGTGTTAGGTCTTAAATATTTTTATATTTTATTTAGTGGAAAAATGTTTATTTCAAAAGTGTGCTTGTGCTGCCTTTCTTAAAAAAAACAATTGGCTTTAAATTTAAATTAAGTTTATATATATATATATATATATATATATATATATATATATATATATATATATATATATATATATATATATATATATATACATCACTGCATTATCACTGCATTAGATAATGAAATTTAAAGCCAAAGTTTTTTTTAAGAAAGGCAGCACAAGCACACTTTTAAAATAAATATTTTTCCACTAAATAAAATATAAAAATATTTAAGACCCAATTGGCTTTAAATTTCATTATCTAATGCAGTGATGTTCAGAAAGAATTCAAACTTTCAAAAGATAACTTAAAATTATTTAAATTAAGTTGAGATACTAGATATATATATATATATATAGTACTGTGCAAAAGTCTTAGGCATGTTAATACCCCCCCCCAAAAAATGGTTTTAAGTCAGTTATTTATATCTTTTGCTGTAGTGTGTCAGTAGGAAATATCAGTTTACATTTCCAAACATACTTTTGCACAGTACTGTAATTTTTTAAGGACCCCCTAAAGGGACATGGTGATGGAAAAAAAATTAAATGGGAGGAAATATAATAAGTCAATGCTTTTGCGTTCCCCTGCCAATGTTTTGCGTTCCCCCGAGAAACTTTGCGTTCACATTAAGTTATAAATATTAAGACTAAGTAATTAAATAAATGTAAAAAATGTAAAATTTTAAACTACCATCTTTGTCATAATTACTGCAGAAATAGTGTAAGAAATATTTTAGCCTGTACTGTATATGGGGCCATTTGAAAATGAAGTTGGATAGTTGAACTCACAGGTGAAATAGTTCAATGCTATGTCACTGTCCGAACTGTAATAGAAGTTGACACCGTATCCATTTATGGCTCTGATGTTTTCCACTCTAATGGCTTTGACCTGTGCGCTTATGTTGATGGCTTTGTAAGAGGTGTTGTTGAAGAACATAGAGGTGATATGTTTCTCTGTGGGAAAAATGCAGCAGAACATCACCGTTGAACCCTCCCGTAACACCTGTCCATTTGGAAACAGCAGGATTTTATTGTGATTCAAGTTCATCTCCCCTGTAAGAAAATGAGTAAATAAATATATGAATAAATATGTTCATAGCACCATCCAAACACTCCACAAATTTAAACAAAGGTGTTTGCATGTTCAGAAATGGTCACCACAATGCTTGGTCACGTGATTTGTTGTCAGTGCGTTGCTAAGGTGTTTTTAGCATATTTTCTGTTGATGCTGCAGCAAATGTGATGTATTATTGTGTTCATCTTCGAAACACAAATGAAGATCTTTTTGATGAAATCTGAGAGCTTTCTGTCCCTCCATTGACAGCTACGCAACTACCACTTTCAAACCCCAGTAAGGTAGTGAAGACATCAGTAAAGTAATCCATGTGACTCCAGTGGTTTAACTTCAATTTTATGAAGTGATAGAAAAAAAAAACATAATTTACCACTTTATTTACAAGATATTAATCTCCAAAGTGCATTCACACAGCAACGTCTGCTCTTGCGTCAACACATCACGCATGTGTCGTTGTGCTCTCGTGAATGGAGATTTATATTTTGCATATAAAGTGGTAAATTATGGTTGTTGTTTTTTTGCGCAAAATAAAGCACTTCATAAAATTGAGGTTAAACCACTGGAGTCACATGGATTACTTTATTGATGTCTTTACTACCTTGTGGGGGGACAGAAAGCTCTTGGATTTCATTAAAATCTTAGATTTCATTGGATTTCTTCATTTGAGTTCCGAAGATGAACGACAATCTTACAGGTTTGGAACGACATAAGGGTGAGGAATGACAGAATTACATTTTTTGGGTGAACTATCCCTTTAACTTCCTCTTTTAACCCATGACTGTCCTGACTTTAAACATGCCTGTTATGTGCCTCTCAACCGTCACTGATGAGTGTGCACTTCTGAGAGCATGTTGGTCAATCAGCCTCACCAGCTAAATGAGACCAGTCTAACTTGGTCCAGTAATTTGTGTACAATGATACTTTACAGAGAAAATGCCATAAGAAATTATTTCATAAATGCAAAAGAGCAGCAGAGGAAGATGCTTATATCATTTACTCACCCTCAAGATTATGAGGAAACATGAATTAAAAAAAAAAATGATGATGTGCACAGATAAATCATTTATAATAAATACTGCAATATTCCATAAAAAATTTTTTTTGCCCATTGTGATTTCATGTTGACTTTAATGTCAAAGTGCCTTCCAATATATATCACATTTAAATGTATACATAAAAAATAAATAGTGGAAATGTACATACTGTACATGCATACATAAATTAGTGTTTTTTACACACTCTACGGACTTGAGTGTGAGGAATAAAAATATGGACGGGATAAGATATATATATATATATATATATATATATATATATATATATATATATATATATATATATATATATATATATATATATATATATATATATATATATATATATATATATATATCTTATCCCGTCCACAATATATCGAAATACACAATGTATCGAAACAATATATCGATATATTGTGCACAATATATCGAAATATCACAAATGTATATATCGAGATATACATATCACAACAGCTTGCAATAACGGGTCATGAACAAAAGACAAAGAGAAAATCACTCACTGCTCTTGGCTGAATAACTTTTGTAGCTTTAATAAGAATCAGTATATATTTAATTCATACAGTCAAAACTAAGGCGTGTTTTATTTCTACATTTGATTATTCAGTTTCTGTTGTTAAATAAACCTAATGAAGGCTTTCCTGAAACCCTAAACCCAGTGGTTTACACTGATGTTAAAATAACACTTCTTATGCTACAGTAAAACACTGCTGTTCACTTTCAGAAGTTGTAGTAGGGATGTTTTCTTGTCACAAAAAGAATGTGAAACACGCATGTACCGGTAGTAGGGCTCAGACTTGGGGAAAATGTCATATTGCGATTACTGAGGTCAATTATTGCGATTGCGATATGCGATTGCGATATAATAAACAAATGGTTTCATGAGTCAGCTTGCTTTGTTCTCAAGGAAAATTCACACACTGATTAGTGATAATGCTGAAATGCGTAGGCCTATTTCTCAACTCAAACTAGCAACAACAACTAAATGCACAGTGTTTTCAAATTAAAATAATATTTTTTACAAAATTAAATAATGACATATTTGCATTACTGCAAACTTGTTATTGTCTCAATAGTACAATAGTATAAAATAAATAGAACAATAAATAAGAACATTTGTATGCTCATGAAAATAAGATATTTTGAACATTCTGTCCAGACAAACGGGGACATTTAAGCAGGGTGTGTATTGTGATTGTCAAAACATTTGATAACTAAACAGAATTTTGTTAAGTTTAGTGACAACATGTGACAATGTTTACATGGTACAATGACTGGTAGGCTACTGTTTTTATTATTGCTTGACACAAATTTCATGATTTCAATTCAAATCTTGCTATTTGATTCCGATCTTGATTCAATATCTATTCATTTGGATAAATATTAGGTACAGTAGATACATGTTAATTTTTCTCAAGAAAAAAAAAATATATCTCACCTAATGCTGTAAACATACAGAGACCCTGTCAGCTGGTATTATTATTAAAGGTTAAAAATAACAACTCAAATGAAATATGTGTTTTTTACTAGGCTATAATAACAACGTTACAATATGTTAATGATATAACTTAAAATATAATAAATATTTAATATAGTGCACATTTTTAGCAAAATACTCCAACTAACATGCTGTCAAATTGACCTGCTGTTTTATTGACCTCTTTCCGCGGTTAGAAAAACACTGATTGATTGATATTATGGTATGAGGCATAAACATTTAGGTAAGTTATACTGTATCTTTCAACACACCTATTGTTCATTCGTGTTTATTTACTATTAACTAGAAAAGAGTAATAAAGGCTGATTTATACTTCTGCACCGGAGCCTCTACGCTGTAGGCTACGCGTTGGTTTCATTTACTTCTGCGTCGTTATCCGCGTTGACGCGCAATTACACATACAGAGGGAACATGTGAAACCCGAGGGAGGGGTTCAAGCAGACCAATCACAGCGCTTGCGGTTCACATAGAATTGACGTGTTGTTACATTTTTGGAGAGGTGCACGTCAGGGTACGCCGAAGGGTGCGTGTGCTACACACAGCCTACGACGTAGCTACGGCGTGAGTTCGACGCAGAAGTTTAAATTGGGCTTAAGAGATGTTTCCAATTCTGGACATCTATTCGACGTCCAAACTAGGTCCACTATTTGGACGTCCAACCATGACCCAACTTGGATGTCATATTGACGTTCAACATTTGACCTTTGAACTGGGTCATTTTTTTGGACGTCTATGACAGGTGCAGGAAATTTACATGATTGATATGTAGTTTTTTTTTATTACAAATATCAACATTGTTGTTATCAACATGATTAATACATATGAATACAGATTATTTATAATTATTTAAGATCATTTTCCAAAAACTCCATTTGATTGTCTCACCAGCAGGTGATAACTGGAGACGCATACAAAGGTGTAATGCATTTCCCGTTGTAACTAGCCGCTGAGCCAAACAAAGCTACAGGAAAATTAATACAGCTTAATATAGCTTTTCTGTAGCTCAAACAGTAGAGCGTTAGCGCTTGCAACGCCAAGATCATGGGTTCGATTCCCTGGGAAAGCAAGAACTGATAGAAATGTAAATGTGTAATGCATATAATAATGGTGTAGAAAACGGGCAAACAGCTGTCACAGCTTGTCATGTCCACACATGCCTTTATTTATTTCATAAAATCGCAGCATTTTGCGTCATATAATAACATAGTCTTGATTGCGAATTTGCGATATGATTAATCGTGCAGCACTAGTATGAAGGTTATATCATTTTGAATATATTTTAAAGATAATTTAAATGTATTTTACACACTTTAAGCATTATCGTATCGCATATCGAATATCGCATTTTTCGTCAATATCGTGCAGCCCTGGGATATGTGTGTGTGTGTGTGTGTGTGTGTATAGCCTATATATGTGAGCCTGGATCACAAAACCACAAAACAAGTAGCACAGGTATTTGCGGCAATAGCCAAAAATACATTGTATGGGTCAAAATTATCGATTTTTTTATGGCAGATATCATTAGGATATTGAGTAAAGATCATGTTCCATGAAGATATTTTGTAAATTTCCTACTGTAAATATATAAAATATTTATTTTTGTGAGTAAATGCAGCAATGTTTCGATTTTTTTTGCACCCTCAGATTCCAGATTTTCAAATAGTATCTCGGCCAAATATTGTCCTATCCTAACAAACCATACATCAATGGAAACCATGTGACTGGTTTTGTGGTCCATGGTCACATATATACACACATATCTCAGTGTTCTGGTTTAGTCTTAGTGATTTTTAGAATGTGCAATTTTACTGAAAAATTGTATAGAACATTTTTTTGTCTCTCTTTTGCGTTTTTGACAGCAGATCTTAAATTTGCAATGTTGTCTTAGACTTTTGGACCCAACTACATTTTTATGGAGTTCTTCTTATGAACTTTTGAAATGAACTTTAAATGCCTACCATAGTTGGTTTTCCATGAACTCCAGGAGCTGGATGGTGAAGCGTCAGAGATGAGTCTTATTCTGACAGAGTGATCAACACAGTTCAGCGGGAGCTCTGAGGTCCAAACCAGTGATCCTCTGCTAACATTTATCTGTGAATAGACTGTAAACCATTAGTGCAAAACAAAAAATCAGGTAATGATGAAAAGAAGTGATGAGTTTCACGCACTCTGTCGACAATATCCATGTTTGTTGTGCGTCCAACTTGTATTTCATACGTTTGGTTTCTGCCTTCTTCTTTCTGATTCATTGTCCACTCCATCTCCAGTCTCCACATGTCCAAAGCCTGAAGTTTAATTATGGTCGGCACAGAGACCGTATCTGTGGTAAAATCATTCAGGTATTGTAAACCTCTAGGAGAAATGCTATTATACATTACAGAAAATGAATGAAAATGAATTTGAGGCAAAACTTATTCTGATTTATATCTGACCTGAAGAAGAATTCCAGCCTTTAGCATTTTCAAACACGATGACAATTGAAAGCAACTTTGTCCAATGGAGAATCATTTTGGTGGATGTGAACTCTTTCAGCTTTCTGCTCTGTGATTCTGTGCGAGTGTAGGAGGTGTTATGAACCGTTACATTTCTCCTCCTACTGCTGCCTTCCGTTTGAGGTTAAAGAAATAATGCCTTCAGGCTTAAGATTTATTGCCTATGATTCATGAACTGAAGTCAAGATGAAGTATATGCTTTGGTGTTATTTTTAATTATTTTCTGATTCAGAAATCACTATGGACAGAAAGGTACACTGATGATAAACCATATATATCAGTGTCATGGTTGTTATACTTAAAATCATGAAGCTTAATCAAACTATGCATTCTTTATATAAGCACAGAGCTCCATCTACAGGATGTAGAAATGCTTCAAATGCTTTTAAAATACATTTTTTGACAGCAATTCTCTGACACCATAAAAATATTTGAATCATAACATAATTATAACCAAACCATGAGCAACAAATTTACTTTTAAATAAATACTGTCAATAAATAGAAAAATCTATGAATGTTTATATCAAGATTTGGATGTTACTATATTTAAGATTTATATTACTAATACTAATGCTTAAGAATTAATAAATAGGTAATAGGCCTATATCAAATATATTTTGTAAATAAATATTAATTATAAATGTGTAAGTTATACATGTATTTTTGTTCATTTAAAAAAACAAACATCTAATTACATATATTTTTACCTTGTCCCCTATACATACATACATGTATATGTATGTGTGTGTATATGTATATGTGTATGTGTATGTGTGTGTGTGTGTGTGTATATATATATATATATATATATATATATATATATATATATATATATATATATATATATATATAAAGCATGTACCTGTTTTTACTTTATCTCATTTATTTTGGTTAGGCCTAAAATAAAATTCTGTATTATAACTACACGCTGTGGTCATAGTAAATGTTCACTATAGTTTTGTTTGTCGTACATTTTGGTGTTGGCTCAGTGGTTCTTCACCCACGTCACGAAGCCGCCCACGCTCCCATGGCCCGTCCCATCTCCAATCCCCCTCCGTCCTGTGTCCGGCAGCCTTGAGGAATAAATCCCTGGAAAAAGTAAAGAAGAGGATCCAACTGCAGAACCACTGAAAATCGAGCAGAATAGGCGTGGCATGGCGAACAGAACGTCGCATCTGATTGGTCAGGTATGTAGGGGCTTAATAATAATAATTATCCAGTTTTTCCTCTTCACTGTGTATTTTTAACTTAGTGGCTATTACATTTTCTCTGAATCATGCTTCATGTAAAAAAATATTATCCGTACCACTGCTGAAGAAACACACCGATAACTTTGTCACATGGTACCTGTTACTTTTCTCAGCGCTGGTCGAGATGGACTAACCACAGTCGTTTGTGGTGATCAAGAACTAATCAAAGTCGTTTGTGATGATCAAGAATGCCGTTTAATAATTTTTTTTAAGAGATTACTAATTTGTATATCCATATATGTGTCCGGTACTAATCCGTGGAATTGCTAGATTTAAACCATTAGCTGCTATATTCACTGTCATACAAATGATGTACAAAAAACGAAAACATGCTGCGATTCTTGAGCCAACATTCGCCCCCTGGAGGAAGATAGTGTTTGTCGCATAATGAACGCTTGGTAGAATGATCCGATCCAGTTCATATTCTGGAGCCATTTGGGAATGGGAATCCGGTTCGGTCCCCCCAGTTCCGACAACCGACACCCGTCCTGAAGGCCATGCGCTCGCGCTGCCATTAACCCAAACACACCAGATCGGATAGCAGCCGTTATTTTCATGGATATAACCGGGTGATTTCGAAGACAAATTGGATACTAAAAACATCAAGGTAACTTAACAGTTTGGGAACATCATGTTTTTTTAACGTTAGAAATCCCCCTGTTTATCTGTATTAGCTCGTGACGTTTGATTTATATAACGAGTTAAAATAGAAGTCTTATTGACATATCGAAATGATTCGCTGTGAAATTAATAACGTAACGTTACTTATGAGATTAATTGGAGGTATTGTGGTTATATGACCATTCCGGCATTTGACTTTTGCTTATTTGTTAGTTTTAATAACCAAATGAGGTGAATTAAAGGAAATATATTCGTTTAAAGTGGCTGGTTTGATTGGTTAAATTGGTTATGTATTTTCGTGTTGTTTTCTTTCCTGGACCGTTTTGGTGTGGTTTATTGTAAACAGTCCTTTGGGGCGTTGCTTTATCAGTTTATATTTTAACCCAGAATACTTTTGTATCGTCCATGTCATGTGCTACTATACATCAATTTGTATTTTTAAGCATCTCCATCAGATTATCAGATGTAACACCATGGTACTTTATTATGTACCATAGTACTGAACTATTGCTGTATTTAAGTGGCACTACAAGGTAATTCAAAGAACACCAATATCGTGGATCATGGATGGTAGTACTTTGGTACTATCTATTAGTGTATGTAAAGTGAGACTCAGTTTTTTTAAATACTAGCCTATATACTGGTTACCAGTACCATGTGATAATTTGATAGCAATGTTGTGAATGTGACCATATAATGGAAGGTTATATTGTAAATCATCAATTACAGGACAACTTCCACTAATGATACACCTTGTACCATTGCTTGTGTTGACTGTATGAATCAGTGAGTAAGTTATTACACAACAATTGTGTACATATGTGGTCCTTTGAACTATAAGTACACAGAGCCAGCAGTCCGTAGCTGAATATTCTGTCGTTGTTTAGATGAAGATGTTAGGCAGAATCTTATCAACTGACAGCCTCAGTCAACATTCACTTTCATTGCTTTTTTCCTATATGAATTGAATGGTGACTGAGAACAATGACATGATTTCATTTTCATGTGAACCGTCCCTGTAATCTAATGTCTGATGAGATCTCATCTGAGTTACTGTCTCACAACAAATTGAGAGGGTCTTTTTTTTTTTCAGCACACAGATGTTTACTAAACTTATCATGGATATTTAATAATTAGGCCTACTTTATGTTGGGTTAGGTGGCCCTCAGAATTTGGGTCACCCTCAGTTAGGTCTGCTCGATTATGGGCAAAAATCATAATCATGATTATTTTTGCTCAATATTGATATCACGATTTTGTAACATGATTATTGGTTGGTGATATGTTCAAAGCCCTTTTTCACGATATGAGTAATCTTAAATATAAGTGAAATTACACAATTATCTAAACTTAAGGTTACTATGATGTAAAAAAGATCCTTAAAATAATTACATAAGACAGACTAACAGTCAGCAATACAATAAGAACAAAGGAACTAGCTTAATTACAAAAAAAAACGGACAAATAAATACAACAAAACAAAAATACAAGTTAAATAGTTTTTCAGGAAGATGTAGCGGTATTCAGATATTCTGTATTCTGTAAGCCTAGGAAAAAAAAACATTTAATAATCAAATGTAAAATAACACTTACTGTACACATTAAATCTAGATTAATCCTTATTAAAGCTACTTGCGGTATTCAGTCAAGATCAGTGTGTGATTTTCCTTTGTCTTTCGTTGTTTGATTATCATTAGACACACTGCAGCAGGTATATGAGGCTGCTGTCGTTTTAAGAGCTAATGAACAGATCCAACATACTGATACACACGCGTTTTCTTTCTTAACTATGGAAGTTTACTTTAGATACTTGCCAAAAAGGCATTTTGTGAAGCACATTAGCTTCTCCGCGTTCGGCTCTGACTCGAGCGCGCACACATAACGCCTCCTGCAACAGTGTCTCTTTTGCGGCTGAATGCAGTTTTACATTACTAAATCGTTTTACCTCGATTACCTTGTTTTCAAACACTCTAAAACAAATCTGGGTTGTTTCAACCCAACCAGTGGGTTTAAAACTTAAAAAAAAAAATGTAAATCAACGGTTGGGTTTGTACATATTTGACCCAAAAGTGGGTGAAACAACCCAGCATTTTGTGTGTAATTATTGGAAGCCAAAAACAATTACGATTAGGGCTGGGTATCGTTCAAAAAATTTCGATACGATACCTTGATTTCGATACTGGTTCCTGAACGATACTTTTTTTGATACCAATTTTATGAAATCCATTTTAACAAGATTACATAACACATTACCTCAGAAAAACTTTTTTCAATAAAAAGCACAAAGGAACAAACATTTTTTTATAAAGAGCTCATGCTCACCAAAGCTAAATTTGTTTGATCAAAAATACAGTAAAACTTGTAATATTGTGAAATAGTATTACAATTTAAAATCTGTTATTTTATTTGAATATATTTCAAAATGTAATTTATTCCTGTGATGTCATTACTTCAGTGTCACATGATCCTTCAGAAATATGAAAACAGTTTGCTGCTTAATATTTTGGAAACTATGATAACATTTTTCATGATTCTTTGATGAATAAAAATTTCAAAAGAACATCATTTATTTGAAACAGAAATCTTTTGTAACATTACACATGTTTTAAGGTCACTTTTGATCACTTTAATGCATCCTTACTGACTAACCAACAAATGTTTGAACGGCAGTGTACATTCAGTAGGTCATTATTGCAATATAAACACTGTCAGAGTGATCAACAAGGTTTCTCTTCATTTACCAGTCGAAGACGGAGCAACTTTCTGCTCTTATGTTTACTCCGTGCACTGTCAAGGTCTTCATCATATCTGTCGTGGTACCGGTCTTTGCAGCAATTATTTTATATACTGCATCGCGCGCTGTTGGCATCGAGCCTGGAGAAATGTAGCCACACTTTTGATCGTTTTCACTTTTTTGATCGTGACACTTTTCCACATATTTAGGGGTTTGGGACACAGACTTCCCCTTGAGTGCTTAGACACTTCACGTGCATCTATGGGGGTTGGGGCGCTTACACACTTCAGGTGAGCCGCGTCTCTGGGCGTAACCGCGTAAACTATTGTTTTTAGTGCTTATTATCGGCTCACTGACGTTGATGAGTTAACCCCATTAGGTATCGAAATCTGGTACCGAACAAGAAGTCATTTTTCGATACTCGATAGTATCGAGGCAATTCGGTCGGTACCTAAAAAGTATCGAACTCGGTACCCAGCCCTAATTACGATTAATGGCACAGCCGTACCCTCAGTGTTATTGTAGTAATATATATATACTTTTATAGTATTTATAAATATTTTGTCTTAGGTTTTTTATTATTTATATTATTTTATTTTTATATTTTAAGTTTTCATTTTAAGTTTTTGTAAAAAAAAAAAAATTGTCCTTTTGTATTTATTGTATTAGCTTTAATTTATTTATTTTCTTCAGTTCTAGTTTTTGTTATTTATTTATTTATTTATTTCCAATTTATTTTATTTCAGTTAGTTACCAAAGCAGCATTTCTAATTTTAAGTTGTTTATGTTTTCCATCTAATATTTATAGTTTTAAAGAAAAAAATTTTTAGCTTTATTTTAGTTAATAAACTACTCTGGTCACCCTTATAATGTGTCTGTTCCAAGTCAAATGTGGTAAACTATGAAACTACATCTTTCTCCCTAGAGTTTTGGATGTCTTATGAATCAGTGCGAAACGTGTAGTTTTGTGTGATATAAGTGGAAGGAAGTCGTGTAGTTTTGTGTGATATAAGTGGAAGGAAGCCATAAGAGCACACTGCTCTGGACACGACAGATTATCATTGTTCTCAGCATGTGTAAATGCGCTGCGTGGGAAAGAGAGGAATTTGTGTCTATTCATTGCGCAGAAATAATAAATGAAAATGATGATATCACGTAAGAATTCTGTCCGATCTTTCATGGATTCCTGAGGAATGATCTGAGCTCAGACTCTGTAGTTCCTGCAAAATATGGGAAACTGCTGCAGTTATTCTCCTTCTTGTTTTTGACCATATAATTTCAGTTGTTCTTTTTTTTTGTAGCACAACCAGTATTTTTTTTTTCATGTTTTCAGTTTTGTTTGTTGTTGCCTATTTAGTGCCAATGTTATTTTAACATAGTATATACTATTATAGCTTTTATTAATATATTGATTTAACTTTTTTATTTTCAGTGTACATTTTAATTTAAATTTTTTTGTAATTTTGTTCTGTGGTTTAGTAATTTTTATTCGTTTTTTTTTTTTTTAAGTTTAATTATTTCCAGTTACTTTTAGTTCTTCAACTTAAACGTTTCTGTTAATTGCCAAGGTAAAAATAAAATGGTCTAATACTTATAATATTTTATTTCAATGAACCATTTTTTTTCTTCTTGTTTTTAGTTTTAGTTTATGGAAAATAACCCTTAGTAGACTAGTGCACATTTGTGTTGAAATTGGCTCTGACTTGTTACTAGTAAGGACTTGCCAAAATGTACGAAATGTACAGAATTGTTAGATGTACAGTGTATGGTTGTATAATATATTTACAACTATTTAATTTGCTGCCCGGAGCTATTGTCCCCCTAAATATCATCAATATACTTGTTTTAGTAACTTTTTTGCATCACTAACTACTTTTTTTTTTTTTTATGTAGCTTGACTGTTATTTGACTAAAAATTGTGACTAGCTTCAGCTTGTAGTCGGTAAGTTTCCCTCTCTGAACATTAGAGTTTCACACTTTGCTGCAGACCCGCCGCACAGGCTGCCAACACAAACACTGGATTCCTGCGCCCTGCCGAGGTCTGGGCATGAGTGGGCTGTTATATTTGGATGATAAGAGCGAAATGATAAATCTATGAAAAATACGGTAACCTTTCAAAGACTGTAAACGTGTTATCTCAGATGACTTCTAGTAATCATAACTTTATGGTGGTGATGCAAGGAAACGGGTTGGCAGTGATCCATGGGATTGTTTTCCAGCCCCTGTTTCATTAAAAAAACACTGTCTGTTTTCCTGTTCTTTGCCCTCTGGCCGTTCACGCCCGTTGGAACATTAAAGAGATCTGTCAGCAAGACCATTGTGAGCTCTCAAAACAAAACTGCTAACAAGGTCTGCAAACACAAATGTGATGTTTTATTTTAGCGTAAGCCTGCAGCACATGGATCGTCATAAAGTCAATATTGAGAATCCTGTTCCTAACGAATATTTGTCATTTGAAAACAAGCTAGATGTGCTTTTTGCCATTATAAATGACTTGTCGTCTAATAGGGAAATGGAAAACTACTTTTTTTCACAAAAAATGTTGATGCTTTGTCTGAATGAATGTTCCTGGGTTTTAAAGTTTTTCCCCCAAAACAAGATTTTTCTGTTTTCTGAAGAAAATGTAAGTGGTGCTTGCACATGCAGACCTCGAGAGCATGCTCGTGTAGTAGATTCCACATTCAGCGGCTTCAGACACATCGACGTGTCCGCCATCTTGGAATGGTTAACATGAGTCTGTTCAGCACTCAACTAAGAAATAAATGCATTTTCATCGATAATGTCATATCATTGTGCAGCCTATGGCTGTAAAAACAACCAAGCTATAAAATCCAGACGAAATGGGATAACCTTTCAGAGGTGAGAATGTGCAATATACATTTGCAGAATTATAACATTAATGATCAACTAAATGCTGTGAAAACCATCTGCTAATGTCTATTGCAGATATAGATCACAGTCAACTTGCTATCGAGTGTTCACGGACTGGATTTGACTGTTCCAACATGGCGGATGGCTTGCATATAGCAGTCCATAAACACTAATGAGGCATCTGTGTATAAGTGTAAGATTCTGGGTTGTTGCCGGGGTGTTGCTATGCGGTTGCCCTGAGGGGTTGCTTGCTGACCGAAAGTCTCTCAGACATTCTGGTCTCTAGATATGCATTGGGTCTGTCTTTTAGAGTCCTATCGTATTGTTTCGAATATTGTGCTGGATTGGTTACATGCTGAAGGTAAATAAATTCTTGTGTTTAGGGGTTTGCTTACTTTGTTGCTTAAAGTTTGAGGTTTTTGCTGAGGCAAGAATCACCACTGAATATGTCTATTGGTTATTCTGGCAGAAAATGTGGGGTTATTTGCATAGCCAAAATGAGCTTTTCTTCTAAAAATATTTATTTTCTTCTTCTTGCTTGGATTCTAAATGGTTTCTTTTTCTGCTTAAAATGTTTTTTTTGCAGGCTTCAGTTTACTGGAAAAATGAAATGGCTTCAGTTTCAGTATGAGGTGGTGTTCGGGGATTCACTTACGGGAGGAGCCGAGTTTGAAGGCTTGTTTAAACTTGTATTTGGCATCGGTGCCCATGGCCAGATTTGTAAAATAAGCTGCAACTTCACCCTGTGTTTTCCTCATGATCCATTTTGCTTATTTTTATCTAAATAATACCTTGACTGGAGTGGGTTGCTGAATCTGTTAGCTTGGTAGTCAGTGGTCCATTACCTGAAGCATTAAGCTTTGGTTTGTAAATGATTCCTCAAACTACCTAGAATCCACATTGAAATGTGCTAAAAGCTGCTCAGAAGACCTTTTGACCTTGATTGCACAACAGTGCTCTACCAAACACGACGTCTAGCATTCTTGTGAAAATGTAAACAACTAGTTATTAAGTTACTGTTTTCATGTGTGTTTTTCTTTTTACGGCTTTGATCCAGAAGTTTCTTTGATTTAAGTGAGGTAGGAGTGAAGTAGGAGATGCAGCATTGTGCTAATTTAATCTTTCGTAGGAAGGAATGTGATGCATTTTGCATTTGCTCCCTCGTGAATTCACTTTGGGAATGTCCAGCACTGATAAGATGCTCATGATGCGTATCAACATTGCGCCACATTTTCTCGGCTTCAATCCTCAAATATGATTGATCAGACATCTTATCAAATGCTGTGTGAATGCCATTAAAAACAACTGAACATGTTGTATCTACACACGAGAGGGCTTGTTGTATCTACACACGAGAGGGCTTGTTTAATCTGATTTTTGTTTTCCTAAATCTCAGTTTGATGTGTTGTTTAGGCTATGATTTATGCATGATAAAAGCAGGTGAGGACTGGAAATTCTGGATTTTCGGGGGATAAATAGGGGGTAGTGATGAGGTAGATTATTGCTTTCAGACAAAACATTGAATAGTGTGATTAATTCTGATTTACATTGCATCAAGCTGTATAAATATATTATGGAAAATCTATTCTATAGGATAAGGAAAAAATAATACAGAAGGATATGTTATAATAATATTGTTGATAAATATGGTGATTATGCAATTACTCTTTTTCGGTTTCATATTTTAAATGCTTTCTAGTACGTTTATTTAATCCAAGTAGCAATGATGCATAAAAATGTATTGAAATAATGGAATATTGAAAAGAGAAACCATGTATAAAAATGATACCAAATGCTATTATATGTGTGTGTATACTAACCAGAAGAACTGCTGTAATCCGTAGTGTGTGTGTGTGTGTGTGTGTGTGTGTGTGTGTGTGTGTGTGTGTGTGCGCGCACTTGCCCAATGTTCTTGGCTTTCCAGCCTTCTTTACTTATGTATGTGTGTATAAAGAAAACAGTGAAATTGTGGTGTGTTTATACATTTTTTATTAAAGTGCCCCTGTTGTGCTATTTTAAAGGCTACAAATATAGTTTTGTAGGTCTCCTACAATAGGAATTGCAAGGTGATCCAAATTGTCAAGAGTACTTGTTATAAAAGAGACGCATCATTCTTATACTGTTGTGTAAGTCAATGCGAAAATGACATAATTGTTTAAGAACATTATATGTAACTAATACCAGTCTGAACACAGCATATACAGTATATATATATATATATATATATATATGAGACTTCATTATCTTGATGCAGTATGATTTCCTATTTTTTCTGTTGGTTTGCAAAATTGAGGTTAATGCTAAAAGTTTGTGCAATTAAAAAAGGTTGATAATGATGAAATGAAAACAAAACATTTTTACAATATTGTGTCAGTATCACAATCCCAGATTATGTTATACCCTCTGATTTATGTCCTGTAAAACAGTTTTTTGTGTGTTTTGTCGTAGGTTGTGTTCTCCAGGTCTCAGTTGTGTTCAGCTCTTTCTGTAAGCGGTAAAGCGGTGCTGGTTCGGTCAGTATGCAGGGCTGGGTGATTCTGGCTCTGTGTCTGAGCCTCGGGGTCTTACGCTCTCGAGGGCAGAATGGTGAGTGTCATCAGATTCCTAGCCAGATTGATCAGGACATGTTAGAGAATTAAAACGGGTCACCCTAGGTTTAACTCGGATTACATGACATCAACAAAACATGTCGTAACCCTGGTTAAATTTAGTGTTAGTGTGATTTTGACGCTACATTAAAATGTATCAATACATTTTATTCCATTCAAAATTCTGAGGACTGAAATATAATGTGATATTTTATTCAAAATTCTCTGAAAAAGAGCAATATTGTGAAATATTTTTACAGATTCAAATAACTATTTGAATATCTTCTAAGTGTAATTTATTCCTGTAAAGCAAAGCTTCATTACTCCCATGTTCAGTGTCACATGATCCTTCAGAAATCATTCCAATATGCTGATTATCTGCTCAAGAAACATTTCTTATCAATGTGGAAAACTTGATATTACTGTTAGTCATAGACTATAGAAAAACTGCTCGGTGTATAGATGGTTTAATTCGTTACAGGTTTACTATGATTTACCAACTGAAATGAATGCCCAAGTCATTTCTTCTTCTTCTCTCTCTCTCTCTCTCTCTCTCTCTCTGTGTTATTGTACAGGTCTGAGTGAACTTCCTGTGCCCCATGGTTTATCACTACAGCCTGATTTACCTGCACAGACCCTTTCTTTGTCATGGCAAAGTGACTCATGGCTTTTTGACATAGAGATTTTCCACACCGAGCTCATGAATGTGGTGCTAAATGTAAGCGCTCTCACATCTCTACCGTTGGATGTCATGTCGACTGTTAATCTGTGTTTTAGTTATTTAGGGTTGATGCATGCATGTGGGTGTGAGCCATTAAGCACTGGGAATTATTACTGGAACATCATGTCTTTTGTGCCACATCCAGGTCTTTATATACAATGCGGTTCCACCTTCATTTCAGTAACAAGAGATTAAATGCAAATACATTCAAACCAGTTTCGCCGATGTTTTCCCATCTCCTATGAGTCACGACTGTGACTTTAAGAGCAACATGTTATGATAGCGATTACATTCATGTCTAACTTGTTTTGGAATTTATTGGCTAATGTTAGTCTGTCTATATTGCAAAATATTTTTTGCTTATTTGGATTGATTGTTATTGCATTCTAGACCCATAAAGCAATAATCAAGGCAATGTTGATTACCACAGAAAACAATATCTGCTGGCCTTTCATTGTAATTGCATTACCGTTCCTTTTTAACTGAGGGACGAGTCTAAATGGCTTCCTGTGGTAATCGATGGCATGCCACAAACTCTGTCGATACATCTAATGTAATTGCTTTAGAATATTCATGTCAACATGAAATCTGAATTTATGTGTTTACTTTCATAGTTTGAGTTCTTGGCGTTATTGAGTACAATTCATCAGTGCACATTATTCCAAATCTGCCATCAAAAAAAAAAAAACATCCTTTGCTTCTAAACCATCTTTTTTATTTGGGCTGATAATTTTATTTTTTTGGCTGGAAGGAAGGAAAATAATGTGAACCAATAGCCAAAAAGCTGTTGTTGTAGGTAAAGCAGCCTTTCTAAATACATTGCTGATAATTAACACAGGAACTTATAGCCATACAGTTTCCAGTGATAACAGCAAATAACAAATTTTAAAAAAGCATTATGGGATATTTTGAGATGCTTTGGAGAGTGAATTTGACTTTCAGCATACACGTCCCCGTCAAAAGTTGAACGGAGTAGATCACTCACAATCCACTGCAAACTCATTCAGCTCCATAGAGTCTCTATTAGTGCCCTCACTTTTTCAGCGGCCTTAGTGTTTTTTCATTCGTTTTTTTTCTATAAGGATTTCAAAAAAGACTTTAAAGGAGAAGTTCACTTTTAAAATGAAAATTCTGTCATCATATAATCACCCTCATGTTGTTTCAAACCTGTATGAATTTCTTTCTTCTGCTGAACAGAAAAGAAGATATTTAGAAGAATGTCAGTAACCAGGCAGTTTTTGGGTCCCATTGACTTCCATGGTAGGAAAAAAATATACTATGGAAGTCAATGGGACCCAAAAACTGCCTGGTTACTGATATTCTTCTAAATATCTTCCTTTCTGTTCAGCAGAAGAAAGAAATTCATACAGGTTTGAAACAACATGAGGGTGAGTATATGATGACAGAATTTTCATTTTAAAAGTGAACTTCTCCTTTAAGAGTTACATGCAATGGCATGAACCAAGCCAATCAGCTTCATGGTAAACCACAACATTACAATCTTTGATTCAAAGCAAAAAAGTATTTGAATATCAGACAAAAATGTACAACATTGTGTACTTACCGGCTTTAATGAGGGAAAGAACTACAGGTCCATGAAGCTTTGAGAATGACAATCAAATTTAAAATGGGGAATTATGAAACTATTAATTTAAAGAAGTTACTTATATACTATACAACAAATTGTATATCTTGCACAAAGTAGTTTAAGTCCATTACATAATTTGCTGTGCTTCAAGGGAGCTAAAGACTTCTTTTGGTGAAATTTGCTTAGTTGTCACGATTCTTAGATTGATGGAGATTTTTTTTTTGTTACAGAATTATGGGTAATGTTTTCACCATTCTGCTGTTTAGCACGATTCTTTAAAAAAGTTTAAATGTGGGCTGACTGCTTTAACAAAATCTTATACCATCAATTAACAACCTTGGAGCTCATAGACAGGTCTGTCTTTGAAGGTTTATAAGTTATTGTTAAAAATCAATTCCCTTATGGAAAAAATGAATGAGGTTTTTACTTCCAGAACCCGACTGTTACACTCTATTCTCACTTTTACCATCCAGTCTAATGCAGATGGTATAACTTAACATAACTATATGTTGTTTCACTCGGAATCACATTATGGAAGTGAATCGGGTTGCAAATGCTGACTTTAAAGGAACCATATGTAAGAAATGTATTTCAATTAATCATAAAATGGCCCTGATATGTCACTAGACATTAAGAAATCATGTTCATTTCAAATACTTATATCACTGACAACAGTAGTCCGGCCAGGATATTGTCATTTAAAAGTGAAGTTGCAGCCCTCAACTGATGTTGATGTTGTCATGTTGTGTTTTGGCCTGATGCTCCACCCTCCACATATCTACCAATCACGTAGTCAGTAGTGTTTCGGCATCCGGGTTGCCAGCTCAGCTCTAGTTGTAGCTCCTTGTAGCAGCCTACGTTCCTGCTGGATCCTGCAGCCTATCTGGCAACCTCGAGTCAGGGGGGAGGGGGAGGGGATACACCGCTCTACAGTAATTTGAAAGTGATTGCAGTACCAGTTTTGGCCACAATCTTACATACGGTTCCTTTAAGATCAAAAGGTCAAAACTGCTTATCACTTTCATAATATAGATCATGCTTTCGATTCTCAGGAAATGCATGAACTGATCAAATTTGAGAGACAATTTACATGAATACATTTGGCAGATGCAGTGATTTACATTGTTTTATTTTTTAGGAGACGGTGGCAGTTAAAGCAGATCCTGTGACAGGACGTTGTGGTTGGACCTGGCGCTCACCGTTACCCTTGGAGTGCACTTCTCATTCAGTGCAAATCAGAGCACGAAACCAGCAGTCGGTCAGCCAGTGGAGCCCCCTTCAGACCATTCCAGGTATTGAAAAAACACTTCCGAAATTCTGCTGGTCCTGAAACCGGTCCTGCTCGGCCTGGGCATCTGCAAACCTTTCTCAAAATCAGCCCACAAACAAACGTACTAGCACTTTGTGGTCCTTGTTTTGAGAACTTATTTCAGCATTCAAAGTCATTTAATTCAGTGGCTCTGTTGTGACAGTCATTTCAATGTGTTAAGTATTTCACAAATATGATATTTAGGATCTAAAGATGTTTTATTTCAGTCAGACATGGAAAATAAAGTTGCTGGAGTAGCTTTGCAGTGTGACAAATTTAGGAACTGGCCTTTTTAAACGTAGACAGACACATCTGTTGATTATAATGGCAGTGATCTAATTTTGTACCAGATAGTTTCGTTTCTGCGCTTGGAGCTGTTTTGAAAGCTATAAAAGGACATTTTCTGTTTTGATGTTGCTCTTTGGATGCACTAGAAAACATTTCTTCTTTAAAGAAAAGTTAAAGTTGTTATTTAAACCATTTACACCCCTACCCTCATCCTTTTGTCTCTAGGGTCGGATATTCCTGAGAAGTCTGAGTCTTTCATGTATCCCCAGGATAAGGTGGTTCCTGTGGGCAGTAATATGACATTCTGCTGTATTGTTAAGGAAAAGTACAATTTCAAAGAAATAATGTACAAGGGTCAGAAGATGAGCGCCACACGTCTGAGCAGAAGAACTTACGCCATCACCGTAACCAACCAGCCAGCGTCTGCCAACACAGGCACAAATGTGGTCTGCTGTTCCCCAACGTTGACCCTCACTGGAGCTGTGGTGTTTGTAGGCTGTGAGTATAATTCATCGTTATATAAGAAATAATTAAGAAATGTGTATTAAATATTCATAATTATACATGCATACCATTCAGAAATTTATGTTAGGGCTAATGTTTTTGAAATAAGTCTCTTATTGCTCACCAAAGCTGCATTTATTTGATCAAACATACTGAAATATTAATAATTTGAAATACTTTTACAATTTAAAATAACAGTTTTCTATTAAAAATATTTTACTCCAGTCTTCACTGTCACATGATTCTTCAGAAATCATTCTAATATGTTGATTTGCTGCTCAAGAAACATTTCTTGTTGTGCTGCTTAATATTTTTATGGATACTGTACAAGAAAATACATTTTTTTCAGGATTCTTTGATGATTTTTTTTTAAATAATATAATTAAATAGTTTTATATACAAGTTTTATATATAAAATATGTAAAATGCTATATGGTTGACTGTGGCTGTAGTTTCACCTTTTTTTTCACCTAGATATTTATCTTAATTAGTGGTTTGCCAAAATATCATGATATATAAACTCAAACATATATATCCACGACTGTGAAATACACATACAATTGCAGAAAACAGGAAGATCTGAGTGTTCATTTTTAGCATAATGACTAGCACTGGATGATTGCTGTGCAGTGTTAAAGAGCGACTTCATGTGGCTTCTGTTGTATGTAATTGCTGCAGATCCGCCGGGCGATGAGGGGTTGGTCTGCGAGACGCGGGACCTGGCATCCGCAGAATGTTCTTGGAAGAAAGGACGAGACACTCACTTGAAAAGAAAGATCAACCACACTAACTACACCCTTAATGGAAGGCAAGAAACACTACACAAGAACCACTGACCACACTATAGCATTTGGCGCTCGGGACCGTAATGTCCTTGGTACATAAAAAGATCACCAAACAGCAAACCACATTAAATGAGATGGAAAAGGATACTTATGTCATGTATATATTTACTGCTAATCAAGGAATTCCATTAGTTCTTGTCTGATGTATATATATATTACATATGAATATTTATAAATATATATTATTTAATAATGATAATAATTATTTGTATTAATAAATGTTGCACTAACATGCACTAACATACAAAGTTCAGGGTCGATTCAGTCTGATTATTTTAAAAAGAAGTCGCTTCTGATCACCAAGGCTGCATTTATTTGATCAAAAATACAGTAAAAACTTCTATATATTTTCTATTGTAATATATTTTAAAAGGTAATTTATTCCTGTGGTGCAAAGCTGAATGTTCAGCATCATTACTCCAGTCTTCAGCGTCACATGATCCTTCAGAAATTATTCTAATATGCTGATTTGCTGCTTTGTATTATTAACGTATGTCCTGCATATCATTACTGCAGATTCAAGAATTACATTAATGTTCTAATGTAATTATTGCACCATTTCCTGTCTGAATGAATGAATGCCTAGTTTTTATAAGCCGTGTTTCTGTCCGCAGGGACTGTTTGGAGGCTAATGAAGGGAAGACCTGGTTGTGTAGCTCGAAGGTCTGGGAGGAGAACTGGACTCTGGTGGCTCGAAATCCTCTTGGAACAGTTCGGCTTACTGACTCTGCCCAACTCGCTGACCGCGGTACCACATTTTCAATACGTTCCCCTTTTAATCGAGAATATCTGCATTATAAATAGAGTCCTAGCGACTGTGTCTTAATATTCTCACGAGTGAGAACTCTTCTCTGACGGTGTTGTCTCTCTTCCAGTACATCTGTTGGCTCCAGCAAATGTGACGGCGGCTGAAGTCGAGGCGTGGAACGCCACACTGAAGTGGAGCTGGCCTGTGGCGGCGTATAAAAAGCTGGAGATGCTCTGCCAGCTGAAGCTCATCGGCCATGAACTTTCCAGCACAGTAAGTTCACTGCTCAGATTTCAGCTCCCACAATCCAGCTTGCTTTTTGTGTGGTCTTGGGAGTTAAAGGTGTAGTTTACCCCAAAATGTAAATTCTGGCATCATTTACTCAAGAAAAAAAACACCGTTTGTCAAGATGTTGAGAAAATTATGACTAAACAAGACAAAACCAAAATGCGAGGTGCATAATGCTTGTCCTCAAAAAGCTAAAAAAAAAACTATAAAACACCATTAAAGTAGTTCGTTTAACGTGTGCTATTGTACAAGTCGTCTGAAGTCATCCAGCAGCTTTAAAGTTTTAATAATTCACCAAATTTAATTTGTGCATGTGCATTTTTTTTAAATGAACAATTGTCTGTGAAAAATGACTTGTATTTCATTTTGTTCCTCATATAAACATTATGGTGTGCATATTGTTATCGTTATTCATGCTTTTCAATATTTTCTGCAAAATATTGAAAACAAAATTGTGTTTAAAAGAAGACTACACAAGTTTAAAATGATATGAGAGTGGAATAAATGATAACAGAATAATTTTGGGTTACTTTTCCTTCAGTGTTTTCCCCGCTCTTTTTTTACTTTAAACTATTACTCAAGCCACCTTGGCAATGATGTTTTTTAAATCAGTTTAACCAATCATGTAGGACTTATAATATTTAAAAATGGCTACTGATTTCTAACCGATGGGCTGATATTTCTCTCTGTGTGTCTTTAGCGTAACTACAGTGGCACAGGTTTGTCATCTGTGATGCTGGAGGACCTGTGGCCAGATGTGGACTACACTGTGACTGTGCGCTGCGGATCCAAGCACGCTTTCTGGAAGTGGGGGGATGAGAGCGCCCCCTACAGCATACACACAAAAATGGACCGTGAGTGGTTAAAATAACTTGTTGAAAATTAAATAATACATCTGAAAAGATATAGTCTGCTTTGTCTGTTTCTTAGTCACCACATATGACAGGTCAGATATATTATGTTTAATCACTCGCATGCTCTAAAACACGGAGTCATTTCCTTATTGTTAACTCTGCTTTTCTACATCATTTCCTGTTATTTTAATGTTTATTGTATATTAAGTTTCTAAAGATCTATAACAAAGTCTGTTCATTTTCAGGTCCTGATGCTCTTGATGTCTGGCTCTGGATGGACAGCAGTAACACAGGACATGTTTTTTGGAAAGTAGGAAAAAACATTGTTTTACATTTGTCATAATCAAGGATATGAAACGCAGCTTATGTCAAAAAACTGAATAATGTGTTATTCTTCTAAGAAGTAAACATGGTGCCATCTGACTCTTTCCATTCAGCCGCTGTCTGTGAGGAAATGTCACGGTGCATTAGTCGGCTACAAGGTTTCTCAGAGCTCAGCAGAGGAAGACGGGTGGACAACGTATTCGCTTCCTCCTGAGAGATTAAACTTTCCCATCATCCTTAACAACGGCAGTGACATCACCGTTGCCGTGGCAGCACAGAACCCAGCTGGTCTCTCTCAGCCTTCCGCTGTGACCACACCAGCATACAGAGCAGGTAGAGGGAGCCTGGGACATTTCCTCAGATACCAGATGATTCAAATGTTTTGTGCATCATTTTACCACACCTTCTAAAAAACTTTAGTCAAATAAAAGTATTAATATTTAAAAATGTAAATATGTTAATATTATGTATGTATGTATGTATGTATGTGTTGTTAAAAATAACAAAATAATTTTCAATTACGGAGTTCCAGCTCATGACATGCGGTCAAAAAATATATATATCGTGGCGGCGAATTAAGAATTTGTTCCCACGACTTATTAATCTGTTCCCTCGTTTTGATTGTGCGAATGATTTAAATCTTAAAATGAGGGAACGAATTAGTAAAACGTGTTGACGTAAGTTGTGGGAATGAATTGTTAATTTGATTATACATTTTTGTTTTCCTGCATGTCATGTGCAGGGCTCCTTATCAAATTAATTGTAATTAATTACGCTTTTCTGAATGGTACTTCAACACTGATTGCTGTATAATGCAATTAACTGTTTTAATCCATTGACATTTGATCATTTGTTCTGTAGATTCCCAGATGTCTGTGTCGGAGCTGCTTGTCACAAATGGGACGTTTGACTTCTCCTGGCAGCCTAACGCCAATGCCAGCAGAGGGTACGTGGTGGAGTGGGTCCCGACCGGCTGCCGTGGCCTGTGCCCGGTTAACTGGGAGAAAGTTCCAGAATCAGACAGCAGCTTCACTGTGAAGCCAGGTGAGTCCTTTAAATTAATCTACAAGTGACTCATCTATTGAAGTTTTCTTTTTAATTTCCTGTTCTTTTATTAAATACATTGATCCCTAAAAGTATTTGTACACTTAAAAAGGTCTACATGGCGTTGCATTAGGTAATAAAATACCAAACCATCTGCTCTCAAAGGCTGTAGGATCTTTTCTCTTCACTGACTCAATATATTTGATACGGCTGTTTTGGGGGATTTTTTGTGGATATATGAGGTCAGTTCTTCTCAAGTTCACACGGGTGTCCTAGCAGAGAACCACAGGTTTAGTGTTCATCTCATTAAAGTGCCCCTAGTATGTTTCCTTTTCAGATATTAACTTTTATATAGCAGTTTGTGAATGTTAAAAGGTCTGTAGTTTTAAAAATCAAAGTGCAGGATAAATGGAGTTGTTGTCTCCCAAAAGAACTGATTCTGAACTCCCTGAGACGAGTCGTCAGTAATTCCAGCCTACTTGAACCTATATTGGTTTGTAGCAAATTTGCATAATGCCCAGCTATGGCTGTCATTGGCTGCCCACGAACAAAGACATCATTGTTACTGTTCATATCACTGTTGTTTACAAGTGCTGAGTAAGCCATCGGAGCTTAAACTCACATATGGTAACAGGTGTTTAGTTTCAGACGCAGTGTTATACCAATCACAACAGACTGGGCCATCTGACCAATCAGAGCAGGCTCTTAGAAAGGAGGTGTTTTGACTGGATCCTTTATTGAACTTTTTCAGACACTGTGAGAGAATTCTCACATACATGCCAGTTGGTTTGATATTTTGTTATTTCTGATGAAGTGGTATTAATTTTTTAAAATGTGTGACTTGAGTGTCCAAATACACTGTGGAAAATCTAATGAAATTTTAATTTCTTCAAGCTTTGTTTACACCACAACTGAATGTTTTTTTCCATGCGCCTGGTTGATTGATGAGTCTCTGCTGATTTCAGACTCTCTGGAGGAAGGAGTGAGGTACACCGTATCAGTGTATGTTCTCTCAGCCGGCGCTGCTTCGCTGCTGCAGAGATGGCACGGATACTCGCAGGAAATGAGTAAGAGAACCATTGCTCTTCACCGCTCATAAAGAGCTTTCACACATACAGCCTTTGCCCGTAAATTTCAACAACATTTTTCCACTAAGAAGTCCTGTGTGGCTTGTTGATAAAATGCTGGCAAATCTTTCAACTTTTTGTGCAGGCATGTGAATGGCAGCATTATGTAATTTATGTAAAACGCAGACAGCCGATGCTTGTGTGAATAGCATATTCACGCCTTTACTGGAAATGTTAATTCACCAATTTTATGGGAAGTTTGTGTGAATTGGCTTTTGACTATTTTTACTAATGCAAAATAGCATCTGGTTATTTTTTGGTTAACCGCTAGTTTAAATAACCCATGCAATGGTTTAACAAGCACAGGTTTACCTTCAGGAAGGTGGGGCAGGACATATAAAAGATCCCACCCCTTTCTTTTCATATAGTTTATGCTAGAGCCTGGAAAAATCACTTGTAAGGTATCATGCATGAAAGTCAATGAATAAAGCAAATAAATTCCAACCACATTTGAGGTTTAGGGAAGAATATACTATATGTCGCTTAACTGAAACCACTGAGAAATCAAGATATTTAGTAGACACCCTTGTGCATGCTTGTATTTAAATATGTGTATCTGCAACTTTATTTAGTCAACATTAAGTCAAGTATGCTTGCATATCATTATCGAAGTCCTCCAAGCTTACAGACATGAATGAAGATCCACAAAACTATGTGACAATTTTGATTTCATGTGGTCTTAAATGACTTAAACCGCTGCTGCTAATGATACTCACTGATTTATGCATAATCTCACTGTCTAAAATTGCTTTGTTTTTGACTATTTGTGTGTTAATAATTTATTTTAAAACTCTTTATTTTTTTACTTTCCTTATACAGGGAACATATGTACAATAGTAGTGCTAACTATGCCAATTTAAATTAATAACAAAAATGATGGCACAATATACATGCAGTAACCGTTTCTATACCTTCAAATAAACATTAAAAGAATAAAGCATGTAATGTAGTTAACAGAGCCATTTGCTTGGGTGATAACTAAAAAAACAAAAAACAGAAATTAACCTAACCCACTTATTTGGACGTTACATATTGTTGCTTACTTGTATGATATCTTTGTATGCTTCTCTCATTCGATCTTCTGTAGTTCCTGCAGAGCCAGTTGGTGCACTATCAGCCAATCAAACTGGCTCGGACGTGCTGTTGTCTTGGAAAGCTGCCGCGATGGAACACCAGCGTGGCTTCATACGCGGATACGCCATCTACCTGGCAAATGCTGCACGTCTGAATCTCGTTGGTAAGCACTTTCACACATTTGTGAGTAGAAAAAACATCTGCTGATAAGAACAGAAATGCTTTATTATTGCATTATAGTGCAAGCAAAATGACTAACTGGTCAATGGAAAGTTTGCCAAAACACGCATTTGCCTCTTGTTACAAATTAAAACTTCTATCTCATCATGTATTATATTATATTACATTACATTACATTATCCAAAGCTCGAAACGAATTTGTAAAAATCGCATTTCATGTGATTTTTTGTTTTTGCCGTTAAAACTTGCTAAATCTGATCGGATTTCAATTGGTTATGCACAAACTGGATTTGTCCTAACAGTCTGTCTATAATGTATTATAACAAAAATAAAACATTTTTTTTAATCTTTTGTAATATATTTTAATACTTGTCTCATGTGGTTGTGCTCCTAGCTAACATCTCTGATCCTGAGGTGCGCTCATACAGGGTGAAGGGTTTGCCTCTGAGCTCGCACAAGTTCATAGTGAAGGCCTACACTTCAGCTGGGGAGGACACCGGGTCGACTGTGGCCATTAAAATGGAGATGGACAGTAAGACATTGTGATGCTCATTCAGAGATTCTGCCATTAATCTGTAGCCTTACTTGGTATCAATGCCAGCATTTGTTGGGATATTTGAACTGCTTAAATAGAACAACTAATAAATTCAGATATTGCAGATAACACAAGATTATGTCCTTCTCCTAAACCTCTCCTTTTCTCTGTTCATCCAGCAGCCGACATGCTGTTTGTTGGAATTCTTGTGCCGTTGGCAGCCATGTTCTGCTGTCTCATCCTCATCAGTATCTGCTGCTACAAGAAGAGAGAGTGGTAGGACTTTATTCATGTGTTTTTAATGTCAAATCATTTCATAAATCCACTTTATCAAATAATTTTTGAACTACAGAAATGTTTGCTACAACAGACAGTGTTCTTTCAGTCTTACTGATCAGTCAGTGTTATTTTGGTAATGTTAATATACTAATACAGTGTATATTAGTATTTGGATTACATTAATTGGAACATTAATTAGAATTTGAGTTGGTTTTAGTAATTTTGTTGTGTTTTTAACGGAAACAACACAGATGTAAATCAGTTATTAACATGTTTTCTTAATGATTTCCTGTTATTTATTTAATTCCAGGGTAAAGAAAGCTTTCTATCCTGAAATTCCTGGACCTAAAGTACCTGGAGACTGGTCGTCCCCACCGGTAAAACAGTTTTTAGTGGTGTTTGGCATCGAATCATATCTTGATTTAAACACAGACGCAATCTCATTCTTAAATGTCTATTAAACCTTTGACAAAATCACACCAGAACATTCATATCTATTTTTCGCGGAGCTTCGCACTGCCGCTGAGCCAGAGAGAACAGTTATCTTTTAACAGTCTATTAACAGTCTTTAAATCCACACAGTTTCATGATTTCATTGTTACAAATATTCATATTATCATAGAAGTACTGGGATAAAAGTTTATAGTTCGGATATAAACACTGATGTCCACGGTAGCGATCAATGTAGAGCAAATCACCTTTTGAAAGTCACTTGGCGCTTCAAACAACAATTGTATGAATTACATCATTACACCAGTAGGCGGAAACTTAATGTTTGACATTGAATCATTCATTCAAGAGATGCGTTCACTTGTTTCATTATTGGATTAGTCAGTGTTTTTGAAGTATTTATGAGTGAGTCATTGAATCATTCAATCAAACTGATTCTAATTGATTCAGATTGATTAAACATTTTAATCCGCAGTAATAAACATTTTGTCAGAACCTCTAGTAAGTTGCATGTTATTTTGTTTAGTTGTCTGTTTAGAATCGTGAGAGAATTGTGATCTCTGTGATTCTCAATTTAACCATAATCACTATTACTATTGCTAATAACGTTGTGCTACGAACATGAATGATTCCTGAAATTGCTGTTGTTTGTGTTTAGGGTCCTCTGGATGTGAAGCCTTCTCCCCACAGTCTGATCCAGATTGTGGAGGGTCCAGAGTGGGATTTCAGTAAGAAGGGTCTGGTCCCGGTACCAGAGGAAGAGGAGGAGTTTGAGAACGACAACATCGAGGTAGACACAGACTCAGATGAACCGGCCCTCCTAAGGTATTACAACCAGGTTGTCGGTGACGGCTCCCACAGTAACCACGTCTCGGACTCCTCTGGTTCCTCGACCGCCTCCGTGGGCTCCACACAGACTGAAGTCACCTACACAGGCATCCAGAGCCCGAGCTCTTCACAGGGTGTGTGTGACGGTGGAGGTTACAGGCCTCAAATGCAGTCCGCCGCGGATCCAGCCGAGCCCCAAAGCGAGTTTGAGGCCGACTTCCAAGACGACAGCTTGAATACAGGCTATAAACCCCAGTGTTCCTGGCAGCTGGATTCTCCGGAGGCGGAAAATTTAAGTGGTTCGCTTGGCAGCCCTACGTCGGTCACATCATCCCAGTTCCTTCTTCCAGAATCCTCTGAGGAGAAACCACAGCCTTCCAGCACCTGGTTCCACAGTTTTCTCTCGGGAAAATCCTGAGAACGCACTACTTCACATATGTTTTCACGTTAGTTTGTGCCGTTCACCTTTACGGAGATGTTTTCGGTTCGTTTTAGACTTCGTGCCCTTACTGGAAATCGTTCACAATTATGTAATCAACATCACTACTGTTTCTCAAGGACTTGTGTCACTGGCCAGAGAGGTGAAGTACTACTGAGGTGTAGAGGTGGCCGTATCTTCTTCCGCTCGCTCGGAGCAGTATGACGTTTACCCCTTGGAACGCTGCTTTCGTTCATTCAACAGTGTTCGTGCCTCTTTCTGCAGTGTGTTTGGCGCGATCGCTGTAAATCTACACCCTTACAGCATTATATTGTGCACAGCATTTCACTGCTCTTTTTTTATTCTTGATTTAACAGTTTTGTAGCAGTCAAATGTAGGAGGACCGGTAAAACATGTTGATTTGCATTTCAAAAGATCAAAACCAATGCATTCTCGAAGGCTACACCATTTTCAGGTGATTTAAAAAAAATATATTATGTACTGTAGCCTCAAGCTACTTTTTCTCCAGTCTCGATGTAGATGTAAACCGATACGTGCGCGTTGAATAAGCTGACAGAACAAAAGGAAAAGCAGAATGGGGAAACGTGCGTCTCGGGTTTTGCTTTAACCCTTTATGACATTTCCCTGATTAAGGAACACAGTTGAAGTGTTCACATGATCTTACACTGCCGGCTTCATCGGTGTAAAATGAATGTAAACACACTCAGTGTTGCTTAATGATGTAGTGCAGCTAGTTAGTTCTGTGTATTCTTGTTTAGAGGTTGAAAAAAAAGATCCAGATTTGCTATGCTTGTTTGTAGGCCTTCACAATTTGGCCAAACATTTTGTAATTGTATAGCAATGTGACTAATAATAGTATTAATTTTATTGAAAATTAATAATAAATAATAACTATTATTATTATTATTACTACTACTAACTATAACATTAAACAAAACAAGAAATATTACACTAAAATAAAAACTAAATAAAAAATGTATTTAGTTTTACAGTACAACTGTAAAATTACAATACTAATAGTTATGGATGTCTTAATTTCTTTATTTTCAAACGTTAAACCAACATGCTTTTATTTTGGCAGAAAACCACATGGTTTACTTTTGTTACCAAACAGCCTTTGCAATTTGATAATCGCACTAGGCCATATTTGCTTTTATTTAGATTTTTTTTTTTAAAGAAAAATTGGTAACATTTTACAATGTTTCATTTGTTAGCATTAGTTAATATATTAACTAACATGAACTAACAATGAGCAATACATTTGTTACTGAATTTGTTCATCTTTGTTAATGTAAGTTAATAAAAATCCAGCTGTTCATTGTTTGTTCATGTTAGTTCACAGTGCATTAACTAATTTGAACAAATACAACTTTTGATTTTAATAATGTATTAGTAAATGCTGAAATTAACATTAACAAAGATTAATAAATGCTGTAGAAGTATTGTTCATTCTTAGTTCATGATGTAGTTAACTAATGAAACCTCATTGTAAAGTGTTACCGAAAAATCTCTGCTATTGGTTTAATAATCCAGATTGTAGGATATTGTTGTAGGAGTTTTCATTTTTGTTTTCCAAAGGTCAGCAACATTTGAAATTGGCATTATCCGTACGATATGTGAAGCCCCTTTTCAGTTTTATGAATATGCATACTTTGTATTTCAAACCCAAATGTCCTTGAATACGACTCACTTCAACTCTCACACATGCATTGCATCTCCCGGTATAAACTCAACCTAGTGTTATCATATGTCCAGTTGTAGATGCGTCTGTCCAGGATGCACCCCTGCTCGTTTCCACATGACCACAGTGCCTCAGGAGCTTAGTCATATTATTTCCAAAGAACAGCACCTTCTCTCAGAGCAGTTTCCTCATCATTATGATGGGTTACCACAGGGTAAATCACTTCACCTGGCCTTACCGACATCAGAGCAACCTGCTATTCTAACATACAGATATACGGGAGCTATGTGTTTAACGTTACTGTGAAGGCCTTTTCCTGAGCACTGTGCATATCGCTAGTCCTCCAAATCCTTGTGCAGCAGTCAGAACAACAGATACGTCACATCAGGACAACATGACGCTTGTCATGATGTCGCTACACTGAGCCTGAATGGTAAAAGTCAACAAGAAATCAAAAGCGACCCCATTTACTTTCTTAATCCTGGCGCTGTTGTGACTTTTTATTTCAATTTTAATAAGGTGCTCCACTGAAACAATAGTTTAATTCATGTCTGATTCTTTTCTTCCATGAAATGCCCACTTTTCACCATCCAATCAGTGTCTAATAGATCAAATCAAGCCCCGCCTTACATTTTTTTTCTAGTTTCCCTCTGAAACATCATGGAACGGAAGTAAAATGGGTCACGATGCACTTTCTTGTTGACTTTAAAGAACTTCAGATAGCAGTTATTAAACTCCTAATGTGGCATGTGATTGAAAGGGCATTAGATGATCATTATTAGGAGCAAGATTATGAAATATTATGGGATAGGTCAGCATCTACTGTTGCTTAAGCTTTAAACACTACTGTGAAAGATTTTATTACGTTGGAATAATTAGTTACTAATATGTCATTTTTGCAGTTGTACGTAGAGATAAGCCTACTAATGTTTATTTTTTTATTTGCTTGTATGAATGTGAAATGCACAAATGTCATTGTCTATATAATGTTTTTTAACTGTTCAAGAATATGCATAGAAAGCCTTAGCTGGGGGATTTTATAGCCCAGATGAGCCTGTTAATAGCAGTACAAATGGAAAATGAGCTAATGATATATATTCTGACAACATCATCTCAAAGGCTACACTACAGGGAGATTGTGAGACAAATCTGATATATATCTGATAAATATCTATCAGATTTGAGCAACTTCCGTATGCGATCAAGATGAGAGATCAGTGGGATGTCACGTCAAGCATGAGGCATTAATGTAAATATGTTAACACTATTGTAAATAAGCTTATTTCTTGAGCATGAAGATCATCAGATGGGAATATTGCACCAAGTTAATTACTAATTAATATTACAATAATGTTGTTGCCTTTGCATGCATGACAGATTCCACATTCAGTGTTCAGAGAGGGGAAAGATGAACTTTGAATGAGGAATGTGGAATAATTTCATTAGAAACACTATATGAGTGTGTGTAAACACGTGTAAGAAAAAACAAAGATGTATCCAGGCGTTTGAGCTCTTTATACTCTGCTAATACACTAACAGAATATTGTGCACTCTGTATTATTATAGACAATAAATCCAGATAAACCACACTGTTTTTCTTTGATCATTTTTGCCTTTGGGCGTTGCGTTGCCTGTAATAGCATTAAGAAATCTTTATGCAAGAAAGTGCTTGTCAGTAAATCCCCTAGTGATGTTTTTCCGAAGATCTAAACCCCATTTTACCCTTAGTCCAGTGTGAAATGAGCCTGATCATCATAATGTGCAGAATGCTTTTGTGTTCTCCAGACAGGATGGCAGCAGTGCTTGTAAAAGGAGGACTGCTCAGAGGAACATGTTGTGTTGGTCAGTTGTCCTCATGTTCACCTCTATAAACCCACCCCAACTTTCAGCCTATTCTCTTGTTTTATTGCTGCTCCATCTTAATCCTTCAGTTCTGTTCTTATATGAATCTCAGTCTTTTTTCTGGGGTATGATGGACTTTCTCCATTACCAATAAAACACACACAAGTTAATATTTCTGAGGTGATGGTAATTTAAAAAAAAATGTGGTTACACTTTATTTTAAGGTGTCATTGTTACAGTGTAATTAATATATTTAAGTACTGAGTAATATTAAGCAACTACATGTACTTACTATAGGATTAGGATTTGGTTGAGGGTGTTGCATATAATTATGCATACTTTACTGTTATTACTATGGTAAGTACATGTAACATATGTAACAAGGACACTGTAAAATAAAGCGGTACCAATTTTTTTTGTTTTATTAAAGATAAATTTATGCATTTGCAAACAACCAGCAATAACTATATGGCAGAACATTTTGAAAATACAGATACATTTTTATTCATGTGCATTAATAAATAACTAAACAAAATAATTAAAACTTTCAGAAATGTGTATGATTATTTGAGATCATAATTTGGAGCCAAAGCTAAAGGATCGCACTTTAATTAAAGAATAATTTTAAGAACTTTTTCTTTTTTATATATTATAATTTTTTTTTTTTTTTTATACACACACACACACGCTTATATATTGCAATTAAATAATATATATCATTTTATAATTGCATTTCAAATAACGACAGAACCGAATAAAGGTGTGTGTCGGTCACAAGGTACTTCCACTCTGCCATGAATCCCATTCAGGGAATTTTAGTTTGGTTACTGTGGCAACACCAAGCCAAAACGAGACACTCCCCAAAACAATGTCATCCATAAACTACACGGATGTCTAGATATTCCCAAGACCTATATCTATATAGACATTATTAAATTTCCTTAAGAAAATTAAGCGCTCAGAATGTCAGACATAATCTGTCAGTGGCTGAATTCAGAGCTCCAGCTGTCAAAAGTCGTTGGTAAGTTACGAAGTAACGTTAGCCGTTAGCAAACGAGTTAACGATCCGTCCTTAAACGTGTGTATTAATACCTGATTTATCATTTTATCAGCTAAACTATCAGTAATAATTGCGTTTTTTTCTTCTTAATGTCATATGAATCTTTTGCAGAGCCGTATTCCTTCGCCAGGGATTTTGCGAACGGTTATTTGATAGGAGAGATCCTGAACAGATATGAGCTGCAGGAGGACTTCCACCTGTTCACCAAACAAAGGTACAACTTTAGATGGATCGACATAGGCCTAGATATTTTTATGTTTGTATGTTATGTATATTTTATGTGTATTTTATGTTACATTTGTACTTCTGTTTATTTCCGGTTCGGTGAATGGATAGACGGATGGATGGATAGATAGATAGATAGATAGATAGATAAAACAGGTATATAGATGACTGGATGGATTGATTTGTTGAATAGGTGATTGGTGGGTGGATAGAAATATAGATATTAAAATTGTTATTTTTATGAAATGTATATATTTTTTATAGCCTATGTATCATTTTATGGATGGATGCTCATACTATATAACATGACCTAAAAGCAATGGGCTTTATTTTGATAGATAGATAGATAGATAGATAGATAGATAGATAGATAGATAGATAGATAGATAGATAGATAGATAGATAGATACGCACGCAGGACTACACTTACCTTGGCATAAATATTAGCAACACAGGAAATTTAAAAAAAGCTGTTGACAAATTGAGAGACAAGACACGGAGAGCTTTTTATGCTATTAAGACAAATATCAAAATTGACATCCGTAATACCGTAATAGAGCCCATCAGGTGTACAGGTGTGAAGTCTGGGGCCACTCACAGACCAAGAGTTCACTAAATGGGACAAACACCCAATAGAGACTCTGTAGACCGAGTTCAGCGCAAAACCCCAAATAATGCCTGCAGAGCAGAATTAGGATTATACCCACTTATAATAATAATTCAAAAAAGAGCCATTAAATTCCATGCCCACTTAAAAAGTAGCGATGAACAGACCCTCCATCACAAAGCCCTGACATACCAAGAAAACCGAGAAAAACGCCCTCGGCCGATTGGTCTTAGAGCTGACGTCACAAACTGACAATAAAAACCCAGCCAGACCAAACCAAATGAAAAACACAAAAAGAAAAATACCTACACAACATTGAACAGAAAATATGAATTGCCAGGATACCCGAGTACAGTGAGCGACGCTAAACTGAGAAAAGTCCTGAGCATGTACAGACTCAGTGAACACAGTCTGACCATTGAGACAGGCAAACACACACACACACACACACACAGAGACCTGGCTGCCGAAGGAAGAGCAACTGTGTCCTCACTGCACAGAGAATAAAGTGGAAACAGAGTTGCACTTTCCAACATCCTGCCTAAATTAAACACACATTAGGGACACTTTCTATCCCCATTTCACAACCCACCAGAAAGACTTCCATCGGAAAACAAATATGGAAAACTCCCCACACCAGCTAGGAGAAAGCCCAGCTGACTCAAACCTGGCTGCTAGACAAAAGCGCCTCCAGCGGGACAGAGCTACCAACACACTCACTATACGCCCAGAGACACTGATATAAATATTAGAAGATTATACATTTTAATTGCTATGTTTATTTTCATGTAAAAAAAAAAAAAAAAAAAAAAAATCATTATTTATTTATTTTTATTGTATAGTGTTATTAATGCTTTGGCAATGTAAAGATTTCTTTCACCATGCCAATAAACCTATTTGAATCTTGAATCTAGATAGATAGGCAGACAGACAGAAAGATGGTCATATGTGGTATAGATAGATAGATAGATAGATAGATAGATAGATAGATAGATAGATAGATAGCCAAATATCTTAATTATTAGTATTTGTGTTCTTCCACAGCACGGCGAATGCGAAGCTGAATAACTTCACTCGTATAGAGCCCACTCTGCAGCTGCTAGGCGTGCCCTTTGACCTGGGCAATGCCAAAGCAGTGATGCAGGGCAGACAGGGGGCGGCCACACACCTGCTCTACCAGCTCTACATCCTTCTGCAGAAGAAGAAGAAATCAGGCCTCACTGCCACAGCCATGGAGGTCATGCAGCCCGCGGCCACGGCTCGTCTGCACCGCATAGAGAACAGCATCTATACTGAGGTGATCTTCAAGTCTTTTCTTTCCTCCTCTCTCAGGGGTGGTCGTACTTTTCTAGTTTTTGGCACAACTTATTGCCCTGAAATATATTAAAGATCCCTAACACGAATTGTGTACACAGAATGGTTGTGTACAATACAATTTCTCAGTAGAAAGGTGGTAATGTCACTATTTATCATTTTGATTTTCTTATTCATATTCATCATAAACTTCAATTAGTAGTGTGTCATGTGAATAAGTCACAAGTGCGGTTACTTTACTGAAGTTTGGGGTCTGTATAATTTTTGAAAGAAGTCTATTATGTTCACTAAATACAGTAAAAACAGAACAAAATGTGAAATATTATTACAATTTAAAATAATTGTATTGTATTTGAATATATTTTTAAAATGTAATTTATTCCTTTGATGCAAAGCAGAATTTTCATGATCATCAGTGTCACATGATCCTTCAGAAATCATCCTAATATGCTGATTTGCTGTTCACAAAACCGTGTGTATCTAATAAAATATTAGATAAAATTTCATCTAAATATAAAAAAATAATAATAATAATTATATTAAAAAGTAGTTAAAATGTGTCAGGCTGCATGTCATCTTGTAATAATTGGTAGCTTGGTTAGTTTCATGTTTAGATTAGCTTTACCAACACTGCAGCCTTAGTACCAAAGAAAAGAGTCTCATGTTTTTCTCACAGCGCTTGAAGACTGTGGTGAAGCGTGAGGCGGATCTGAAGATGCAGAAGATCGCAAACCGCTTCCATAAACGAGGGCAGGACATGTACAAGCGCTCGGTCATGACTGAACTCCTGAAGGAAGAGGAGCGGCTCAAACGCCAGGAGGAGAGGAGGCTGAAGGACATTGAAAAGGTCTGCCTTTCTAGAGCTAAACAACAGCTGACTTTCCCAGAGATCAATATAAGCATTTAACTCTATTATTCAGTAGCATCAAACAGGCATGAACCTGAAACTTCTACATTTTTTACTGTTTAATGGTTGGTTAATCAGCCTGTGATAGTGTTGACTGAAACTG
This sequence comes from Vimba vimba, assembly GCA_022828995.1. NCBI lineage: Eukaryota > Metazoa > Chordata > Actinopteri > Cypriniformes > Leuciscidae > Vimba > Vimba vimba. The sequence goes on along the minus strand of CM040820.1, from coordinate 5,212,462 downwards.
ATAATATGATTTGTTTGTCAGCTCCGGCAGGCACGCAGAAAACAGAATGAGATTCTGATCCAGATTCAGTCAGCTGTAGTCCAGATCCCGAAGCCTCCACACACTCGCACGTCAAGAGCTTCTGAGAAACACCTTCAGTTTCGCAAAAAGCAAGAGGCTCAGGTGAACAACACACAACTGCACTTTTGACATTATTTTCATGATAATTATGCACATTTACAGCCCTAAGTTCTCATTATTGTAATATAGTACATCAGAGTTGTTTTTGTTAACTAAAACTATTAAAAATTGTTTTTGGTAATTGAAATGAAGCTGAAATAAAATAAAGTATGAATATTAGAATATTGCCCAAAGGCAACATTTCTAATGTTTGTTTAAGTTCAAGAATTAATAAAACTGGGAATATAAAAATAAAAGCTATTAATATATGTATACTGTTTGGATATAAATATGACTAAAATAACCCTGCTGTACAGCACTGTGATGCTTAAATACATGTAAATTCTGTATTTCTTTTATTATCTTTTATTACAGTAACGAGAATTACCATAAGTTAATTTCTTGTTTCTTTTTGATTTTGGGATGGAAAAATTACACCGATGTTGTGACAGACTGGAATAAAAACAGTTCATATTGAAAAACATAACGAATTGTCAAAGATTGTTTTGACCAGATTTGATTGTGTGATTGTGACCCTTTAAGATGAAGTATGATTTTCAGCATGTTCATCGTGAGATCGAACAGTTTGAGAAGCACCGGAAGAAGATTTCTCCAGCTGGCGGTGAAGCCTTACTCGGGTATGTTTGCATAATGCGGAAAATTTAGGAATACAATCAAACAAAAAAACACACAGAAGCTACCGACAGCAGGCTGACATACTGTTCACAGTTCGTTCACTGACCGTCTAAGTCTTATTGCACATCAAACAGGAAAATATTATCTTCATTAGGTGAGCTCTGGGATGTAATATGTAACTTTACCTGGATTTGCAGTGGCCGTGTGACCCAGCCAATGAGCACGGGCGACAAAGAGAAGTGGAACAAGGAGTACATCGAGAACATCCGTCAGCATCTGGAGGAAGACGCTGCTGCTCGGGAACAGAGAGAGATGAGGAGACGACGTGCTCTGATTGAACAACTCCAAGTTCATGAGGCTCAGCAGGTGACCAATGGCGTCGCTTATTTCAACACTATAAAGCCTGCTGATTTCTAAGGCCTCTAAATTATCAACATGATCAAAAGTTTGCTGGATAGCCTGCTGAACGCAATCTAGTACATGCCTTCTGTTGTCTGATTGATAGTTTATATTTTTTTTAGCAAGCAAAAGGCTTTTTAGTATAATTGTAAAAATGTCCCCCTTCAGGTTCTTCATGTACCTGCATGTCTGCTGTGAAATCTTTAACAATCTTTATAAAGCAAACTTTTATATTGTTAGTAACATTTCAAGATGAACACTTACTGGACTGAAGCAACATTGGTTTACTTTATTATCATACATAATTTTTTATAAAAAGCATGTTAAAATTTGAGTGTCAAATGTGATCCATCAGGCTTTTGAGGAACGTTTATTTGTTCATCTCTCAATAGTCATTGCATTATATGCCCCCCCCCCCCCCCCCCAAAAAAAAAAACTAAGCAGTGAAACATCATCTTACTAAGACATATTATTGGGAGAATATTTATATGCAGTTTATGTACTGTAAGTATCTGCTATACTGTTGTAAAGATCTCATTAATTTACATTACAAGCTATCAGAATTTCATCTTACCTTTTTGTTCATGTAAATATCAGCAACAGCAACTGCGCCAAATTACATATTTTTGCTCAGTTTGGGCCTCTGAATAAATTTGAGGTGTTTTTTGAGCTCAATATTCTCACTATATCATACTATATGAGCCATAAAAGCCTGATGCATCAAAAATGATACTCAAAAAACACATGAAAACTTTTTTTTTAGATGTTTTTCTCTTTTTTTTTGTCTAAAGGTTCAATAAACTGTTCCATTAAAAGAAATCGATTTTTCTATTGTTAATTCATGTCAGGATTTACAGAGTTAAACATCAGCTGTGTTAGGAATGCAATACTAGCATAGTGCAGTGGTTAATACTATGCAAAATGTGTTTAGTATTTTGAGTCCTGCTTAAAATTGTATGAATGTCAATAAAGTGTCAAACTTTTTGCTAGAAGTTCGTCTTGATCATATCTGGTTCTTGCGATGATATTTGTCTGCAGGAGGCATTGCGAGAGGAACAGATGGTCAGTCGTTTGATGCGTCAGACGCAGCAGGAGAAGAGGATCGCCGTGCAGCTGATGCAAATAAAACAGCAGAAAGAGGTACTTCGACAAAACCGGATCTTCCAAGAGAGACAATACCAGGAACGCCGCCTTCGAGACTTCCAAGAGGCCTTGGATAGAGAAGCTGTGAGAGAATATACATGCACAAACAAAAAAAAACATAAGGGTTTTGAGAGGTTTTGATCATGATTGTCCCATCACTGCTGCCGTCCAGGTTCTCGCCCAACAGGAACGTCTGGAGCGCAGTGAGCAGATCAGGATTGAGCATGAGATACACAAACAGCTAGTCGCCGAGCGCGTTCAAGCTCGCTGTCTCAAGCACATCGACATCTGCAGAGGAATTCTGGGACAGATTGTCGATCTGGCGACAAAAGCTGGAGAATATCGGCTTCTTACATCCAAGTATTTATGCCCCTGATCCCTCTACTAAACAGCAGTCATGGAGTTTAAAAAGCTCATATGATGGAAATTCTTGCTATTTGAAATAAAAAAGAGTTCAGTGTGCCATGTAACATAACTTATTAGTGCATTATAATAAAAATAAATTTGTAATATAGACACTACTGTATAAAAGTGTGGAGTCAGATTTTTTTTTTAAATTTTGAAAGAAGTCTCTTATGCTCACTAAGGCTGTTTTTTTATTATAAATATAGTAAAAACAGTAATATTGTGAAATATTTTTTCAAATTAAAATGATTGTTTTCTATATGAATATATTTAAAATTTAATTTATTCCTGTGATGCACAGCTGAATTTTCAGCATCATTACTCCAATCTTCAATGTCACATGACCCTTCAGAAATCATGCTCATTCACTACTCAACATTCTTTCCTTATTATTTTGATGTTGAAAATACGTATGCTTACATGTTTTACTTTTGATCATCAAATGCATCCTTGCTAAATAATAATAATAATACAAATTCTTACTGACCCCAGACTTTTAAACAGTAGTGTGTGTAAGGAAATATTATTGTATGTTAGAAAAATGGTATAAAAAAAGGTAAAATTGCCATGCACTCTTTCTCAGTCTTATACCAGTGAAGCTGATGCAGGAGTGGATGGAGCTGTTTTTCAGTGGTAAGCCGCTGTATGAAGTGGCCAGTGTGCAGCCCATCCCTACTGACCCCACACCAGAACAGATCATTGAGCTGGAGAAGCTCCATATACTCAATAATCAAGACTACAACGAGTATGTGGTAAGGACAGTATGTTAAGAGTATTTTGAGTTCATATCATCTCTGACCATTCATTCTCTAGTATCAACCATGTAATTGTTTCCTATGAAATAACGGTTGAGGGATGGGCTCATTTACATGGCAGTGCAAGTATTATATATGTGTATCTTTCTGTCTGTTCACTTCAGGCCATGATGGGCGAGTGGGTTTTGCATGAAGAGGGCGAGAGTCAAGCCTCACCAGTGAATAATGATATTCTGGATCATGTGTTGAGTCGTCTACAGAGCATGGTAGTCCGACCCAGTGCCAGCACTACTCCTCCGTTTCCCCGTTTCACCATCAGAGCGTGCATGCTGGGAAAAACCCACTCGGGCAAAACCTCCTGCCTCACCAGGATCAGCAACGGTAGGAGTTGATGCTTCATCATAGTAAGAGCTGTACTGGAAGGAATAGTGGTATGATACATCAGGACTGTATTAACTAAATTTCCTGACTTTCTGTTTGGTAATCTCTGGGAATCAGTTCTTGGCATCCATGTGCTCTCAGCCAACACTTTGATCCAGGATGCTCTATCAGACTATCAGAAGGAAAAACAGGCTGCGAGTGAAAGCCAAAAAGTGTCACAGGTCAGTAAATACTCTTAGTATTATGTTCATTTCTTGAGGTAGAAACCCAACAGAACTTATCATAGTTTTCAGCAAAATCTTTATTAGAACAGTTTGTGATGTATTTTACTGTACTGTTGTCTGTTCAAACATTTTATTTACTACATTATTTACACTGTTTTGTCCCGTGTTGGTGCTGATCATGTATTTGCCATGCTCAGAAGAACCTGGAGAGAAATGGTTCTCCAACAGAAGGTATTGAGCAGCCTCAGAGAGATGAAGAGGAGGAGACATCCTCTCCTCTAGAATCAGGTTTGTGAGAATATTAGATAACTTTTAAAACTGTGATGTTATTTACACTACCATTCAAAAGTTTGGGGTCAGTAAGATTTTCTTTGGGGAAAGAAAATAATACTTTTATTCATCAAGGATGCATTTAGTTGATCAAAAGTGACAGTAAAAACATATAATGTTACAAAATACACTTTATCTTTCTCTTCTGCTGTGTCTGAAATCGCCCCCTATACCTGTAAATAGGGCACCATTTGAAGGGACAGCCATTTGTAGTGGTGTCTGAAACCATAGTGGATGTTATTGAGTGTACTCATTCAATCCCATAATGCACCGCAATAACGAGTGTACAACCAATGTACACCAGAAGATGTCGCCACAGCTGAATCATCCATCCATCCATCCATTTTCCAAAGCGCTATATTACTGTGGTCTATATTAGTAGCAGGGTTTCCGTTGTCCGGTAATTGCCGGACATTGGCCGGAAAAAAAATGAAATGTCCGACAAAATTAAATCTCTCCGGTCAAATTGTCCGATTAAAATTGCCTAATAATCCTGCCCCCCAACACAATCTGAATTTGAGAATAAGCCTAAAATGTATAAAGCAAAAATACACCGACCTTTATATGTTATAAAGGAAAAGGCTCTACCGTTTAAAGTTATTAAACATTATTACATGGCTTGGTTGAATTCCAATGTGGAATGCGGTCTTATTTCTTGATATCAGACCGCTGCGAAGCACTAGCGGCGCCAGGATTTTGATTGTAGGTGGGCCTCCAGAAAACTGGATATTGATGAGATGCGCTCCCGTTCACGAGCAATGCAAGTGACCGCGCGGGCGCGGTCAAGGCCTATCGTCTGCTATATTAAAAATTATTATTATTATATTAAATTTAGGCAATTGGTTGATAAAAAAATTATTAAAATTAAGATACAATTTATACAAAACGAAATTCACTTCAAAAAAGGCTTTCTACAAAACAAAAAACTTAATTAAGTGGTCAAGATCATTTCTGACCCGCTCCATTTCTCTCGATATTGCGCATACTATCTTACACGTGCGGTTCACTTTTCATAATCCACATAAATTAAAAAATAACATTATAATATTTTAACAAATATTAAACTAAATGAGCTTATTTAATGGCTACAACACGTATAGTAGACCTAGACTCTCTATTTGTTGCAAATTGCTGCACATTCTGAATTTTGCACAAGTTGAAAGGCATTTGTTTGTTCATGCATAGCAAAACATATCTGCAACATTTATCAAGTTCACTGATAATTATGCGTGCATTTATTAATTATTATCTTAATGAATAATGAAACAAGGACGAAGCATAAACTGCGTTGTTTGTTTAGAATGGAATGGATCGCAAATAGATCCGAATGAAGAAACGTACAAAACCATAGTAGAAAATGGGTCTCGAGTGTTCCTTCAGAGAGGGGTTCTCGCTGCAGAATCGGATCAAGACGAAGCAGCGAAGTCGCCTTGCGGAGAACAAGGTTACGCGGCTTATGCGCATTGCAGGTTGTGGAGAGACACTGGGAAGTTCGCTTGAGTAAAAACAATAGGCTTCAGATAGTTTATGTGGGGAAGGGGGATTGGTTTGTTAAACTATGAATGTGAAACCATAGTAAAAACAATTGGCGTTGACGCCAATCGGACGTTCATGTTTTTTTCCGTCTATTTGAAAGTTAGGCTATAGGCTATAGCCTAAACATGTTGCATTCTATATGGCCTGATTATGTCATTTTTTAAGTAACATAGCCTGCCTCCAGTTTTCCTCAACTTGACTAATTAAGAGGCGATATTTGACCGGCATATTATCAAAATGTCCGGAAAACGAAACCTCTGCCGGTCACTCTGACCGGCACCATTTTTTTCTAGCGGAAACTCTGATTAGTAGTAATGTAGGGACTAGTAAATGAGGGTATAGGGGGTGATTTCGAACACAGCCTTCATCAAAGAGTCCTGAATTGTTTTTATCACGGTTTCCACAAAAATATGAAGCAGCCCAACTGTTTTCAACACTGATAGCATGAACAGCAAATCATCATATTAGAATGATTTCTGAAGGATCATGTGACACTGAAGACTGGAGTAATGATGCTGAAAATTCCGCTTTGATCACAGGAATAAATTATTAATTTATAATATTCTTGTATGTATCATGTAAACTGATTTCCTTTTTTTCTTTAATTTAACTGTGTATTAGTTATATGGTTCTCTATAAATGCTCTATACCAAACCCTAAAACACAAAAAAGTAAGGTTTAAAAAGAGTGACATATACTATGGAAATTCTCACTTAAGTTCCAATAGTGATCGACTCTTCCATATGTCTCACATCAGGACCGCAGCCTCATGAGATATCTGGACTTCACGAAAAAGAAGAAGATAAAGAAAAAGTAAAAGCATACACAAAGCCACATAAACTCTCTGTATTTAGCAGCATTAAGCTCTTTGATATGGTTCATGATGCACAATGCTGTGTTGTGCAGTGGTCGTTGCGAGCGCAGTGTGGTGCAGCGGTAGAGGAGGCTCTCAGGACAGGCAAAGCTGTTCCTGATCAACTTCTGGTCGACATCATAGTGGATGCTATCAGGTAAAGAGCTCTAATGCTTATGTTCTGATTTCACATTTTGTTTTTTGCACAAGTTAAAATATATATTTTTAATTTACTCGATATTACATTACTACACAACACTCTCTGGAATATTTGATTCTGATTCGTTAATCCCAGAATTCTGATTCAAATAGTTTTTTGGGGGCTATTTATTCTGCAAGCATTTCAAATGTCCCATATTAGGGGGCTAACTGATATAAATTGAGTACTGTTCAGCTGGTCATGTGATCATGGTGATCACTATAGTATTATCATCTAACGTTTTTTCATTTCCTTTGGTGAATTAATTAACAAATTAAAAATGAATTATACAACTACTATAAGTGTTTATGCAGAACCTGATTTCACCAAGTGAAACATGTTCCTGGATCAACATCTCTGTTGATCCTGGAACAACTTTCCAATCAGATTTGAGGGACAAGTTTACAGTTTATGTCAAGTTTAGGCTTACAACCAAACCCTGGTTGCTTCTATATCAGTGTTATTCACTATCATTCCCCTCTGAATTTAGGGATAAGTTATGGATAGGGTTAGGACTACATTTTCGGACAGGAATGTTGTTCCATGATCAACAAAATATGTTGACTCAGGAACGCATGTCTAACCAGGATGTGCTATACCTACTGTATATAGTAGATCTCAACTGCTAGATTGTTATATCGTTGGAAAATGTAACTATATTATTGTACAGCTCTTTGTATGAAGTTGGATACAAAAGTATGTCCAGCTTCATCCACATACATACACTATTCTCGTGTAGGGCAATTATGCTATATAGCAAATCTCAATGGCTTGATTGCTTGTATCATCGTAAAATGTAAATCACCCAGCTTTAATATGCTAAATGCAACTATAAGGCATGAAGTTCTTAAGGCTCGTTCACAATCACACCAAGGGCTATACCTTGAACGATAAAGATATCATTCTAAATATAAAAGAATTGCAGAGTCTACACCACAACTATAATGATAAAGGCACAGAGAAACAGTATCGTTGGAATCACTTTCAGAATGATTTTTATCCAGCAGATGAACGATTAATACTATGACAACTAATCAGAATCCTTCCAACTTTAAAGAGCTCGAGCATTTAAAGCGGCAAAGGGCAAAACTGCAGCGCATGCTTATAATAAACTGAACGGTATTGGACCCTAATATAGTTATTGTTTTAGTTATCTTTATAGTTATTGTTCTTGTTGTGAATGGCCTTTAAGATATTATAAACACTAACATCACCATTTTCTGAAAATCTGCTTTGAAGTAATGTATATTATGAAAAGTGCTAGATAGATACATTTGACTAGACTTAACTTGACTTGTAGATAGTCTAGTTCTTTTAAAACCAGTTTGATTCCCTCCTGCTGTGTTGTTCAGGAACATCCCTGCTGATAGTGGCTGGATTCTTGACGGGTTCCCAGTGGACATCAGTCAGGCTCAGATGCTGGAGAAAGCTCTGAACGTTACAGAACCTGATGAGACCGAGACAAAAACACAAAGCAGCTTATCCACAGATAAAAACACTCCTAAAGATCCAAGTCCTCCATCCCCTGCACTGGACGTCGTGCTGCTGTTAGACGCTTCAGATGAGCAGGTTCTGGAGCGAGCCGCTCACCAGGATGGTGAGTTTATGCAGATTGAAATGCCAGATATTATTAACTAATCAGTTACTCTTATCAACATGATAGGCATTGTTGTTTTAGTATGGAATAAGCTGTGCTATCTTCACTTATTAGTAGATGGGGAGAGCAGAGGGCAGGAGAGAGAAAGCAGTGATGCTCCAGACGAAAAGACGAGCATGACAGATCTGGACACACAAGGTCCGGAATCGTTGTCTGATGACAAAAGCCTGGGGACGAATCAGATACAGCACAGGTGTGTGAAAACTGGTTGTTTTCAGTACATGGGACATCATATATAGGACACAATTACAGTTGGAAAGATACAAGCTTGATTTTGTAAAGCCCAAACTATACATATGGTTCACCAGTTTTCAGAACTGGTTCAAGATCCTGGCAAATCCTGATGGATAAAATCAAGTGCCATCCTACATTTTATTCCTTTCCACTGAATGCTATTTCACCCGAAGAAAAGTGTCATTTTATGGAGAAAAAATGTTTTTTAAAGCACAAAATTATAATATAGTCTTCTATGTTATGGTTTCTTTAATAGAATTAGTGGGTTCCATGACACATGGCCAAAACTGGACAAATGGTTTGGTGATCGGCAGAATATTCTTGTAAAAATCACAGCCGATGTAGATGAGGAAACTCTCTTCAAAAACGTGGAGATGGTTCTGATGGACACTATGGACTCTGTTGAAAAAGGTACATTGATTTTCTTAAGACTGTAAAATAAAATGTTATATATATAAAAAGTTTCCTTATGTGTTTTTAATGAGTATAGTATTTGATACATCAGGCTTTTATGGCTCATATAGTATGATATAGTGAGAATATGGAGCTCAGTTTTATTCAGAGGCCCAAACTGAGCAAAAATATAAAATTTTGTGCTGTTTCTGATTTTTATATGGCAAAAAAGTAAGATGAATTTCTGATGTCTTGTAAAAATCAATGAGATATATATAGCAGTATAGCAGGTTACTTACATAAAATGCATATAAATATCAGCTGTCACTCCACATCTCCCAATAACGTGTCTTAGTAAAATTATTTAAATAGTTTTTAAGTATTTAAATGCTTAGTTTTATGATCAAAGCTCTGTAGTTTTTATTGTGGGGGAAAAAATTCAATGCAATATAATGATGTTTAAGAGAAAAGCCTAATGGATCATATTTGATACTCACATTTTTACATGACTTTTCTAAAACATGATGTATGGATAATCAAGTAAACCAAACATATAAAAAATATTCTTACATTTGCTTGAAAAAACTCTGCTTTTTGCTTGAACCATGACCTTAAGGGGGGTTGTTTTTACAATTATACTAAAAGGCATTTTACTTGCTAAAAAGTATAAACTATCAATCAGACGACAAAAGGTATGTAGTAGATTGTGTGCAACATTGTTTTGATTATGTTGATGATTAAAAGTTTTACAATTTGCGATATGAGTATGAGCAAATATGAGCCTTTATAGGGCTAAGCTTCAGCTCTTCACTACAATTTCTGCAATTAATTCAGTTTTAATTGTTACAGACTTGTTCATACATTTTGTAGACTTGAAAGTTGGAAAATCTTCCATTCTTCTACCTACAACTTTAACATTATTGATTTGCAACTATATGTCCTTGTGTAAATGCATCTCTAATGAAGTGTGCTCTCTGCCCTGACCCATAGAAGCAGCTCTGGGTCACTGCAGGAAAATGTCTTCCTCACTCGAACACAACCGTCCAGAGAGTGCCTGCTCTGCGAAGTCTTCACCAGCGCCCCCAAAATCTGCTGGAAGGGTCTATGTGGAGGAACCCTTACCCGAGGCACATACACACACATAACACACCTTCTCTCAGAAGACTGGCAGATGCTTCAATTAAACATGGAAAATGACATTCAAAGAGTCTGTTTGATTTGAAAGATCAGATGCAGAGCCATTACACTTATCTAGTTTGTTTATTTTTTAATCAGTTTGATACTCAAGTTGGTATGAGATTTATGTTAAAGTCTCTTAAAGGAGTCATAATATAAGGGAAATGATATCTTGAAAGAGTTGTGTGCTACTGTAAAGGCAAGTTCACACCACCAAAATCAACTCTAAACTTCTTTTCCATTCCAAAAAGAGAAGTCCAATTAAGCTAGAAAAATTACACAGATTTTCTGATATTAAACAAATATACACTACTGAGTTTGTAAGATTTAAAAAAAAACATTTTTTTTTTTTTAAAGAAGTCTCTTATGCTCACCAAAGCTGCATTTATTTGGTAAAAAAAAAATACAGTAAAAAAATAATATTGTGAAATATTATTAATTTTAAATAATATTTTAAATATTTTAAAATGTAATTTATTCCTCTGATTCAAAGCTGAAATTTTAGCATCATTACTCCAGTCTTCAGTGTCACATGATCTTTCAGAAATCATTCTAATATGCTGATTTGCTGCTCAAGAAATATTTCTGATTATTATCAATGTTGAAAACAGTTGTGCTGCTTAATATATTTGAAGAAATCATGAGACATTTATTTCAGGATTTTTGATGAATAGAGGTTTCAGAAGGACAACATTTATTTTAAACGGAAATTGAATATAGGAAATTCAGAAAATGGTTGTGAAAAACTAAACTGAAATGATTTTTGGCACAAAAAAAGTATTCTATGATCCATTTATATCATGTCAGTTTTTATGTTTTTCTCTTATGTTCATCTTTGTGCAGGAGATCCCAAAGTATCTTGTTCCGTACTGGGAGAGCGTCTGTAATTCATATGTGACTAACGTTAAAACAGTGATGCAGAATCTCCGCGGTGAACGCGAGCTCATCATTCACCACCTCTACAACATCCGGTGAGAGAACAGCGCTCGCCTGTGTGTGAGGTGAGGGCATGTGTATGTGTGTGTGAGTGTATGACGGATGTGTGTTTGTGTTTCAGGGAGAACTTCAGGCAGTGCCTACAGAAGCCGGATCTGAAGCAGGAGTTTGTAAGCGCATGGCAGCGCGATTATAACAGCGTTCCTGACAACATAAGAGAAGACGAGGAGACCAAAGGAGAGCTCCATCAAAGACTGGATGTGAGACACACTCATGAACTGCACAAAAATTATTTTCTTCCTCACTATTTTTGTCTTGTTTTCCAGTACAAATATCTAAACATTCTTAAATCAAGATACATTTATTTGAAAAGAAAAATGACATCAGATATATAATGACTTTATGCTTAAAACAAGTGAAGAAAAACAAACTTGTTTTCGCTTTGAACTACATTTAATTTTTACCCTATTGAAGATTTGCTCTCTCGTATTGAGTATAAAATCACTTAATCACCAGTATCTTGTCATTTTGCTTCTCAAGTCAATGTATCTTGATTTAAGAATGCGTACTGAAAGACAAAACTAAAATACTGAGTTAGAAAATAATTTTTCTAGTTTAACATGTAAAAAAAAGACGTTTCTGGAAGTTTGTATTTTAACAGGCAAAGACATGCTAGATTTCAGCACAGAAAACACAGATGTATAAAACCATAAATCATGTGTTTTGAGTTATATTTGCAGTATAATTATTTGCAGTAATAAAACAAGGATATGCATTTTTTTTTTAAATGTTTCTGTGCGAGTTTCATTTAAACCCATCTATGTTCAATGTTTTTCAAGTAGTTTTGATGTTACATGGTATTTATTGTTAAAAACCAATAAAAAGTTGATGGAAAAAGTCAACAAGCAGTAGTGCAAAAAGTTCACAGATGTTAAAGTTTTGGTTTAATAAAAAAATAAAATAAATCAGTGAGCATTTGTTTGCTTGCAGGTTTATCGCTCATTCTAATCAGTGCGTGTTTTCATTTTGTGCAGGACTTGCGTGAGCGTCTGTGGGACATCTGTGATAAACGCAAGGAAGAGGCGGAGCAGGAGAGAGCAGGAGTCGTTGATGGTGGCTGGTTAGACGATCACACTGCTGTACTAATCAACCATTATTCTGCTTTAATGCAGGTAACACACACACACACACACTCCTCTAACACATCACAAAACTGCCTGGGATGAGTTTGAAGTCTAATGGTTCTGTGTGTGTGTACAGATAGAAGTGGGCCGCTTTCAAGACTCCCTGTGTCTGCTGAGAGATTACTATTCAGCGATGTGTAAAACTGCGTTTCCTGAATCCACACGTGGCTTCACTCGCGTCCCATTGCTTGACATCACTGCAGAGGAGCATGTCGAGCAAGAGGGGTCAAAAACGTAAAAAGAAGCATTACACATCATGATTTATCATCATGTCACAGACATTACAGGACTATAGATCTTCTGCCAAGCTCCTGCAGTCATCCATCTGTCTGTCTCACCACTTTAGCTGTGTTCAGAATAGGATATATACTAGTTTTTCAGTAAGCATGCAAATTTTCACCTATTTGCCAACATGTCCAGTATAAAACAAAGCATAGTGTGTGGAATATTGTATCCCAAAATGCAGTGCGCTTTTATTTTAACCTTCAATTTCCAAATTACTGTAACTGATTTAACATTTTGATTGTACTGCCTAGACGAGTTTTATTTCAGAGGTGGTACCTGGTCACCACTTGTAGAGCTAAATATTTTCATGATAAGGTCAAGTCACATTCATTTATATAGCGCTTTGTTATTTTCCTGTTTATTAATGTGAAGCTGCTTTGAAACAACCTGTACAGTGTTAATGTAAAATTAATTAATTATGAAACAAATTCAATGTCAGCTGTAAAGCAGCTCTACAGAAGTCAATCATGTCATTATTCGACTCAATTTGGCTTCAATTCAGTTTAATTATCATTGATGCAAAGTTCATCAGTTAAGAATCGAGTTCAATTCAGCTGTAAAGCAGCTCTACAGAAGACTCAGTTCAAGTCAGTTCAATGTTGATTCAAATTAGTTCAATAACAGTCGTTAGTGTCACTATCCAGTGCAATTGAGTTTTCGTCCTATAGTGCCAGTGTAGTTCTTTGCAATATACAGTAGTCGAGTAGTGTATACTGTGTAGTAAATTTTATATAGTATTTAATTCTGAACACAGACATTTGTTTTTTACAGTAAAGATATTTAGATAGACTCTAAGGGACCACAGTGAGAGAACTGATATTTGGTATGTTAAAATATTATGCATTCTTATTTCAGCTCTGGCCCTGCGCTGTTAGAAAAACCTGGAAAGATTGCTGAAGAAAAAGACTGTGAAATGGAGGACAAGAAGAAAATTAAAGTGTATGTGTGCTTAAAATGTTTGTCTTTGGGTGTTTAAAAAATAAGCATGTTTGTTGAATAACTGGATATGTTTGTGCTGTCAGGTTTCCATTGGTTTCCTGCAGATCTCCCACTTCTGAGGTTCTGCATCATCCCGATGAGAAACTCCTGCAGGAGTTCTTCCAGACCGCACTCAATGCCGTCAGGACCATGGTGTGTTGGGTATTAGAAATATATAATCATCTTTTTGCTGTTGAGCTTAAAAATATGGGCCATATTTGCCATTACTGATTTACATCTTCTGACAGACAAATGCAATTAGTTTATTAAAAAAAAAAAAAAAAAAACTTGCAGCATCTTTCAGTTAAGGCAAGAAATATTCCTCTGAACTACATCATGTTCAAGAGTAGGAAGTGTCTTTGTAGACAGTTTTGGGAACTCAAATCAATAAAAAAATCTGTAAATATTTTAGCCTGGAAATCCAGACCTAAATCTGAAAGATTAATGGTCTGGCATCAACTAATGAAAATCTTCCAGCTCGAGGGGCGGCACCAGGCATGCATTCGAAAATCTCACTGCACGCAATTGGATAACACTATGACCAATCACAACAATAAACCCCATACGCTTAGCTACCAGCGGAGCTAACTGGTAGATTAGACTCTTGCCGGATCAGGTCGGCAAAACAGCAAAAACGCACTTCCTGCAAAGGAACGATTCGAGCGCCGTCTTCTGTTCCTGTTTTAGATAAAATGCCAAGTCTAACTCGTTCATTGTAGCGGCCAAAGCCGTTTCAAACAACTGGTGTTCATCCATAGCCATCTTGCAATGTTTACTAATGACTTCGACGTCGCAGCGCTGTCGTCTTCTGTTTAGCTCGCCTCTGGCCCACCTATATCAGATAACCCGATGTGATTGGTGCAGCTCGGATACAAGGGCATATTTAATGAGCATCATTACTCGACGCCAGAGTAACTCGCTAAGCAAATTCTACTTGTGCTCTCGCGAGAACTCTGGATTTCCAGGGTATAAATATTTAGAAATTTAGTCAAAATGCAGATGGATAGATAATCTATAATATGATTGAAAAAAAATTGTTTAATACTGTGTACATTTGTTTATACATATGATATGCTGTTAATGAGAAGAAACAAAAATGCATCAAAGAATTCATAATCACATTAAAAAACGAAAAACGGCTATTTTCAATTTAGTAATTTCTATAATGTTGGTTACTAATTTGAATAAATTGTTTATAAACACTACTGTTTAACAGTTTGGGGTCAGTAAGATTTTTTTTTAAAGAAATTAATACTTTATTCCTCAAGGATTGATCAAAAATGACATTGACATTGACATTGTTATAAAATAAAATTCTATTTCAAATAAATGCTGTTCTTTTGAACTTTCTGATCATCAGAATGTATCATGGTTTCCACAAAAATATTAAGCAGCACAACTTTTCCAACAATGATAATAATCAGAAATGTTTCTTGAGTATCAAATCATCATATTAGAATGATTTCTGAAAGATCATGTGACACTGAAGACTGGAGGAATGATGCTGAAAATTCAGCTTTGCATCACAGGAATAAATTATAAATATTTCACAACATTACTGTTTTACTGTATTTTTTATCAAATAAATTCAGCCATGGTGAGCAGAAGAGACTTAATGTAAATTTGTCATTAATGTTTCATTATAATGTTGATTCTTTTATCTTTTTGTCCATGTTTAGACGTTTCGTAATTGATTTAACAAAAACGATAGTTCCTACTCAAGATTCTGTTTGGATAAGCTTTGAGTTGTGAAATGATGATATACTCACCTGTGTCGGCACATCTGTCTTCTTCACGTGTGTTTGCACACAACTGTGTGTCAGGTGTTGGCAGAGACGCAGCAGCGAGAAGAGGAAGGTGATGAAGAACAGAAGCCGATAGAGAGACAGACATCGCAGACTTCAAACTCGGCTGCGGACAAGAAGAAAGCAGGGAAAAAGAAAGGTGAAGACCCTCCACTCCATCATATGTATGAGTTTCAGCGCTGGTGTGTGTTGACATGAGGGTGTGTGTTGTTTTAGGTGATCCCACCCCTCCTCAGGAGCCCAGTCCTCAGCCCACAGTGTTGAAGAACCCTGAGGAGATCAAGAGGAGAGCAGAGAGGACGAGAATCAAACTGGAGTTCACAACCGCACTGAAATGTGAAGGTATGCCGTGAGCTATTGGCTGACATTGTGTCATGGTGCCTGTTGTGCTTTTGTATATCACTGTGTATATCAACAGTACAGAGCTTCAGGATGTCTGTGTGTTCATGCGATGTGTAAACAGTAAGAATGTGCTGTGTTTGTGTGCAGAACATGCGGTGAAGCTGCGTTTGGATCTGGTGAAGACTCATGCGCTGAGAAACGTGAGCAGTTTGCAGCAGAGAGCGGAGCAGATCTACAGGAACATGGAGGAGTGGCTGGGAGCTCGCTTTCTGTCTGAGATGAACAGGTGAGAGGAGGAGGACGGCGGGTCGTGTCACTCCTAAAACCACAATATAAAGCAAACAAATTAATTTAGCTAAATAAATTAACTCAGCAAATGATTTTTTTTAAAATCTAGATTAGCATAAACTTAATTCAGTACAACAAATACCATGATGTATAAAATCTTGTTTTGCAATATAAATTCTTAGTCAACTTATTTTGAATATTTTAAATATACTTAAGCTATACACTAGTGGTCAAAAGTTTGAAATAATATTTCATTTAGATTTTTTTTTTAAATGTTTTTGCAAGAAGTTTCTTATGCTCACTGAGTCTACATTTATTTAATCAAAAATATTGTGATTTTATCACAATATTAATGTTAGTAATATTGACATTTTATTTCAAATTAAATTAAAATGTAATTTAAGCAGCCATTACTTCAGTCTTCAGTCACGTGATCCTTCATAATAAGAAACATTTCTTGAGCATCAAATCAGCATATTAGAATAATTTCTGAAGGATCATGTGAAATAGAAATTGTAGAAATATTTCACTATATTTCTGTTTTACTGTATTTTTGATCAAATGAAGCCAGACTTATTTTAAAAACATTAAAATTTTATTTTATTATTATAATTCCAAACTTTTGACCAGTAGGGTGTTTTTAATACTTTAAATATATTCTCTTCTGTTCCATGAAAAAAAAAAAAAAAATTGATAGATAGATAATATGTTTGCATGTGTTTCCAGTATCGACCAGCTGACAGAGTTTGTGCGGAAGCACATTGAGAATGGAGTTCAGATCCATCATGAGCTCGTGCTGCAGAGCGCTGATTTCTGCGTGGATGGAGACACACGTGTGGTGGCGAGTCCAGCATCCGCTCCGCGCAGATCCTTGGAAAAGCCCAAAAACAGCACTCTCACAGTCCAACAGCTGCACGTCCTCTGCGCTCAGCTGAGCAAGACCGCCCCGACGGGTCAGAATCAGCGTTACTACAAAACATGCCAGGGATTGTTCACAAAAATTACTTGTTTTAGTAATTTTACTAGTTAAAATTACTAGTTACTTGTTTTTTGATTGAACAATTCCTTTAAAATTGTGTGCTAAACTGAATGAACAGAATGACAGTTAAACAGAACTAAGCGAACGTTTCAGTTGAAGTTAGTAACTTTATTGTGTTGTGTGTTTAGGTCTGCTGTGTGGAAATGAGTTGACTGAAGTTCTGCATGAATTAACTTCTCATATGGGTAGTGATGTCCTACCTGAGCCCTGGATGCACATCACTCCCTCACAGGTACATCTTCACTCAAACACCTCCGTCTCTGACGAGCAGAGCAAATTATGGTTTATCGTGTGTCTTTGGTTGCAAACACTCATACATCATTTTCTTTCCCAACAAACCTTTGCTTAAAGTCCACATGAAACAGAAGTTGTGTCTTTTGTTCCCTAATATGACTTTTATCCAAGTAAAACAGCTCCTCCAACCAGAAAAAAATTTAGGGCATTTTATTCATCAGGAATTGATTGGATGGTTGTGGTTTGCTATTGGTGGATCTCATGTGAGTGACAGGTTGTCCCGCCCTCACACCAGTGAACAGATCATCAGAGAAGAGAAGAGATGATGACGCAAGATGGAGAGGAAGATATTTTGATTAAAGATTACATGAATAAAGGGCACATGAATTTTAAAAAAAATTATGTGCACAATACATCATTTGTAATGAACAGTGCAATATTCCATAAAAAATAAGAAATGTTAATTTTAATGTCATGGTGACTTTAAACCAACACCAAAGATTCTTTTGTACCTTAAAATAATGTTTCCAAAATCGTTTCAGTGGTTCATCAACTCGTAACAGGGTGAACGGCACTTCTGCGTTCGCTTTGCGGCCCTCTACCGGCTATAACCGCACTATGCAAGTCTGCCAGATCGGGTAGTGGATCTGTAGTTCAAATGAGACATTAGAAACTACAAATTTGACTTGCTTTACGGCAAGCGTTACAATAGCAAAAAAATAGCAAGCAATGTCATTATTTTGTTTTTCTTCATTTCTGATGTCGCAATACATCATACTTTCATAAAATCATGCAAGATACTCTATCTTGTCTGTGGACATCTTCCAAAGCCGGAGCTGGATAAACAAATAGTGTGCGTGCGACGGTAGGCTGCAGTAAGCTAAATTATTTACGACAGCGGTAATGGACAATGCCGCTTCCAACCTGTAGGGGGACCGAAGAGGAAAAGTGCTTTGGTGTTGCTTTAAGAGGGAAGTGGCGGGAATTTATTCATTTTGAGTGTCTTCATTGTAGACAAGGCATTATTAGGGCCCGAGCACCGATGGTGAGAGGACCCTATTGTTTTTGCTCCGTTTATTCTTCTTCTTCTTCTTCTTCTTCTTCTTCTTCTCCAAAGTGAATCGCTTTTTAGAGGGCCTAAACATGCTCGAAAACTCATGAAACTTTGCACACGCTTCAGAAGTGGTGAAAATTTACGTGTGATATGGTTTTCAAAATTGGGTGGGGCAAATTCGGTAAATTATTGCCCCCACATTTTGCCCCGGCTCTACGTTTCACGCACAGGTATGAAATTTGGTACATACATGTAATGACCCAATACCTACAAAAAAGTCTCTTGGAGCATAGCCCTAAACACAACAGGAAGTGAGCTATTTTGAACTTCCTCCTAGATTTTGGGCATTTTTCCTAATTTCCTGATGTTGTACTTTAACGAACTCCTCCTACAGATTTGATCTGATCCTCTTCAGATTTGGTGAGTGTAATCTGAAGGCCTTTGCGACGTTAAATTGCGAAGATCTTGAGTTTTCGTCGAAGGGTGTGCCCTCGGCGGCCTGACAAACGTTCACCCAATTTCGGCCTTTTGGTGATATATGCATGATCAGATAAGTTCAATATTAATGTTGCTTGCAGTTCCGATGTTGCTAGGCAACCACAGACAGCCTGCAGTAACTCAGCCAAACATTTTCCAATCTGTCCCAAACTTCACATGTTTGATAAGAGTCCTTTCCTGAACACATGACCATGCTCATTATGGTTATAGCAATAGCGCCACCTGCTGGTAGCAGGAAGTGTGGCAAATACAAAACGTGCTCGAAAAATCATGAAACTTTGCACACGCTTCAGAAGTGGTGAAAATTTACGTGGGGCAAAATGGCTTACTTATTGCCCCTACATTTTGCCCCGGCTCGACGTTTCACGTACAGGTATGAAATTTGGTACATACATGTAAAGACCCAATTCCTACAAAAAAGTCTCTTGGAGCGTAGCCCTAAACACAACAGGAAGTGAGCTATTTTGAACTTCCTCTCAGATTTTGGGCAGTTTTTGCCATTTCCTGATGTTGTACTTTAACAAACTCCTCCTACAGTTTTGATCTGATCCTCTTCAAATTTGGTGAGTGTAATCTTAAGGCATTTCCTAAAGGCGCCGGGTGGCGGTGGCAGGGGTGCGAGGGCCCTTTTCATCGCTGCTTGCAGCTTTAATTTTTAATGTTTTTCTCCTCAACTTCCTGCTTCAATAGGAAATGTGTCCAAACATAAAAAAACTGCTTATCAAGCAATCTATAAATTTAGACTATAAATTATGATCTGAGTATAATGTTAAATGTCAAATTATAGTAACCAATATTAACAATATTTTTAGCTGAAATTATAAATTAAAGATACATAAAAAAATGAGTTTGGTAGAGCTTTAAACTTAAGACAATACATGAAGAAAACACAATTTTGAGATCATCGACGTTAAGACATAATTGACAAAAACGAATTGTGTCAAATGACACGATGCCTTACAGACAAGTCCTTTTGATGGTGTATGTGCTATTGTGTGTGTGTAGGTTGATGAGCTGGTGTGTGTATTAGCTCAGGACTCTGAGATGTTGGACTGGCGTCAGTTCCTGCTCAGCGCTGCTCTGCCGTGGCCGTTTCCCTCTCAGAATGAGCTGTTAAAAACCCTCCAGCGCTTCAGAGCCGTCGACACTGCAGGAACTGGACTCATCACACAAGAACAATACACACAGGTCTATTACGCTCATGCACATTTCACAGAACATCACTGCAAAGGTCAACAGTTGTACAATCACTTTAACAACATTTTTATTCCAATTGCATGCTACTTCTACAATTAAAATCAATTGTAGCAAACCTCAAATATATTATTGTGCTACATTGTGTATGTGTTTATCAGTTCAGTTTATCATCTGTTTTGTTCTATGATCAGGTTGAATTGTGGTTTCCCAGTGAAAGAGATGTTCCTGTCCCGGATGACCCAACTGAACCTCTGCCCTACGACAGACTAGCCAACCTTAAGAAGGTAATGCAACGTGAAGGGTTTTGTCAACTTTAAAGGGGGTCATATTATTGCTTTTATTGTTTTTTTACTGCCTTTTTTTTACATTTTGAAAAATTCACAAAACAATCAGCATTAATCTGCCTCTCAGATTGTTGAAAACTTGTTTAAATAGATTTCAGCTGTTCATTTCTAGGTCCGTGTAACGCTTTGCAGTTCTTTGTTCAATTTGAAATTTAATAATCAGAAATGAGAAAACGGACCCTTTATTCGTTTTTTCGAAAAAACGAAAAAACGAGATTTCGGCTTGATTTTTCGTTTTTTGGTTCACAGGCAAAAAAACGAATAAATGAATTCAAAATTCGTTTTCCACATCTGGGCGCCCTGACACGCCCCCTTCCGCCGATTGGTCAAGCAAATCTGAGCATGTGACGTCATCAGTTGTCGCTCAGGTCTGTTCAACAAAATAATAGTCTCTACTATGGCTACAGATTCTTAAACTGTACAGGGCAGGTCCTATTGGGCTTTCTTTTGTGCAACTTTACACGTTTCACAGAAATCATTACATCAGAAATATTAATTATTAGTCTGCCACCAGCCTGTTTTATTTAGCTGTGTGTGGTGAAGCTGCGCTTGACAGCGCCGAGCGGGAGAGGCTCACTGACTAATGTTCAGTCAGCAGTCAGAACTTTTCTTTTAGACGCTCCGTTTTGCCACGGGATGGTGATTGCAAATACTGTAATGCCAATCGGCTGAGGGTGGGTACCGATGATGGTGAAATACATTTTTACTGAAACTGAAACATAGCCGCGACCCGCGAGAATGAGACAGATGATTGACAGGACGATATAGCGGAGGCAATTAAAGGCGCAAGAGAACTTATGTTAACAAAAACATAAATAAAAAAAGTGTTTAATATAAGTGACTTTGTCTTTGTTTTATTGTTTTTGTTGTTTTTAATCAAATAATTGTGAACCACAAACTGAGCCTTCGTTTTAAAGGGCAATTTCCAAATATATTTTATTCATTTGTTATAATATGGGTATTTTATAATACAGCATAAATAAAAACAAACACACGTAATATGTATGCCTATAGGCAAAACACCACAGTTTTTTGGTTTTGTTTGTGTGAACTTTCATCCCCAACCATATTTCTTCATGCTCCACGCTCAGCACCCCTACTTCCCATGGTAGGCCTATAATTAACATGTAAAATCTTTGGTATTTGTAATCTATATGTAATATTTAAAAACACTTTACAGTGTGATGGAAATAAACTTTTCTTAAAGCGTGTTGTATACTGTAATAGACAATTGTCCTGCAGAATGATGAGGTTTTTTGTAAGAAAAACATTGCGAGCAAATGTCGAATTGTTGTTTAAAATATAAATCAACAACGTAAGAGGCTTTAGGCTGTCTGATGAACTCTGTATGAACAAACACACAGCTTTGCAGTATAGGTGGCACAGAAGCAGCATCTGACCCTGCATTTTTAGATGTACAACACACTGTCTAATGCAGGCAGCTCAAAGGAGGCACTGTGAATTTGCATAGCAATTTCATTCTAAGCGGCCATTAAATGTGAAGTGACAACATGAAACTCTACTTTCAATATATATAAAAAAGCAAGTCAGCCTGATAATGATTGAATACCAATTTACTCATTTAGGCTCACAATAAGCAGATTACATAATTATACCATGAAAAAAAATTATATAGGCTATATATATATATATGTGTGTGTGTGTGTGTGTGTGTGTGTGTGTGTGTGTGTGTGTGTGTGTGTGTGTGTGTAAAGGTATGTCACTTACTGGTGGAACCCAAACAGAAGTCCAGTTCTGGCTGTATAATCAAACAATAAAAACGAGAAACAATGCATGCCATCAAGAACATTTATTGATTCCACAGGAACTTGATCCAGTTTCCCCCATTTTTACTAATAACTACTTTGTGTTAATTCAGAGGACAGTAAGGCAAACTATTAAGCATGAACTTGATGAACAGGATCAATTAACATTTTCAAAGCATTTTGGAACTCTTCTTGGTGGAAATTGACAGCACGTTCAAAAAGAGATGAAATGTCAGGATACTGCATATAAAACGTATGGAGTTCAATTGCCTTTGCAATATTTTGCATTTATATATTTTTGTATGTATTTTATAGTTTTCAGATGATTTGATATAATTTAATTGATTAGTTTAAATACACATACTTTATCTGTTTGATTATTGTATTATATTTAATACAATATCTCTTCAGTTTAAACCATAAACGCATGCTCTCCATTCAAGTGGACATCTGAAAATCTCTTTGAAAAATTTGTAAAATGAAAAATGAAAAATAAAATCTTGTTTTCCATGCCCTAAGAGCAATAAAAACACATAGGAAAAAAAAATCCTGACTGAGGTTATCATAATTCATGCATGAAATGGTTAAACACTTTTTTTATTTATGTTTTTGTTAACATAAGTTCTCTTGCGCCTTTAATTGCCTCCGCTATATCGTCCTGTCAATCACCTGTCTCATTCTCGCGGGTCGCGGCTATGTTTAAGTTTCAGTAAAAATGTATTTCACCATCATCGGTACCCACCCTCAGCCGATTGGCATTACAGTATTTGCAATCACCATCCCGTGGCAAAACGGAGCGTCTAAAAGAAAAGTTCTGACTGCTGACTGAACATTAGTCAGTGAGCCTCTCCCGCTCGGCGCTGTCAAGCGCAGCTTCACCACACACAGCTAAATAAAACAGGCTGGTGGCAGACTAATAATTAATATTTATGATGTAATGATTTCTGTGAAACGTGTAAAGTTGCACAGAAGAAAGCCCAATAGGACCTGCCCTGTACAGTTTAAGAATCTGTAGCCATAGTAGAGACTATTATTTTGTTGAACAGACCTGAGCGACAACTGATGACGTCACATGCTTAGATTTGCTTGACCAATCGGCGGAAGGGGGCGTGTCAGGGCGCCCAGATGTGGAAAACGAATTTTGAATTCATTTATTCGTTTTTTTGCCTGTGAACCAAAAAACGAAAAATCAAGCCGAAATCTCGTTTTTTCGTTTTTTTGAAAAAACGAAAAAACGAATAAAGGGGCCGTTTTCTCATTTCTGATTATTAAATTTAAAATTGAACAAAGAACTGCAAAGCGTTACACGGACCATTTCTAACACAACAGTTCTGAAAGCTGATTCCTCATGATTTGACCCCTTTAATTCTTTGAGTAAAACATCACTGAATACAATAAATGCATTAACATTGGTTTATAATTTGAGACTCTTTGAGGTGTTCTGAACATATACAGTAATCTGTGTATGAACATGCATGTTTTTCTTTATGTGTGTAGTTTTTCTTCAGTCTGTTTGCGAGCTCACACTCATCTCTGCTGATGCTGGACTATCTCAGCTTGCTGCTGTATTTCTGCTGCCATCCTGAACCGGCTCAGGGCTTTACCAGAGCGCTGGGCCTCGTGATTGGACACACACTACACTACAAACACACCGGCCCACTCACACAGGTACACACACACATCTAACCTTAATTATCATAACTAATTGCCTAACCTAATTCTAACCTTAAAGGTGCTGTATGTAACTTTTTCACTCTACTAAAGCATAAAAACACCATATGTTTGTGGATATTTAGGAAACATGCTGAGTTCACATATTCGTTTCTCTGAAAAACACTTCTACAGCAAGTTATTTTACTTTGAAATGTGCGTTCCGTGTTTTGGTCTGTGTAATCTCGACCCACTTCCAGTTCACCCAATAGTATTTCGACACCCAGGGATGCCAGTTGGTAGGAAACACAGTGCATTGCAGCCAGCAAACAAACTGAATCAGAGATTGCAGATTTTACCCAACCTAAAAAGCCTCGATATCCATCTAAAAATCTCTATGAACGATAGCATATTAAAACGAGCATATTATAAATCAACTCATCAACTCACAGTGTGTAAGAATCCTCGGCTTCCATTGTCAATTGCACTCGTTTCTGTTGCATGTCAAGTTACAGACTGCACCTTTAACCCTAAAACAAAGTCTTAACCCTCAAACAGGCCTTTAAAGGGGCGTCAGAAAGTGAGAACTGGCCAAAACGTCCTCACTTTACTCACTTTGTTCTCACTCTGATGGTCTACAACTCAAACTGATCCTCACAAAGATAACTGTACAAATGCAAACACACACAGTGAGACACAGTTAACACTCCTCTGAGCTGAGGAATTTGTGGGTGAATTTCACAAAACCTGTCAAGAGCTTGTTGGGGTCGTATTTTACACCAAAATCAAAAGAAAGAAAATGTAAAGTAAATCGCTTTGGATAAAAGCGTCTGCTAAATGATTAAATGTAAATGCTTATTGTTTTCTACTTTTCATTGCTGTAATGTGCAAAAATAATCCATTATTTACTCTTGTATTGGTTCAAACCACTGTTCCTGCTGTAGTCTGTGCCGTATATAGAGGGTGCTGGAGTCGAGGCTGATGAAGAGGAGGAGAGGGGGGTGGGGCCTGATGGAGTGGGCGTGTCAGTTGATGATGTGCTCAAAGTCCTGAGTCGTGGAGATGATCACGTCTCTTCACATCTGAACCGCTTCCAGCCGAACCGCAGGAGCAGAGATGAATTCAGAGAGGTAGAATATAACAGCTCTGATCCAAACCTATAAAGATCCATCAGCCCAACTCAAACCCCATTTCATTTGAACTATTTTAATTCAAAATATAAAGAAATGAGAAACTTTTCAATTTAAAATAGCAAGCAAGATGGCAAAAATACTTAAAGGGGTGGTTGATTATGATTTCACTTTTCTAACTTTAGTTAGTGTGTAATGTTGCTGTTTGAGCATAAACAACATCTGCAAAGTTACAATGCTCAAAGTTCAAAGCAAAGGAAGATATTTGCTTTTAAAGAAATCGTTTTTTAAGGACTACAACAAATGGCTGGTAGGGACTACACAAGCTTCCTCCCGGGTTAGTGACATCACTAACCCTAAAATTTACATAAACCCCACCCCCGGGAACAAGATTAGATAGATTATCATGTCAGAATATGCTAATCAATGACTAGAAGATAACTACACATAAGATACATAAATTCATCAACTAACCATTCAGAAATGTCCTGTTGCTCTACATGTTGGCACTTCTTCTTGAGTCTCTCCATCATTGTCTGACTCCGGTTTGAACATAAACATTGACATTTCCAGTGCATGTCTGTGTGAGGTAAAAGGACAGGAGCTCTTGAAGCTCCGCCCCCTGTGCTGAGAGCAGCAGCTAATTTGCATTTAAAGGGACACACACAAAAACGGTGCGTTTTTGCTCACCCTCAGCTATATACGAATATCTGTGGGGTATTTTGAGCTAAAACTTCACATACACACTCTGGGGACATCAGAGACTTATTTTATATCTTGTGAAAAGGGCATTACACCACCCCTTTAACAAATCCATAAACATAGCTAACAATTATAACCATAGCCAACAATGTGCATGTGTTAGTCACTCTCATAATTGTCTCATAAATATAGAGCTATTTTGTGAAATCTTTGTGTGTCCAGGACATGTTCACTGGAATGTTTTTCACTCAGTTTTGAAGCAGAGCAACATAATCTGTGTTTCTGTAGATCAGCAGATGATCCTGAGTCTCTACAGGACTGTATCTGTATTTAATGTGTTGTTGTGTGTTCAGGAGCTGCTGAAGGTGTTTAAGGAGTTGGGTTTTAAGGGTGAGGAGAAGGTTGATTTCTCCACACTTTCCCAGCATCCCTTTCTGCAGGATCTAATAGAAGGATCCTCACAGTACCTGCTTCCTGTGAGTATAACACACAAACATGTGATCTCACACACATACTACAACAGAGCTCAGTGGTGAGGGCTAAATACAGTTAATATATTATTTTAGTGATCGATTGATCTAAACAGAGAAGATTCCTGGCACTAGATGATTTATCTATTTGAAACAATTTAAGCAAGTTTTGGTGCTTTTATTCCATGTTCCACGCAAACTTCCTGTTTCAATAGGAAAAACACAGGACGGAAAAATGCACTCGTCAAGCCTTTTGATGGGATATTTATTGTCATTTATTATTTGAAATACAAATGAAAAACAAGTTTGTATTTATACTAAAACAAAAGTGTTTTTATTAATTGATTATATGTCGTCTTTATAGGACATTCACAGAATTTTCCAGACACAGCAAACTGAAGATTCTCAACATGATCAACACTCAATAACAACACACACCAACACATGAATCACACAAGGTACTGTACATGCTAATGCTAAATTCATCATGAAAGCATGAAAAATACTGATCTGCTGAAATACCCTTTAATAAACTAAATGTTTCTAAATGTATTTACTGTAGTGAAGATACACATTTGATTGTAGTTGTGTATTCTTGTCTCATATTACAGTGAATAATTTGGTGTATTTGTGTGATTCAGAGATGATTTATGTGGATGCTTGAACATGATTGCTTACAGCAAAAGCAAAACTTTCAGATAAATCAATGTAAAATCAGCATAAAACCTCAACAAAAAATGTAAAGTAAAAACATTATCTAAAAAATAGATATAAAGAATACATGAGCGAGAGATTTGTTAAATTAATATGTTAATGAATGTATATGAAAATACAGAAGTATGTATGAATAACAATGTAAAGAAAATACAATAAAGAATGAACTGTGAATGAAGAATGAACAATAAAGAAATTACTGTATCTTTAGTTTCTGCCAAATGAATAATGTTCACTGTTCGACTGTCTTTGCACAAGTCAGACTCACAAACACCTGCAGATGAGATACACGACTTTACACATGTCAAAAATAATGGAAACAGAGTGTAACTTCTACTGTTGAGCACACATTCAAACCTTTAAAAAAATTATATAAAAAAGTAAACCCTATAATGATAGTGAAAAATTCAAATATTTTAGGTCTCTCAAAATGGAAGACTTTGTAGTCCTTTCCAAAAGAAAATCAGCATAGACGTGTGGACAGATTCATTCAAGACTCTTCAGGTCTGATTCTGTTGATCTGGAGCCCCAGACACGTTGCTTTTAATCGATGTAGGGTTCTAAGATATTAACAATCTCATGCAAACCTTTTATCTTAGCCTGTGCTATGATGTTTTCCAGGATGGGCTGCATAGTATAGCTGTATTCCATAACGCTCCGAGTTTTATGTTTGTTTCTTTCGTACACATATCCACCAGTGTGCACACCAATCAGATTGCAGTCTACATCAAAAACTGGAGAGCCAGAAGATCCATGAAAGAAACAAGAATCATAAGTAATTTCATTGTCAAAAAAGTCCCATTTCTCTTCCAAAGACTTTTGTGTCATAACATTAAATAAATTCTTATTCTCAGATACGTGTTTATTTTCAGCCTCCGGTCGATTCTCTTTCTCAATGATGATGCAGGGGTCCATTTTCTTGACCCCTTCTCCTGGATGTCCCACAATGCAGATCTGACCTCTTTTAATTGGAGGGTTTGGACTGTAACAACTGAGCAATTTAGGATACCTTTGTTGATACTTGTTGATAAACTTTTTATCAACAAGCGATGAATCCAAATCCAATTCAAGAAGAGCATAGTCAAGATGCCTACCACTGTCATCCTTCCCATAAAAGTAAGCTATGTGTTGTTTTACTGGTATGCGCTTGATCGGTGAATCCACTTCTTCATAATCAAATACAGCTGTGTACTGTGCAAAGCTGACTGTCGTAAGGTCAGTAAATATCCCAATAACATGAGCATTAGTGAGGATGAATCTGTCGAAGAGTATGAAGCCGGTTCCTTCTTTAGACTCCCCGACTCGAATCTGACACACAGAGTCAGAGAGTCTCATGAGCTGCTTCACTTTCTTCACCTCCAAGTAATTCTCAACACTTTTATGATATTCTTCTCTGAAGAACTCGTTATTTAGGTTCTCTCGCTGCTTTAACGTCTCCAGTAAACCTGTAAACTGATGACGCAGAATGTTCAGAATCTCTTCAGATTTGTCTATGGGTTTAACTACATACCGCTTGGTTGAAGGATTGGTCGACTTTGTTGTGTTTCCATGTTGTTGTTTTTCTTGCTCAGTGTTGATGGGATTCTGGCTTGGCCCGGCATTTTCTGCCGCATCAGCATCTGAAGCTTCATTAGGCTCAGTTTTGACAACAGTCGCACCATCCTGACTCTCTGGCTGATTGTTGTCACTGATAACAACTACCTGGAAAGTCTTTCTGTCAAGATCGTCTACAGGTAATGAAAATTCATGTTTTGTCTCTGTACAAAGCTCACGAAGTCCACAGGTTTTACTGAAAATTACATCATTGAATCGTCCATCACGTTTAAGAGCAGCTTTGACTTTCTCTCCTATGAATGCAAACACACAAACATAACGAACACTTTTCCTCAAAGCTTTGCTCTTCAGTAAACATGTCACTTTTGGTCCTCCTTTTTTTTTTACACAAAAGGTGACTAATATTTCAGGTTTACTTCTTTTACTGAGGAGTGACGGATCTGCAGTGGTTTGTTGATTTGTAGAACTATTTCCATCCTTTTGGATGAAGTTTATATCTAAGATCTCATCTTCTTCAACAAGACAGCAGGGGAAATCTGTCTTCACAGCAGCTCCAGGAACTTTTCCTTTGGATCTTTGAATGAGTATTTCTTTCTGTATGTTCTTCTTTTTGTCTTTTTCGATCCTGAAAATGTCGCTTGTATTAAGAGCCTCAAGAACAGTCATGGAAGTTGTGCACACAACTGAATATGGCTCTGCGTTTAAACAAAAATTGAAAGCGTGTTTTTTCTCTTCGACTTCCTGTTAAATGAGAAAAAAATATTTATGTACACAAACATTCAAGTGAATTCCACTGAAGAAATGTTTGTAATAAATGATTAATTATGCATATATGTGATACAGAAAGTGATCTACCAGCTTCAGATCTTTTGAGGGTCCCTCTTCAACTTCTTTCTTAAATGAATGAGCCGTCGTTTTCTGGGAAAATGTCAACAACAGTCAAGTTAATGCAGGCGTACCACTGTCTATATCTTTCTACAATAATTTAAATCATGAAAAGGACAGGTAAACGCACTGTTACAGATCTATCACACCAAACGTGATGCCGCAAAGCAAAACAAATGTCTTTTCACCCTGAGAGGGAAACAAATATACCTTGAGAAAACAGAACACTCAAAAACATCTGATATAATTTGACAAGTCGGAATCAGTGATATTTTCTTAGTTCAAACAGAATATTATTGATTTATTATCATTCCACCTCTGACTTTTTTCTTTATAACTACAATGAGAGTAAAAAAGCTGCGAAAGAAAAAAGATTTCTATAAAAATTGTTTTCTATAAGAATATCATTATTTAGTCATAAAACCTAAGGAATTAACAGATTTAGCATAATGAATGGTTTTATCAGTGTGTTCCAATTAAACACAGATGCTGTCATGTGCCCTGTGTGTTTGTGGACTCTTCTCGTGGGTTTCTTCTCTTATGCCATGTTTTGTAGTTCTTTGTAGTTTTTCATGTTGATAAGTCTACCCAGGTGTGCCTAGTTAGTTTCCTTGGATTTAAAAAAATCCTACTGAATAAAATGTGAACCTTGAAATTTTAGTTCTCTTACGAGAGTTCTCTCGTACTGCGTTTGATAAAACGCTGCGGGAAAAGTCTCTTTTCACGAAATACTGAAGCAAAATTATCCTTAATTTTCATATTTGTAAAACGCATTG
Organism: Vimba vimba; assembly: GCA_022828995.1. Classification (NCBI taxonomy): domain Eukaryota; kingdom Metazoa; phylum Chordata; class Actinopteri; order Cypriniformes; family Leuciscidae; genus Vimba; species Vimba vimba. The sequence goes on along the minus strand of CM040820.1, from coordinate 5,182,151 downwards.
CGGCAGTGCACAGCCATGGCGAGACGGCTCGCTCACTCATTGGCTGTTCTGCGGCAACTGCATGAGCCTATCGAGCGAGGGCTGATGCAACATCAGACCAATGAGAGCGCTTCGCGCGCTCCTCGTCACATCCCGCCGAAACGGGTGTGGCCATCCCCTATAAAAGGAGCTCGAGTAGGCTGATTCAACTGATTTTCATCTCTTCAGCGAAGCTCACGCATCGCTGGATCACGGAGAAGCAAGCGTCGTCGAGGCAAGCTTTTCAGCGGGACGAGCCCTTGAAGCCGCTGGCCTTCGCCGCCTTCTACTGCCGTACCTGCTGCGCTTTCCGGCGCTTCATATCCTTTATCTGCTCTGTTCTGTGTGTGTGTGTGCAGTGTTCCCCGAACACTCACCCCTAAAAGAGCCGCGTCTTTTTCAAGATGCCATCCTGTGGCTCGTGCCGAGCCCCGCTCACCGAGGGAGACCGCCACGTTATTTGCGTCTCCTGTCTGGGCGAAGATCACGCAGCGCTCGCGCTCGCTGACGGCGGCTGCCCTCACTGCGAGCTTTTGCCGATGGTGACTCTGCGGACTCGCCTGGCACAGTTCTCCGAGCCTGCGCCCCCCGCCGCGGTGCCGCGCCGTAAGAAGCGCCGCTCGCAGCGGGCCCCGGAACCCACCTCTTCCCGACAAAGCTCGCCGGCTCGCCCGCCAGCTTCGCCGGCTTCCCCCGAAGCACTTCCCGATGCTCAGCGCCCGCAGTCTGCCGCCGCTTCATCTGAGGAAGTTGTTTCTGAAGTCGAGTCGGTCGATAAGGATTCCTGCTCTCTGCTAGCTTCAGGCAGTGAGGACTGGGCGAGCTCTGCGGATCTCACGCCTCCTGCCCGAAAGCCGTCGGCTAGAGCTAGCATCGAGAGGGAGCTCATGCGAGTACTCGCGTTGGCCGCGGCGAGCCTCGGCCTCGAGTGGTCTGCACCGGAACTCCCCTCGCGCACCCGGCTTGATGGTAGCTTCCTCCCTGGTGAGCGCACTTCTCCTGTGTCTAAGCCCGCTCCGTTTCTTCCTGAGCTTCATGAAGAAGTGGCGAAGGCCTGGAACGCTCCCTTTTCTGCACGAACACGTTCGTCTGTATCCCCAGCATTTTCCTCCCTGGATAATGCTCAGGACCGAGGCTACCTCACTCTGCCGCCGGTGGAACAGGCGATAGCAGCCCACCTTTGCCCGCCCTCTGCTGGACGGCGGACTAAGCCAGTGCTGCCGTCAAAAGCCTGCCGCATGACGTCGTCGCTGCTCGCGCGGATCTTCTCCGCCGCTGGGCAGGCGGCATCGGCTCTGCACACCATGGCCACGCTTCAGGTTTTCCAAGGCGATCTCCTCCGCAAGCTGGACGAGATAGGACCTGAAGCTATCTGCATCACGGACCTGAGAAGCGCGTCGGATCTTTCCCTCCGCGCTACCAAGGCTGCAGCACAAGCCATGGGACGCTGTATGGCTTCCGCTACCGTAGCCGAGAGGCATTTGTGGCTGACGCTCACGGAGATGGCTGATGCAGAGCGCAACGCGTTCCTCGACGCCCCGCTATCCTCCGCTGGCCTCTTTGGATCTTCTCTCTCCGAGTTCGTGGAGAGATTTTCCGAAGCCCAGAAAGCGTCACAGGCGTTCAAGCACTTCCTGCCGAAGCGCCCCAGTTCTGCAGCGGGCCGTGAGAAACAGGCCCCTCGGAGCTCACAGCCTCAGCCCCCGGCCGCCCCCTCACAGCGACAGCAGCGCAGCTCACGCCCTCGCTCTCGCTCTACCAGCCGCCGCCCCACTCACCGCGGGCCGCGACCAAGGGTTGTGTTGAAGCCGGAAGCCCCAAAGAAATCCTAGCACGCCTAGGAAAGCGCAGGTGTGTAAGCCCCGTTGCGACCGGGCCCTCACCAAAGCGCACCGCTGTCTCAGTCCCAGGAATTGCGACTGCTTCAGCGTTCTCAGCAGAGCACAAGCCCGCACAGCTGCCCGCTTGCCTGCACACAAAAGCCGTTTTTACGGCTACCCAGATAAATCCCGAAAAGAGTGTATTTTCTGGTGTCCCGGCCAAGGCCGATGGTGCTATAAATGTAGTGTTGATGCCCACTTCTCTGTGCCCATCCCTACACACAAGCACAGCCCTGCACACAGGGCCCGTACTCATAAGATCGACGCAGTTCGATCGCGCCCCAAACATAGTCAAAGTGCCCACTTCCCAGTGCCCACAAACGCTATGTCTGGCAAGCCACAGGCTCCCTGTAAAAACGGGACCTGTGCGCGCCCGCTCTGTTCAAGCAGACAGCGCGGCCAAAGCAGTAAACGTGCCCGGTCCCCGCCCACGTTCACTTGTAGGCTGCATGAGTCCCATGAGACCTTCTCAGACCTCCCTCGTTCAGATAAACACTGTAGCGGGGTCGAGGATGAGCGTTTTGCCCGCTGTATTACGCGCGCTCCCCGCCTCAAATGTCACAGGCGTAACGCCTATGCTAGCGCACCCCGAAGCGCCGCCGTCGCACAGCGAACAGAGCGCGCTTCGCATCCAACCCCTAGCCGGCCATGCAGACGCATGGGCCGCGCTTCCAGGGGTTTCGGACTGGGTGCTAGACATTATAAAGAGAGGCTTCTCGCTACAGTTTTGTCGGCGCCCTCCACGCTTCACAGCACGCGTCGAAACTACGGTGAATTCAGAAGTAGCACACCTACTTTGCGCCGAAATATCAAAACTGTTGAGCAAAGGGGCGATACAACATGTATCCCAAGCTCAAAGCGAAGGGGGGCTATACAGCAGATACTTCCTAGTCCCCAAAAAGGACGGTGGTATCAGACCCATACTAGATCTAAGACGACTAAACAGAGCTTTAGTGAAACGCAGTTTCAAAATGCTCACGACCAGCAAAATCCTCGCGCACATTCGCCGAGAAGACTGGTTTATGTCGATAGATCTAAAGGACGCGTATTTCCAAATACAGATAGCGTCACGCCACAGGCGATTCTTGAGATTCGCCTTCGAGGGTCGGGCATACCAGTATACAGTCCTGCCATTCGGCTTGTCCCTGGCACCCCGTACATTTACGAAGTGCATGGACGCAGCGCTCGCTCCCCTCAGACTCAGGGGCATGCGAGTGCTGAACTATTTGGACGACTGGCTGATCATAGCTCAATCACGATCTCAGCTCGTGGAGCACAGAACCATGTTACTCGATCACCTCGAGAATCTTGGTATCACGATCAATTGGACGAAGAGCTCCCTGAACCCCAGCCAAACTATATCGTTTCTGGGCATCGTTCTGGACTCTCGTTCTATGACTGCGCGGCTGTCGCAACAGCGCGCGCTGCGCATACAGCACGCAGCGAGGTCCTTCCGCTGCGGTGCGATTATCCCGCTCAAACGGTTTCAGAGGATGCTGGGCCTCATGGCCTCAGCATCATCAGTTCTCCAGCTGGGCCTGCTTCGCATGCGCCCTCTGCAGTTCTGGTTGAAAGCGCGAGTGCCACGCGGAGCGTGGGCACTCAGCCGATTGCGCCTCAAAGTCGATCAAGACTGCGCAGCAGCCCTGAGACCATGGGCGGCGGGCGATTGGTACCGTTCAGGTGTAAGCCTGGGGACTTCCTCGAGAGTGAAAGTGGTGTCTACGGACGCATCCACCTCGGGATGGGGAGCGCTGCTCGAGGGCAGGCCGTTCTTTGGCCTTTGGTCAGAACGAGAAAAGCTCCATCATATCAACTGCCTGGAAATGCTAGCAGTTCACAACGCGCTGACGCGCTTTTGACCCCACATCAAGGACCAACACGTCGTAGTCCGCTCGGACAACACGGCCGTGGTGTCCTACATAAATCGCCAGGGCGGTCTCGGATCCAGTTCCCTTTACAGGCTGGCCGAGCGCCTCCTAATATGGGCTCAGCGCAACCTGAGCTCGCTGAGAGCGGTGCATGTGCCCGGGACACTCAACCTGGGTCCAGACAGGCTGTCCAGGAACAATGTTCCCACGGGCGAATGGTCTCTACACCCACAAACAGTCCGGCTGTTGTGGCAGATTCGGCAGGGCGGAGGTGGACCTATTCGCGTCCCCAGAAAACGCTCATTGCCCCGTGTTCTTTTCAAAGAACGACAGCGCGCTGTCCCACAAGTGGCCGCACTGCCCGCTATACGCGTTTCCCCCAGTCTCCCTCCTACCTCAGGTGCTGGAGCGAGTCAGGGAGGTGAAATGCCCAGTACTGCTTATAGCACCGTTCTGGGACAACCAAGCCTGGTTTCCAGTCCTGATGCAGTTAGCAGACTCCGCTCCATGGCCAGTGCCATTGAGGAGAGATCTCCTCTCGCAGGCCAGGGGCTCGATTTGGCACCCACACCCAGAGCTGTGGTCCCTTCATGCGTGGACGCTCAACGGTTACCCGTTAGTCTCACGGATGGAGTGCTGAACACCATCACTCAGGCTAGAGCGCCTTCCACCAGACGGCTTTATGCCTCGAAGTGGTCGGTTTTCTCCAGCTGGTGTACAGCTCGGGGCCTGTCACCCCTCGATTGTGAGGTGACGGAGGTTCTCTCCTTCCTACAAGAGCTGTTGGACAAGGGCAGATCCCCTTCCACGCTCAAAGTCTATGTGGCGGCTATCGCAGCGTGCTCGACAGCAACGCCAGGCCAGTCACTGGGAAGGAACGATTTAGTCATCCGCTTCCTCAGGGGAGCTAGGAGGCTGAATCCCCCCAGACCTCCCTCAGTCCCGGTGTGGGACCTTTCTACGGTCTTGGCAGCCATGAAAGGTCCCCCCTTTGAGCCTATCCAATCTGTCAGCCTCAAACATCTGTCTTTCAAAACGGTGTTTTTGATGGCCCTCGCTTCGGTGAAGCGCATAGGCGATCTGCACGCGCTCTCTGTGAGTCCAACGTGCTTGGAGTTTGGGCCCAATGACTCCAAAGTCATACTCAAACCTAAGCACGGCTACGTGCCGAAATCCCTCAACACTCCGTTTAGGGCTCAGGTTATTTCCCTGTCTGCCCTGCCGGGATCAAACGAGGAAGGGGACTCGAGCTGTCTTTGCCCCGTTAGGGCTTTAAGAGCTTATGTGTCCCGCTCCGCTGCCTTCAGACAGACGGAGCAGCTCTTTGTCTCGTTCAGTGGACGTTCCAAGGGAACGGCTGTTTCGAAACAGAGCCTGTCCAGGTGGGTGGTTGACGCCATAACAATGGCTTATACTACCAAGGGCCTTCAGTGCCCGTTGGGCATTAGAGCGCATTCCACGAGAGGCGTTGCCTCATCGTGGGCCTGGTCTAGCGGGATTTCCTTACAGGAAATATGTACGGCGGCGGGCTGGGCCTCGCCGTCTACATTCATAAGGTTCTACAACCTAGAAGTTCCCGCCTTGCAGGCCAGGTTGTTTTCGGTTTAGCCGAATCAGCTGTCTACCTCGGCACTGATATCGCAGACGCACAGCGCCGCCGAAGTTTTCTGGGCAGAATTGTGTAAGACCCATGTTTTTCCCACATTAGCCAGGCTCCCTCCTGCCTATGTGATGTTATATCGCGTCTAGAACGCACCTATTTGGGCGAAAGTGTGTAAGTCCCACATTTCCCACATCAGCCAGGCTCTCCCTGCCTATGTGACGTTGTATCGCGCTTAAGGGCGCATCCATTTGGGCGAAATTACGTAAGACCCACATCTCCCACATCAGCCAGGTTTTTCCCCTGCCTATGTGGCGCTGTTTCGCGCCTAAGGGCGCATATATCTGGGCAAATTTGCGTAAGACCCACATTTCCCACATTAGCCAGGCCTTCCCCTGCCTATGTGATGTTATATCGCGTCTTAGGACGCAGCTATCTGAGGGTGGTTGTCCCCCCCCCCCCCTCCAGACTCTCCGAGTCTACCGGGTGATTATGCACTGTATACCTGGACTAGCTTCCAGTGGTCGGTGTTTTCTCATCCCAGCACGCACGGCGTCTTACAAGTGGTTCCCGCAGCGTTTTATCAAACGCAGTACGAGAGAACTCTCGTAAGAGAACGTACTCGGTTACTAACGTAACCTCGGTTCTCTCTAGAAGAGGGAACGAGTACTGCGTTCCCTGCCGTGCGCGCGGTTCGCTCTGGTTCGCTTCGGCGATGAAAACCAGTTGAATCAGCCTACTCGAGCTCCTTTTATAGGGGATGGCCACACCCGTTTCGGCGGGATGTGACGAGGAGCGCGCGAAGCGCTCTCATTGGTCTGATGTTGCATCAGCCCTCGCTCGATAGGCTCATGCAGTTGCCGCAGAACAGCCAATGAGTGAGCGAGCCGTCTCGCCATGGCTGTGCACTGCCGCAATGCGTTTTACAAATATGAAAATTAAGGATAATTTTGCTTCAGTATTTCGTGAAAAGAGACTTTTCCCGCAGCGTTTTATCAAACGCAGTACTCGTTCCCTCTTCTAGAGAGAACCGAGGTTACGTTAGTAACCGAGTACGTTTTTCTTCCCATTTTAGTCAACACCTAATTATAAAACAAATTCCCTTTAAGCTGACTATCAGATCATTACACACAGTCTTCTGTAATTAAAGCAAGGCGGGCAATTTTATTTTATTTTTTATATTAAAAAAGGAACTACCCCTCCTTGAACTGCCACCTTAACGTGGTGGAGGGGTTTGAGTACCCGAATGACCCTAGGAGCTATGTTGTCCAGGGCTATATGCCCCTGGTAGGGTCTCCCAAGGCAAACAGGTCTTAGGTGACAGGTCAGACTAAGAATGAGTAACATTAAATCGAGGTCCGTGACGTCGCCCGGTATGGCGCAACCGAGGCCCCACCCTGGAGCCAGGCCCGGGGTTGGGGCTCGTATGCGAGCGCCTGATGGCCGGGCCTCCCCCCACCGGGTCCGGCTGGGCTCAGCCCGAAGGAGCATCGTGGGGCCGCCTTCCCATGGGCTCACCACCTACAGGAGGGACCGTAAGGGGCCGGTGCTGAGAGGACCGGGCGGCAGTCGAAGGCGGGGGCCTCGACAACCCGATCCCTGGACACGGAAACTAGCTCTAGGGACGTGGAACGTCACCTCGCTGGCGGGGAAGGAGCCTGAGATTGTGCGTGAGGTTGAGAGGTTCCAACTAGAGATAGTCGGGATCACCTCTACGCACAGCTTGGGCTCTGGAACCACACTCCTTGAGAAAGGATGGACTCTTCACCACTCTAGAGTTGCCCATGGTGAGAGGCGGCGGGCTGGTGTGGGTTTGCTTATAGCCCCCCAGCTCAGCCGCCATGTGTTGGAGTTTACCCCGGTGAACGAGAGAGTCGTTTCCCTGCGCCTACGGGTTGGGGATAGGTCTCTCACTGTCGTGTGCGCCTATGGGCCAAATGGCAGTGCAGAGTACCCGGCCTTCTTGGGGTCTCTGGGAGGGGTGCTGGTAAGTGCTCCGACTGGGGACTCCATCGTTCTACTGGGGGACTTCAACGCCCACGTGGGCAACAACAGTGACACCTGGAGGGGTGTGATTGGGAGGATCTGAACACGAGCGGTGTTCAGTTATTGGACTTCTGTGCTAGTTACAGTTTGTCCATAACGAACACCATGTTCAAGCATAAGGGTGGCACCAGGACACCCTAGGCCGTAGGTCGATGATCGACTTTGTGGTCGTTTCATCTGACCTACGGCCGTATGTCTTTAAACTGATTAGTGCCAAAAACATTGATTAACTCAGGAAAGAAACAAGTTGCTGAAACCAATCTTTAATGGTAATATAAATTGCTCATTTGCCTCTGGACACAAAAAGATTGCACTGGTTTTTGACTGAAATGTAACATCTATGTAAAATAATCCTTGAAAGATTTCTCATTTAAGGCCATTCCTGTTTGGAATATGTGATTGTGTATTGTCAACAATAAGCAGAAACATTCTGCATTTCCATTTTGTAGTGTGGATCATTCATTGCAATATTTATCCTCATTCTCATTTTTAAGAATCTGTTATCTTGACAAATAATTTATGCTACTGCCCACTGACATGCTTTTAAAGCTATTGTTATCCAAATTTTTTGGCCTTTAAACACCTTAAAATGCACATATGTAGGTCTGAGAAATCCAAATTTTATCGGGGGAGCATGTCCCCGAACCCCCCTAACTACCTCACATTTGAATAAGCATGACTGTGTGGTAATGTGTGCTGGTGTGGCTACAGTGCCAGGGCTGAATTTTTGAGCCAGTTTGCCCCTGCATATATACAATATACATTATTCTCTGTATCAAATCATTATTACCCAGCCCCTGATGTTTCGGGCTCATCCCCTGATGTTTTTAAAACCTAGAAACACCCCTTCAAATGCATATACAATATTTGTAACTTAAATAAGTAATAATCAAATAAAGAGACAATATATTAACATTTTAAAAGTCTTACAGTTACAACCGGCCCTTTGAGGGCAGCCATAATGCTGAAGTGGCCCTCAGTGAAAATTAGTTTGACACCCCTGCCATAGACTAAAGATTTTACTAGTCGACTAATCGCACGTTTATATTAATTTCTGCTTACTGGGTGCATGGAGGAATAGGCTATAGCCAGCCTATTCTGCGCTCCAGCGCATGCATAAATCTTGCCGCAAAAGCAGGCTAATGATAATAAATATGTCTTTAAAAATAACAATGCATTTTAATTGTTTATTAATAAACTAGTGTTTTCTAAATCAGTGTCGGCTGCAAACATATCTCCATACATCTCCGCTGTAAAGTGGATGCGCCTTTAATAGAGAGAAATGCATCTTACGGATTACATAATCAGATGATATTTGCTTTTGATTAAAATTTTTTCGTTTAAAAGTGGACATATCAAGCTTTATATAGATATTTTTCTCATGTAGCCTATGTGAGGCTAGTAGACTATAGCCTACGCTATGTTTCTGTTTATTTTTGTGACGCGCTCCAGTTCAGGGAGACCATGAAAGCGCGATTAATTTATTTCACAAAAGCAAAACATTTTCTTGTTATTGTGAGTTTACACAAATAAAAGTAGTTGCAACTGATGCATTCTTTTCTGTATGGCTAGAAATTTAGTATTTTAAGTTGTTTCCACTGTTGATAGGAAAATGCAAGTAATCGCGTCGGCGCCATGCCATGCAGTGAGCGCGCTCCACACTCCACACAAACACTTGGATATGAACCTAATAATAGCAAACATTTATCTAGGTTAACGTTAGAGCGAGCGGCCATAGTTTAACAAATCAAATAATGCATTTTCTACCTACCACGAGTCAGCGCTGCGCCAGTTTGAAAAAGGCGGGTGAGACGGGACGGTATAGCATAACCAGCGCAACGAGAGAGGGGCCCCACTTTAAAGGGGATGCAGAGATGTTGCTGCGTCTTTATATTAACATTACTGATTGTTTGAATGATCAGCCCATGAATGACCCATCATGTTGGCTGGGGCGTGCACCTGAGACTCGTTCTAGGCGCAGATGAGTTGCCATATGAGAACGACTGACATCTATCTTTTTATACAGATTACATAAACAGAGAATATTTGTTTTCGTTTTGAATTAGATAATTTAATAGCAGAGACTTAAATGTTTAAAGATATTGCTTATGCCTGTGATAGTATTCGCTGAGTGTTGTTTAAGTTTAGAGACGTGCTATCCGTGCACAGCTATCCGTGGATTCATTGTTCCATACTAAAAATATTAAAGCCTCTTTTGTATTTCTCCATGCTTTCAACAAAAGCAAAGATAATAAAAGTTCTTTGACGAAAATAAAACCAGAAATCGAGGGTAACGCGGATATGACGCCATTGACATGCATCGCAGTGACACACGACGTTACACTGGTTTAAATTATTTATTATTAAAATATGGTACTGCATCTTTTCACTTGAAACTGGATGAGTGTGTCACTTTGCAGAAAGCTGATTGGTCAAATGTCTGTTTGAGATTTAATACTCAGAACAAAACCTGCTAAGGAGCAGATTATGGAGTGTAAATTACTATGGCAATGATCAACACTGGTAAAAGCAACCCACTAAAACTTTCTTGGCTAGCAGCTAAACCGGCTTACAGGCCCCTAAATAAGCTAATCAAGGTCTTCAGGATTATTATATTAAAGTCATAAATATTAACCTACTAATATAAATTAATTTGATCAGCAATAGGAGTGAACTGCCCACCCTTTCTTTATCATTATTTGTGTAGTAAATATCAATGGAAAATATGTATGAATAAATACAGAAATGTATGAAGTAAATCTAATAAATGATTATTAATATTCAATTCAATTCATATTTATTTGTTTAGCGCTTTTCACAATACACCATTTTACAATCCACATTACAATTAATATTCATTTTATTAAAATAAAATGCAGTGTCCCCACAGGATCATTTATATATGCATTTACATTTTTTGTGGAGTATACATTTTTATTCACATTTCCTCAAGTACTTAGACATTAATTTAATATTTTTTCAGATTTTTTTCTCCATAATGTTCTATTTTTATACAACAGCAAGTAGGCCTATCATGACCTTACCTGATCATCGTCAATAGCCTGTGCCATCTCAAGTTCACAGTCTCTGGCAGTCAGCTTTTTCTGAAATGGACATGCCACAAACATTACCATTAAAATAAGCCTAACTGCAATGCAGTGGCTAAACAGAGAAAATAGAAACGATAACCAGGCATCAACAGCCACGCGACTCTCTTGACAGTTTTGTGTACCGTTGCCTCTCCGTGATTACAAAGGATTGCTCAAAAGATGTCTATAGCTTGCTGTAATCTCACTTTGTTATTTTAACCACGTTAACTTAAAAACTACAGTTACATTGTAGGCTATTCTTCTCTAAACAATTCATTGCAATCCCAAGGTTTTCTGACCAGCTCATTCGCTCATTTCATTTAGCCAACATATTCCGCACAGACAGACAAATTTGGCCTAATCAGAGACATTAAGCTAATCTAAATATGAAAAGATTCACCAGAAACACGTAGCCTACATTACCTATTCCAACCCGCACCGGCCCGCGGGCGGGCCGTAGGGCGTGGCTATAATTTTATTACATTTTTTTAATAACAAATATTCAACTGAGTATCATAAACTATACATCATTTGAAAGCTAAAACACTCAAGAATCATGTTCTGAACTTGTTTTTGCAATCAGTACACCAGAGAGGAAAGGGTTAAATGAAATGTTGAAGGACTGGTAATGTTAAAATTACTACAATGAACGCAATACTTATCTTTCGTCTCCTATGGTTCACATCAGTTCGGATGAATCCAAGAAACACCAGCATTAATTTCAATGTAAGGGTCTACTCTTCAAAATGCATCCCACTTTTTAATCCAAAACAACAACAAAATAGGGAAAAACATGAAATATCCTCCTTTGTTTGCATACAGCGTTTTCGAGATAGAGATCGCATCATGTTCATTTTCAAAAAAAGATCGATTCTAATCCTTATTCCAAGACTCAAAAGCCATCTCACCCCCGTACTTTGGACTCTTCCGGATCAAATGAGACGATCCACTTTTCTCTCCTTCAATCACAGGCTTTGTTTTACTGACCAAAACAGTGAGGGAGCGTCTCACTGGCTCTGCGCGCTGTCAATCTTGCACCTGGGTTTTCGACTGGATAAAAGCATGGATAAACACATCCAATGGCTAGCCAGCACAGTTTTGATTGATGGGAGTATTAGCCAACTAAAACACGATTGCAGTGATTGACAGTTCTCAAGTAGATTTGTCAAAAACCAGTGCGCAACGCTCGTGTGTTTTCTATATTTTACGCACCGCGCATAGAGGCTACTGAGGCTAGCTGTTGTAGCTGAGCTACACGGAGCTCGTATCAACTCACAGACTTTCTCCAAAGTTATATTTTACATAGTGATGGCAAAATGAGGCTTCCTGAACCACTGAGACCTTGGAGGCCATTGCTTCAGCTAAAGGTTCATTACTCGAAGCTTCATTCAGCATTGCTCACTAGTGACACCTAGCTACTGTGTAAAGAAATAGCAGACAAATTAATTCATTCTGAACCAGTGTCGCGCCCTCCCTCCCTCCCTCCCTAATTTTATATAAAACATTTTTTTTATATATATAAAAAATATATATTTTATAAAAATGCTTTTATAACTAAAAATATTTATTTGTAATGTAAATATATTTATATTTAAATGTATTTTTTATAAAAATATTTTTATAAATAAAAAATATTTATTATTTATTTTGTACTCACTGTTGATGTTTGTAACCTTTCATTTGCAATAATAAAAATACATTATCAGACATTTGTCCATTACTGTGTATAATATAAAATATATATCTTTCTCTGTCTGAATTTACTTGTCCAGAGTAACACACACAGTTCATTAATTATTCATAAATTGTTTGGATAGGGACAGTATGAACAACAACAGTGACACTGTTGAGTGCAGTGCTTATGTTAGAGGGAGTGTTATAAAGTACATTTATTAATTTAACAGATTATAGATAACAGATTAAAGTAAACTGCAACAGAATGGTCCAGAAGGAAGGAAAATAAAAATAGATTTTTTTATTGAGAAACAAAATTATTTCAAGTGTTTTGGGGTTTAGATGATTCCTCTTCTTCTAACCTGGGAAAAGATCCTTTCACAAGGAACAGAGGATGAAGGGGAACGTAAAAATGGCAGTGGTACAAATGAGGATACTGATGCTTCTGTTGAGCCCAGACAGGGGAGGATTCCCTCTTTCTTGCTGGCTCCATTACCAGGAAAAAGAAAGAGTCACAAAAAGGAAACAAATCCAAAAGGGCAATCCAAATCAAAATGCAGTCCAGTCCAGATCCAAAAATCCAAAGCAATCCAAATAATCTTATCTAACAACAAGACTATAATATAGGCCTACTATAATAATAATATACTATATATCCTAACCTGATAATGTAATAATATACAGCCCTCACATATGACACAATAACGACAATGACAATGATAGTTTTCTAACTCTCTGACTCTCTGACACTACTAAAACTGCTTCTACTACTGCTGACAACACCCACAAGGTGGCGCGAGTTTCGAACCGGCTTTAATCCGGAAGCGACACTCAGACCGAACCGATGACGTAGCCACACAAACCGAGGCCTCGTTTGTCATTAGTCACGTGATTTTCACGTTAACAACACAAGCCTCGAATCGCGGCTTCATCTGGCACGCCCACTTTTTCTCGACACACGCTCCGACGCCTCGGTTCAAATGTCACATCACTAATTTTACATTCTCCATCATGGATCGTCGTCTACAGAAGGGTTTTTGTGGTGTTGAGAGTGTTTTTGCATGCGGGGTTGAGAGAAGCAGTGACGAAGAGCAGCAGAAAGACGCTGATATGCTACTCGGACAGCTAGAGCGCGGTGTCAGTGTCGATTCGGCAGAAGAGGAGATGTTTGTTGATGGACTCGATCCCTTTTTAGATCGGTAAGTTTTAACACATTGTCTTGAATTGTTATGTTTATCAAGTATTGGCAGTTTTTCTGTTTATTTCATGTTTTTAATTATGAAAATGACAGCGGACAGTAGGCTAACGTTACACGAGTAGGCGATAGGGCTGTATACATAAAGACAAAATATTTATATCACACACACACACACATTATATTTATGATGCATTGAATATAACAATAATGGAAAGAAAGGATTACAAGAAGTCAGGTGAAGATGATTATTATAAAATAACAGTGGAGATGACTAGCAATATATGAAAGTGAAACTACAGTTATATGTTTATATGAATGAATGGTGCATTGAATATAACAATAATGGAAGGATACAAGATGTCAGGTGTAATATATAAGATAATATAGATATAATAAATATATATAAATATAAAAATATAATTATTGCAAAGCATTTATTATGCTGAGCATTATAAGGATAAGGTATTTGACAAACAGACATAAATTTGTTATTGTAATATGAAGGAATATTGATGCTGCTATAGTAGAATGTCTCTAATATTTGACTCAAACTGAAATCCTCTTTTGTGTGTGTGTTTTCCTGCTGTAAAATAGGCCTTCAACTGAAACAGATGAGGAATGGAATCCGGAGTCCAGTCCTGAGCGGCGAAAGAGTATGAATCAAACACATTGATCAAAATGTCTTCCCACACTTTGTAAATACTGTAAACGGTTGCTTTTTTTTTTTTAGTAATTGGACATTCATTATAATTATCAGTTTATTGTAATTAGTAAATAGTTTCAATTTAAAATTTTCTTTTTTATATATATTTTATTCATCAGTTGTAAAACAATCACTTTAGGAATGAAGTGAGTTATTTCTTTTTTTCACTGTTTTTGCTATTATAATTGTTCAAAATAAAGAGTATTTTGTTAAAATGTTAAAATGTTGTGCTGAAATTATTTATTCTTATGTAGTTTGATGGGCAGAATAGTTCTAAATTGATATACATGTATGTGGTATGTAGTGTTTACTCCTTATGTCATTTGGTAACCAGGTGTCCATTTGGAGTCTCCAAATGGCCTTTTGGAAAAAACGCCTAGGCTTTTATTGAATAAAAGCTTACAGGAACTACATTTTTGGGAGTATCATCCTCAAATTTGAATCAAAACATGGTCAGACATTCAGTTTTATCTTTATGGTGTTTTCAGGCCTTTAACATTCTGATACATTTTCCCCTTAGTTAAGATTATTCAAAGAAATCGTGAGTCACTTTCATGTATTTTTTACCTTGTTTTACTCTGTTCCTATGCTACTTTGAGTTATAATGACTCTTGGGTAACAAAGTTTGAAGTGTCTGGTTTAAAAAAATATCAGAGTTATGAATATGGACCATAGGGTTCAAGAGCTACAGACAATTATATTTGGGTAAGTCGTTTTCAGAAAATTCTCAAAAATAGGGGCGCTTGTTAAGAGGTTAAAGGCTTTGTGAATCTTTCCTTTTATCACTGATTATGTTGAAAGCTAAAGTGATTATAACTTTCGTTATCTAAACGTTCAGGTTAAATCCTACGTTTTCCTATCAGTTCTAAGAAAGACCTTTACATTTAAAGAACAAAAGGTTAAAGAATAACAACAACTTTAATGGAGTCAGATTAATTATACTGGACTCGGATAAATATTTGAATTATACACGTCATCCTTCAACTGCCTTTTGTTCCGATTATTGGTTCAAAAATAGCAGCGTAACAGTGTATTTAAGCCCTTAGTTTTGTATTCATTATATTCCTGTGTGCATAGTGCTTATGTTCCTGTTGTCTCTTAAGTTATTTGATCATCAGTTCCACTTCTGCGTCCTGTATTTCTCTCCTTTGGATGTACACACGCATAGGCCTACTGTGACGACTGACGACAGTTTACAACCCCAAGCAATTTGATTCGTCAATAATGCACAATACCACTGAAGAAAAAAGGGTTGGCTTTAAATTATGCATTTATTGGTGTATGTTAATTTACCTGCTTCAAATCTTTTGAGTGTCCCTCATCAGCTTCTTTTTTAGACAAATCCATTGTTTGCTGAAAGAATGCCAACAAGGATGTTTATTTATACAGTGTTTTTGTGTGTGTGTGTGTGTGTGTGTGTGTGTGTGTGTGTGTGTAGTAGGGCTTTCTATCATAATTTTAAAGCAGTAGAAGTTCAATGATTCGCTTCTTTGGTCTTGAGCTATAATTTTGAACTCTGTTTCTCTAATTTCTAATATCAGTTTCTCTAATACATGCAACGCCTATAAAGACAACACAAGAGCCTTGGATATGATAAATGTCACAAAAGTTGCCAAAAAATGTGATTGGGTACCCTTAGATTATTTTCATTTGACGTTTAGTCATGTATGGGTCGACACCTACATATAAGTCTATGCAATTTATAATATGCTTGAATTTAATGTTATTTTAATGTCACTGTTATTTTAACTGTCTCAATTGCCTGTATCCACTTTTGTGTCATACAATAGCACTATTTCAAAACATTCAGTAGCAAATGCCACTCAAACACAGACGTGACAGTGACGAAAATAACGTTGAAAAAAATATTACCGATTTTAATGCGTTTAATTGACATTTAAAATATTACTAATTAGGCTATTTATATAGGATTTTGTTTCACAATTACGTCAGTCACTACTGGAGGTGTGAGGTGTCACTACATAAGGCGAGTCGGCGACAAGTTCTGTGTCTGTGTTTCGCGGCAATGTCAGTGGCACGTGCCAATGAAGACCGGTTGTGTCACTAATCATATGTGCCAAGTCTTCTGTGCGTCAGATGTAATGTCACTTAAAGCTACACTGTGTAATTTTTCAAGTTGATTCTTAGCAAAAAACACTTTTTTCTTTCAAAATGATATGTGCTCATTAATGTGTAATTACTTCTACCAACTAATCAAGTATTCTTGTAAGCGTAGAATCTGCCATTTAGAATACATACGAGCAAGTCGCTCGAATGGCAGCAGCCATGTTGCTCCTCCATCTTGAAAATACCTTAGTTATTAGTTACAGGAGTTAAAACGCCCTCGGTGTGGGAGGGGCTAGAAAGTAATATTCAGTTGGTAGTCATAAACAATTTCACCGCTAGATGGGAGAAAATCCTACACAGTGTAGCTTTAAAGTTAATACCGCCTCTCAGATATCAGCGCTAGTCCTGGCGGATATAAAGGGATAAGGACATTTCATTTTACCGAACAACCTGCTGAACAACCTGAAAAGTGCTGCACTACTCATACAGGTCAGTTTCTTTGACGAATAAAAATGGTGAGTTAAAGGGATAGTTCACTTTTAAATTAAATTTTGGTATGTTTTAGCTTACCTCAAGGGCATCCAAGATGTAGGCGTCTTTGTTTCCGCAGTAGTTTCAATTTTGATATTTTTAGGTCAAAGCGTTCTTGTCTCTCAGTCCTATAATGCAGGTCTATGGTCACCACCTCAAAGAGCATGCACAGAGAAGTCCAAATGAAACAATTCCCCATCGTAAGTACACATTGATGGCCTAAGACACGAAACGAGCGGTTTGTGTGAGAAAACGAACAGTATTTATATCGTTTTTACCTTTACACGTCCAAGTGATCTGAGGGCGTGCGCGCATCCTGGTGTGTGACGTGTGCGCGCGTTCTGGCTTAGTCTGCACAAGCGCCGGAAAGTGTACAAGAGGTAAAAACTATATAAATACTGTTCGTTTTCTCACACAAACCGCTCATTTCGTGTCTTAGGCCATCAATGTGTACTTATGATGGGGAATTGTTTAATTTGGATGATGGGGAATTGTTTAATTTGGACTCTGTGCATGCTCTTTGAGACAGTGACCATAGACCTGCATTATAGGACTGAGAGACAAGAACGGTTTGACCTAAAAATATCAAAATTGAAACTACTGCGGAAACAAAGACACCTACATCTTGGATGCCCTTGAGGTAAGATAAAACATACCAACATTTAATTTCAAAGTGAACTATCCCTTTAACGCAGCGCTGTTTCACTACGCTATCATACTAAACTGCATTTGAGTGTAATGAAAGTTATAATGTTATTCTATGTGTTAGTTTGTGGGATGTATGAGAGACTAGCAGTAAGCTAGACATTAGAACATTAGAATAATACTGATCATCATATTCTAACATTTCATCATGTTGAGCTAACACAATTGAACGAAATATATAACACCGTGCAAGTGGTTTTGGATATTTTAATACAAAAATCTTACATTATACCTTTAATTATGCAGCCGTCATTAGTGGGTGGGAGGATTGAGGACGGATTATGTTTTTTGAGATTTGAGCTAGACCTATTGATTGAAGCGCTGGAGGACCAAACCTGCAGAAATTCAAAATGAATAAATACATAAATAAATATGCAAAGAAATGTAAAAAAAAAAAACATTTTTCATTTATTTATTTAGCCTATGTATTTATTTATTTCCACTTTAATTTATTTTCACATTTATTTATGCATATATATGTATTTATCTCTACATTTATTTATAAATGTGGAAAAATATATCATTTTACATAAATAGGGAAATAAAAGTATAAATAGTCATTTATTGTTACATTAAATTTACATTTCTTTGCATATTTCTTTATGTATATTCATTTTGAATTTCTGCAGGTTTGGTCCTCCATATCTGTGCGCACCGAAACTCTGTCCTCAGATGCAGTTTGAACTGTTTTAGTAGCCTACAGTTCTAGTTTGGACTATTTTATTATTGATAACCTGTTCTTATTTTTCCTAACCATATTTATTTTTCACTTTTTTTTTTTTTGCACATCCGCTTTAATAAACACCTTTTAGACTACAAAATTGCTCCCATTCTTACATCATGGTGTGATTCTTTTATACCGCTCGACATTTCAATTATGCGAGTAGCCTACACAGCGTTTATACATCAGGCCCAAGACACGGCCGTCAGTCACCAGTCGGAATTAAACGCATTTACTTCACTAACGTTAGTTCAACTTTCCATTTTAAACCGGAAAAACGAAATGTCTTATAAAAACTAAAGAAAAAAACATCCACTTTTCCTTAAGTAGCCTATTAAACATAATGCTCTGCAATTTTTTTTATGGTGTGCCACCTGTAGGTCTATTATAACATCTCAAATGTGTTTTAGGGTTTCATGACCCTTTAAGAAGTTAAAAGACATTCCAAGCTAGGTTATATTCCAAATAGTGATATAAAAGGAAACCAGGAAATCTTACATTGTCCAAGTAAAAATTGACGCCTTAACTTCAAAGTTTCAATTCTCATCTCATTCGGTCCCAGCTCGCTTTGATCTGATTTCCTGCTCTTCAGTCTCCGCCCACAGCAAAGGTAATCGAAAGTAGGCTACTAGAATTTATGATGAAACAAAAGCTATTCACTTGCACTTAACACATTCAGTGCTTGAAGTGGGGCGGTACTCACCGGTACGCACAGGGCCGTTTCAAGATATTTGGGGGCCCTAGGCAAAAGAGTGAAGTGAGGTCCCAAGTCCTCCCTCAGGAAAATTTTTAAAATTCAGATGGGATTTCTTGTATTCTGGTGTATTTTAAGAGTCATGAATTATCAATTGGCACAGACAGAAATTTAAGCAAAGCACCTAATAAAGCAAAAAAAAAAAAAAAAAAACATTTGGTGAATAGCCATACGTTTATTGTTATTCTCATAGCATATCATGAAAGTGAAGTTTGGAGGATTCGATATTTACTTTACAGGAAAAGAACTTCACTTCCCATAATGCCACAGGCGTAACGTCATACCCAAAACTACCTGTTGCGTATGGTACAAAGTGATGTGTTGATGGAGAAGAATAGAATTACAAACGCGAAGGAAAAAGGGCATTTTTCTCCAGATGGAATAGAAACATCTGCAACGGGAATTGATAGCCTGCGTAACGTTACACCTAAAATGTAACCGGACTTGATGGATTATTTTGTTTGGACCTAACTGCATGGGAGTCATAGGACCAGCTCATTTTGTTTGGAATTGACAAAGTTTTTACCGTGACCGACCGCAGCCGCGGGCAGACAGCCGTCAAGAGTAGACAACACTTCGTTAGCTTTTGCCTTTATACATGGCAAAAAATATCATGCGATCGTAATCTGGGCTCGTGCATCAAGAGGATTTAGCTCAAAGGAAGTTTTCGAACGCTGTAACAGTTAAGTTAGCTACAACAGTGAAGGGGCGAGAAGTTGTCTAGTGTGTATTTTATGCTTAAATTCTGCAAACAGAACAAAGTTGTGTATGACTATTAACGTTAGTTGAACTTTTTCACCCTCTAACAACGCTCACATCTACCGTTGTGTTTGGTCACTGATGTCAAGGTTTATGTTCGCAGAGATGTGAAAACACGTCAAGACAGTTGTTTTTGGAGATAATAATGGTTTATTTACCGCTGTGTCTTTGGCGTTTTTCCTCTTCTTCTTTCTTTCTGTCTTTTGGAAAATCCTGAAGGGTATGAGCGCTTCATGATGACATTTTTAAATTTAAATGCCCGCGTAGCGCTGAGTGTGGGAACGACAGTTTCTCTTCCACTGACAGCTAGTGGGGGACCTGATGGGGGGTGCGCGACGGTGGATGTCACTTAAATATTACAGTGATTAGGACACTCATAGTGTTTGTCGTTGAATAGGGGGAATCCCTCTAGTTTGGGGGGCCCCTCTCACGGAGCAGTACTGGAGAGTGATAGCGCTGTCTCACTGTGGTGGTTTGTTTACAGTGGTTGATACTGTTTGACGAGGGCAGATACACAACCTAAACTCCGTGCGGCCTTCGGGGGCCCCCTTCAGCTGGGGGCCCTAGGCAGCTGCCTACCTTGCCTACCCCATTGCGACGGCTCTGGGTACGCAGTACCGGCACTTCTGCATTTTACTCCAAAGCGTACCTGCACGTTTTCTTGCGTACCGCTACTTCTCGCATGTAGCCGGTACTCTACCACTGACAAAAAAAAGCGTCAGTGTCACGCCCATTTCACATATACTCCGTTTGCAATGCGTATGCGGTGCTTATTTTTTTTCCGCACCCTATTAACAGGTTAGAGCTTTCACACTGCACGCGGATGCGGTCTGGCAATGCGTTCCAGGAGCGGTGCATATACAGCAGTCCAACGATCGTTTCCACACCGAGTCTATTTTCGCTGTGCTGCACGCGCTGAATTAAAGTGACAGCGCGTGGTTCGTGGTCAAAATTAACACAGAATATGACATTATATATAA
Source organism: Vimba vimba (assembly GCA_022828995.1). NCBI lineage: Eukaryota > Metazoa > Chordata > Actinopteri > Cypriniformes > Leuciscidae > Vimba > Vimba vimba. Next base: position 5,161,555 of record CM040820.1, on the reverse strand, counting down.
TTTGTATTATTTAAAATTACTTTTAACATTTAAAAATAGACGTTTTCAAATTTCAAAGCTTGCAGAAGGTTCCTAATGGCAATACTGACTTAGGCTACAGCTTTCCTGGTAGCCTTGAGTGAATTAACTTGTCTAAGAAAATGATTCATAAAACGTATAAATATCTGTTGAGCCTATGTTTACTTTCGTCATTGACACAGACGAAAATGAAAAGAAAGTTCAGCTTTAGGAGGGGAAGAAATAGTCCAGGATAAGAAGACTGAGAGAAAAAGAAATATGAAGATGAGGAGAGAGCAGGTATTGACAAATAATCTAATGACAAGGTTTTAAAGATAGCCTATTTCTTATAATTTTTTGGCCTTCAAAAGTCCTAAATTGCACATATGTAGATCAGAGAAATCCAAATTTTCTCGGGGGAGCATGCCCCCGAACCCCCCTAACTACGGGGGGGCTTGAGTCTGGTTGTACAGGGCACAGGAAATTGTTAATCCGGCCCTGGGTGAAGGCGGTGAGAGTAAGGCAAGAGAGTACCGGCACCTTTTTCCCCCCACTTCAAGCACTGAACACATTGATGTCCAAAAGACGTCTTTTCAACGTCTTTGTCACAAAAGTCGGACGTTGAAAAGACGTGCACTGAGGGGCCAGAATGAACGTTTTTATGACGTCTTTTTATTACGTGTTCTGCACGTCCGATATAGACGTTCATGGAACCTCCGTACAGGGTTAAAAACTAGTTCAAATGTGGCCATTGTGGACATATTTTCAACATCATTTATGGTCTCATTTAGATATAATTTATTCTGTTTCTGGACCAAATAAACACGCAGGATGCAATAAATTAAAACTCATGTTTATTTCAATTTAATTGCAAAGCAACTCACAGACAGTTTGTGTTTGTCCAAAAAACATGAACATAAAATACACATTTGTAAATCATACATCTTTGTTTGGATCATGAGAGAAATCAGATCTGAAGGCAAGACTTTCTGGCTCAGACACTTGTCCTGCCCTTAATCACTGACATAAAATAGCTACAGATAATTTGACTATTTCTGTCAGACATCTACAGAAGATCTCAGTGACAATTAACAAATGTTTAGATGTTGATATTTGTTTCATTTGAAGTGTCACCATTGTGGTGATCAGTATTTGCTTTAGTTGGGCTCTTGGTCCCCGTTCGTCTTATGTTAGCTTTTCTTTGGCTGCTGTAACTGTTGTGGCAGGAAAAACTAAGATAAAGCAAGATCAGCTGTTATCAGCAAAATCTACTCAAAACAAGCATCTCACGCTGTCAGATGCTTTGGCATTTATAGCCACCACCTTGTGGAACTGCTACATTGGCACCAATAACATTTAAATGATCTCTTAGAGGTGGATAAAAAGGATGTGCACATGATGTTTTGAGCAAGTGTATCATGTAGTCACACTATTTTTTAGATACTAGTGCTTATTCTTTAGGTACTAGCACCTTTTTAAAGATACTACTTATTCATGAGATAGTTCTTATTTATTAGATACCTTTTCCAATAGTATTTAATTATACCTAACTTGTTAAGAAAAAACAGAACTAGTGCTTATTTTTTAGTTACTAGTAACAATTTAGATCAAAGATATCCTTACCTTAATAGATACCAGTACTATTTAAATAATCAGTATGCAAAAAATATGTTGAATATTAATGAACCAACAACTTATCAAAGAGAGATGACACAGGAAACGGACTGAATTGCAGAAGGCCGTTTTATAATAACAATATAATAATAGCCCTTTTTAATGGTATTAGAGTAAAATATATATAATGAATAGGCATATGTAATGTAGTGCAAATACTCTTATTTTGACATGACTCTCATTCTCAGACGCAGATTAATATTCCAAATTTTTGATTGTAAGGAATTATGAATGCTCACCAATCATCCCAATCTCTGGGTATTGTGGTTGTTTGGCTGGTAGGTATGAACTGGTTTTTGGATCTACTTAACTGCCCCGATGGGTCAGAATGAACAATTCCTTTAAAATTGTTAACTAAACTGAATGAACAGAATGAGAGTTAAACAGAATTGAACTGGATATGTTTCAGTTTAAGTTAGTATATTGTGTTGTGTGTTTAGGTCTGCTGTGCATTAATGAGTTGACTGAAGTGCATGAATTAACTTTTAACATTTGTATGTGTTTATCAGTTCAGTTTATCATCTGTTTTGTTCTATGATCAGGTTGAATTGTGGTTTCCCAGTGAAAGATATCTTCCTGTCCCGGATGACCCAACTGAACCTCTGCCCTACGACAGACTAGCCAACCTTAAGAAGGTAATGCAACATGAAGGATTTTAACTTTAAAGGGGGTCATATTATTATTATTATTTGTTTTTTACTATCCTTTTTTGCATTTTTTACATTTAGAAAAATTCACAAAACAATCTGCATTGACATTCCTCTCATACCTGTAACTGTTAGATACTTAAAATAGACTTCAGCTCTTGGGATCCATCTGAGATGCTGAAGATCAGAAAGAGTTATTTTTCCTGAACAGTTTCAATAAATGACCTTTTTGAGGAGGACACTTCTGAAGCTCTGAAAGTTGATTCCTCGTGATTTGACTGACCTCTTTAATGCTTCGAACAGTTTGAACATCACTGAATACAGTAAATGCATTAATATTGATGGCTTTGAAAGCCTGTAATAGTTCACTAAAAATATTCTGAACATATAATCTGTGTATGAACATGCATATGTTTTTCTTTGTGTGTGTAGTTTTTCTTCAGTCTGTTTGCGAGCTCACACTCATCTCCGCTGATGCTGGACGATCTGAGCTTGCTGCTGTATTTCTGCTGCCATCCTGAACCGGCTCAGGGCTTCACCAGAGCGCTGGGCCTCGTGATCGGACACACACTGCACTACAAACACACAGGTACACACACACACACACACACACACACACACACATTTGTATGGCTATCTATGTGAGGATATTCATTTATATAATGCAACCATTATCCCCTTACCCTAACCTTAATTATCACAACTAATTGCCTAACCTAATTCTAATCCTAAAGGTGCTATATGTAACTTTTTCACTCTACTAAAGCATAAAAATACCATAATATGTTTGTGGATATTTAGGAAACATGCTGAGTTCACATATTCGTTTCTCTGAAAAACACTTCTACAGCAAGTTATTTTACTTTGAAATGTGCGTTCCGTGTTGGAATGTCTGTTTTTGTTTTGGTCTGTGTAATCTCGACCCACTTCCAGTTCACTCAATAGTATTTCGACACCCCGGGATGCCAGTTGGCAGGAAACACAGCGCATTGCAGCCAGCAAACAAACTGGGTCAGAGATGGCAGATTCTACCCAACCTAAAAAGCCTCGGTATCCATCTAAAAATCTCTAGAGATCTTAATCTAAATCTCATTCGATAGCATATTAAAACAAGCATATTATAAATCAACTCATCAACTCAGTGTGTAAGAGTCCTCGGCTTTCATTGTCAATTGCACTCATAAAGTAAATCGCTTTGGATAAAAGCGTCTGCTAAATGATTAAATGTAAATACTTATTGTTTTCTACTTTTCATTACTGTAATGTGCAAAAATAATCCATTATTATGACCGCCGCTAGCATAGCTAGCGAAAGCGGTCATATAGGGATTGTCAAAGGTTTTTTTTTTTTTTTTTTTTCATCATCTACTAAATTTTTCGGCAACGATACCAGGGACACCGAAACACCGGGGAACATGAAATTTGGTGGGCATGTAGCCCCACTAGACTTTTACGGAAAAATTTTGTTTGGTCCCCGGGGGCCACTCCCCCCCCCCCCCCGCCGCGCTGGGCCCCCCGAAACCCAAAAAATGCAGTTTTTCCTAAATAACTACCTGAACCGTGGCACCGAGGATGAAGAAATTTTTATGGTATGTTGGTCTTAAGGGCCCACATCAACCTAGCCCATAATCACTCATTTGTGATTTGCGCCCCTTCCCATAAAAAATGAAAATGCAATATTATTCTGCTTTAATCGCCCCTATCTTCAGTTGAGATGTTCAGAACTGCACCATATTTCATGTGTATGATTAACTTGACATCCTCTGGGGGTATGCTAAGTTTCGTAGAATTTCATCCATGGGGGGGGGTATAAAATAAATTCATTTATGTGCACATTTAGTGACTGTACACTCATCGGCCTGTAGATGGTGGTGTTGAGCGAAGGGTTGCTGGTTTAGGAGAGAGGGGAGGAGCTTGATGAAGTGGGCGTGTCAGTTGATGATGTGCTCAGAGTCCTGAGTCGTGGAGATGATCACGTCTCTTCACATCTGAACCGCTTCCAGCCGAACCGCAGGAGCAGAGATGAATTCAGAGAGGTAGTGTCATGGGCTATGTTCCATTCAGCTTAAACACTCCCAAGAAACTCCAGGACACAGTTGATTCATTTCCATGAAGTTTACTGGGAATTTTGTGAAACTGCAATACAGTACAATGAGATGTCAATATTATTAATCAAACCCAGATATACAGTAACAGTGTAAATAGCACAGCTTAGCACTGTAGCCTAAATGATAAACGCAATCGAGCTAGTAAAAAACCAACAGCAATAAACGAAGCTAACTTAGCCTACTCAATAATCTTACAAAATTAAAATAAGCAGTAACCTAATGTTTAACAATGATAAATACTTACAGACGTTGCCTTAGCAAAAAGGGAGAAGGAAAAGCGATCGACTATAAACCGACGATAGAGCTCACGCATTAATGTCTAATAGCAGAGAATGTCTAATAGGAAGAGAATTGGCACTCTCTGCTTTCTTCCGGTTTCTGGACTGGCTGCAGTAACACGTCTCTGTCCATGCGGGGGCGCTCGCAGGCGAGTGCAGAATGAATGGAGGTCTATGGCGAAAAACCCTCAAAATCCACTTTTCTCAGGATATAATTTTTTGTCTAGTAATTTGAATGTTGTATTCGAAAGGAGATGCAAAGAAATTACACATTGCTGGGTGTTAGATTTTTTAGAGTCACTTATTTGGTTTAAAAAGTCATTTAAAATGTCAATGACGTCAGAATGCTGACGTCATTAGCAGAATGCTAGCGTGTTATGGGCAACAACAACTCAACCTGTAAGAAATCGAAAAGAAATAAGTACTCGTTCATTCAACTTTCGACCTATAACCCATGTTGAACTTGCAAAACCTACAATAAAATCTGAGATTTCTCAACGGCAATCGGGTGAAAGAGACGAATTTAGCCGTCTAGCCCCATAGACTCCCATTCAGTCTGCACTCGCCCGCGATCACCCCCAGTGGAATTCTCATGGAACTGCAACCAAGATCGATACAATGGGGCTAATAGGAAGTGCCAAGGCTCTCCGTAGACGGGCTCTGGTATTATCAGGGGGGCATGGATTTCTATTATTTTGAAGGTACCCCCGGGCGCCGCCATTGGCTAGCGGACCCCCACCTGCTGTTAGCATCCCATTGACTCCCATTCATTTTGGCGTCACTTTGACAGCGAATAACTTCACATCTGAGGCGTTTAAAGACTCCATTTGTCCATTATTTATTTCTAAAGAAACACGAAAATGTATAAAAGGCTTCATTACCTTGTAGCTTACGTTATGGCCCCGTAGAAGCAATTTTTGTAAAAATAGGCTAACGATTGCGTCATAGCCACGCGACTCTCTGTCGCACAGTAGGAAATTACCGTATGGACAGGAGGAGACGCTCGCGGGCAATCGGGAGGACGTCGAGGCAAAATGACAAAGTAATTAATCAGAACACCTACTAAAAGTTTCTCCTGCTCATAGCTCGTGGACACCTCCTACTCACACTCTCCGTCTCTGCAAGTTTCGGAAGGGAATGATTCAGATTTCTCTTGACACAGCTACTAGAAGACAGACGGTTTGCTCACGTGACATCTACGTCGTCAAGCACAGTTTGAGTCTGCGCAGTACGCTCGGCCATCAGGAAGTGAGAGCTTCTGATTGACTTCACTTTTCTCCGTTGAATCCAATGGGGTCGCTGTGTCCATTTCTTTTACTGTCTATGGGTATTATCGCATGACGGTTTCACTTCCTGTTTCCCTACGTGCACGGGTACTGCGTTACTATGGTTACAAATATAAACAAACCACACTGAACTACTGAAACAAAGTAAAAACGCATTTCAAGCGGCATGACAGGTAGAATAGAACAGCTCTGATCCAAACCTGTAAAGATCCATCAGCCCATCCTCAACCCTATTTCATTTGAACTATTTTGATTCAAAATATAAACAAATGAGAAACTTTTCCATTTAAAATAGCAAGCAAGATGGCAAAAATACTTAACAAATCCATAAACATAGCTAACAATTATAACCACAGCCAACAATGTGCATGTGTTAGTCACTCTCATAATAGTCTCATAAATGTAGAGCTATTTTGTGAAATCTTTGTGTCCAGTACATGTTCACTGGAATGTTTTTCACTCAGTTTGAAGCAGAGCAACATAATCTGTGTTTCTGTAGATCAGCAGATGATCCAGAGTCTCTACAGGACTGTATTTAATGTGTTGTCGTGTGTTCAGGAGCTGCTGAAGGTGTTTAAGGAGTTGGGTTTTAAGGGTGAGGAGAAGATTGATTTCTCTACACTTTCCCAGCATCCCTTTCTGCAGGATCTAATTGAAGGATCCTCACAGTACCTGCTTCCTGTGAGTATAACACACAAACATGTGATCTCACACACAACAGAGCTTAGTTGTGAGAGCTAAGTACAGTTCAAATTAATATATAAAAATGCTATTTTAATGATTTAATGATCTCAAAATGGAAGATTCCAGGCACTAAATGTATTAAAGTCCCCGATATACTACAAGTGAAATTAAAGAACGAACTGATGTGATGTAATTTCTAACAAAACGAAGTTCGTTGTGGGAGTTCAAAAACAACTTGCCAAAGCGAACTTTCCAGAAAAGTTCGCCATGGCTGTTAAACACCTTTGTACTACCATTGGTCCGTGGCGATAATATAGGTGTGTGCGGAGGCTCCCCTTTCCGATTTTCTTTCACGTTAAAATCTTGTCCAGTTCATTTCTCCTGTTCAGTCTGTCAAGTTCAGACGTCCATGAGTGAAAACATGAACACACTGGAGAGCTTCTTTGTACTTCTGATGAAATGAGACACTGACACTGTTTTTCATGTTTAATACGGTAAAGCTGCTTGATTTTAAGCTAATTATTATCCATGTTGTTATGATCAGATGCTTTTCTTATACTTTATTAAAATGCTTGCTGTTTTCTAAATTTTTGTGTGTGTATATTTTGTTATTGATTGAGACAAAAACGTGCAGCATATTCTTTTAACCGTTGCTCTCAGCGGTGTGGAGATATTCGCTAACAATATTGGTCGCGTATTTTGAACTTTGTTTTACCACAAAGCGAAGAACGAAAAAGAACTTTGATGTGAGTATATCAGGGAGTATATCGGAAAACATCCATTTGAAAAAAAAATTTAAGAAAGTTTTGGTGCTTTCATTCCATGTTCCACACAAACTTGGTTTCAATAGGAAATAAGTCAACACAGGACAGAAAAATTGGATATTTAATGTAATTTAATATGTAAAAAATACAAATTAAGTTTGTATTTACACTAAAACAAAAGAGTTTTTATTGATTATGATTACATGTCTTCTATAGGACATTCACAGAATTTTCCAGACCAAACAAACTGAAGATCCTTGAAGCTTCTCAACATGATTAACACTCAATAACAACTGACACCAACACATGAATCACACAAGGTACATGCTAATGGAATAATACATGTAAGTGAAATAAACATTAAAGCTATATTTGGTATAATAATGTTTTTATTTAATGTAATTTACATCTAAATTCATCATTAAGAGTAGTGATCTGCTGAAATTTTCCTAAATGTTTCTAAATGTATTTACTATTATATTAAAATACTTTTAATGTATTTAATTGTATTTTGATTGTAGCTGTGTATTCTTGTCTCATATTACAGTGAATAATTTGGTGTATTTGTGTGATTCAGAGATCACTGATGTGGATGCTTGAACACGATCGCTTACAACAAAAGAAAAGCATTAAGACAAATCAATGTAAAATCAGCATAAAATCCTCAACACAAATGTAAAGTAAAAATAATATTATATATATATATATATATATATATATATATATATGAGTGAAAGATTTATGTTAAATGAGTATGTTAATGAATATATATATATATATATATATATATATATATATATATATATGAATACACATGTATGAATAACAATGTAAAGAAAATACAATAAAGAATGAACTACAACTGTATCTTTAGTCTCTGCGAAATTAAGAATGTTCACTTTTTCCTGTTGTCTTCACGCAAGTCAGACACACAAACACCTGCAGATGAGATGCATGACATTACATTTGTAAAAAATAATGGAAACAGCTTAACCTCTGCTTTTGAACACAATCATCTCTAAAAATTTTATGAAAAGTGAAACCCCTTAATGACATTTAAAAATCTCAGTCTGATTTTTAAGTCTCTCTGAATGGAAGAGACCAAAAAAAAAAAAAAAACAATGTGACAGACTTGTGGACAGATTCATTCAAGACTCTTCGGGCTCTTAGACCATTTCAACGTCAGTCTGATACAGCTACAAATACATTGCTTTTATTATCTCATGCAAGCAATCTTTGTTAGCCTGTGCTTCGAGGTGTTCCAGGATGGGCTGCATGGAAAAGCCGTATTCCATAACACTCCAAGTTTTAGTTCCTTCTAATTTGTACTTATAGCCACCAGTGTGCACACCAATCAGATTGCAGTTTACATCAAAAACTGGAGAGCCAGAAGATCCGTGAAAGAAACAAGAATTATAAGTCATCTTGTTTTCATACGCTGAAAAGTCCCATTTCTGTTCGTCGTACACCTCCTTCATAACATGAATTAAATGCTCATTCTCAGATGCATGTTTATTTGCAGCCTCCACTCGATTCTTTCTCTCAATGATGAAGCAGGGGTCCATTTTCTTGACCCCTTCTCCTGGATGTCCCACAATGCAGATCTGACCTCTTTCAGGAGGGTTTGGACTGTAACAACTGAGCAATTCAGGATATTCAGCAATTTCATCAACAGAATCCAATTCGAGAAGAGCATAGTCAAGGTACCTACCCCTGTCATCTGTCTCATAAGCGTAAACTGCAAGTTGTTTAACTGATATGCGCTTGATCGGTAAATCCTTGGCTTCATGATCAAATTCAGCTGTGAACTGTGTAATATCTTTCGCAAGGTGAGACGATTTCTCAATAACATGAGCATTAGTGAGGATGAATCTGTCAAAGAGTAAGAAGCCAGTTCCTACGGCTTCCCCCCCGACTCGAATCTGACACACAGAGTCAGAGAGTCTCATGAGCTTCTTCACTTTCTTCACCTCCAAGTAATTCTCAACACTTTTATGATATTCTTCTCTGAAGAACTTCAGAACCTCAGTCTTGTTCTTTAGGTTCTCTCGCTGCTTTAACGTCTTCAGTAAACCTTTAAACTGATCACGCAGAATTTTCAGAATCTCTTCAGATTTGTCTATGGGTTTAACTACATACCGCTTGGTTGAAGGATTGGTCGACTTTGTTGTGTTTTCATCTTGTTGTTTTTCTCGCTCAGTGTTGATGGGATTCTGGCTTGGCCCGACATTTTCTGCCACATCAGCATCTGAAGCTACATTAGGCTCAGTTTGGACATGAGTCGCATCCTCCTGACTCTCTGGCTGATTCTTGTTACTGATAACAACTACCTGGAAAGCCTTTCTGTCAAGAATGTCTACAGGTAATGAAAATTCATGTTTTGTCTCCATACCAAACTCACGAAGTCCACAGGTTTTCCTGAAAATGACATTGTCGAATCGTCCATCACGTTTAAGAGCTTTTTTGATTTTCTCTCCTTTGAATGCAAACACACAAACATAACGAACACTTTTTCTCAAAGCTTTGCTCTTCAGTAAACGTTTAACTGTTGGTCCTCCTTCTTTTTTTACACAAAAGTTGAATAATGTTTTACTGAGGAGTGACGGATCTGCAGTGGTTTGTTGATTTGTAGAACTATTTCCATCCTTTTGGATGAAGTTTATGTCTAAGATCTCATCTTCTTCAATAAGACAGCAGGGGAAATCTGTCTTCACAGCAGCTCCAGGAACTTTTCCTTTGGATCTTTGAATGAGTATTTCTTTCTGTATGTTGTTCTTTTTGTCTTTTTCATCCCTGAAAGTTTCGCTTGTATTAAGAGCCTCAAGCACAGTCATGGAAGTTGTGCACACAACTGAATACGGCTCTGCGTTTAAACAAAACTGGAAAGTCTGTTTTTTCTCTTCAGCTTCCTGTTAAATGAGAAAAAAATATTGTGTATAATATGTGTATGTATGTATAAACAAACATTCAAGTGAATTCCACAGAATAAATGTTTGTAATAAATGATTAATTATGCATGTGATACAGAAAGTGATCTACCAGCTTCAGAACTTCTGAGGGTCCCTCTTCAACTTCTTTCTTAACAGAAGGAGCCGACGTTTTCTGGGAAAATGTCCACAACAGTAAAGTTAATGCACTGTCTACATCTTTCTACCATAATTTAAATAATGAAAAAGACAGGTAACAGACAGGTAACTGTTACAGACCTATCACACCACCAAATATGATGCAGCAAAACAAAAAAAAAATAATTCTTTTCACCCTGAGAGGGAAACACATCTACCTCAAGAAAATACAGTATGCAAAACACTCAAAAACATCTGCTGTAATACGTCAAAATCAGTGATATTTTATTATAGTTCAAACAGAATTATAATCTGTGTGATTGGAAGTTTTAAAATTCAAATTTTTCTTGCAGTATTGAGTTTGTAAGTGGTCAGTCCTTATGAATATTTACAAACTCCCCATCATCAATATCTCTGAATGGGAACAAAAAATCCTTATCAATGCCCATCAATTATTTTGGTGAGTCCATATGAATATTCCTCCACACAGTCCACCACTCCTCGTTTTTCATGGATATTCCTGATTGTCCTCACTTATCCATACTGGTCCAATCCTTTGAGTTCTCTTATTGTGAGTACTTTGGCTTCTTCAGATGTTCCATTTAGCCGTATCATCACTTTGCAATTCCTTGTCCATGTAGCTTGTATCTTGTTCCGTTTCCTCAGAATGCATGCGCATCTAGCAATATCAGCATTCTTCTTTGTAAGATGTTCACTCAGATACACTGCTGCACAACTCCTTAGCTTGCACAAGTAACTTGGTTTTGTGTTTCCGATTCACAAACCAAACAACTATGGCAGGCTTTGCTCCGCTGTTACTTCGGAGAAGGATATGACAGGCCACAACATTATCGTTCTGAATGTTCATATTCTTACTTTAAAAAAACTTTATTACTTGTTTATTTCTTCAGTGGCATTTTGTTTGTCTCATTTTCGAGTAATTAAACAATATCTACAATATAAACAAAATTTAGCTTAGTTTAATTATTGTCTCTTTGTTCTTTCTGAAGTAACTGCACGGCACAGGGTTTCCACCATCTTGAATTGCCACCATCTTCATGATGGCGGAAACAAATATACTTCGAGAACATACAGTATACAGAACACTTAAAAACATCTGCTGTAATTGACAAGTCAGAATATTCAAAGTTCAAACGGAATATTATTGATTTGTTACCATTCCACCTATGATGTTTTTTTTCTACAATGAGAGTTAAAACGCTGCGAAAGAACAATGATTTCTATAAAAATTGTCTTCTATAAGAATATCATTCCTGTGTTCCATAAGAATATCATTACCATTTAGTCATAAAACCTAAGGAATTAACAGATTTAGCAAAATGAATGGTTTTATCAGTGTGTTCCAAGTAAACAAAGACGCTGTGTCCAAATATGCCTGCTTCCATACAATATAGTAGGCAAAAAACAGTATGTTGAGACGAGTAGTACACTGCCCGGTGTTGTAGAAAAATTGCTATTTTACACTTTTTTCCATTAACTTTCTTAGACATTGTGTGGTTTTAAGCATTTCGTTTCTCTTCTAGAATTTATGTATGTTTGTGCACCTGGCGTAAGCAAGACACACACAGTAAGACAAATGGTTAAGAACCTTTAGGTATGGAAGATAATTTAGCCTAGGGGGGTTAGAGGGGTCATTCTATTCTAAATCAGCTAGATGGGGCCATGCTGGGTGAGTGGAAAACTACAGAGGAAAAACCTTGAAGAAGGAGTATAAGAAGGGAATTTCCTGGGCTGGGAGTCACGTCACGGGGTAGCTTCTGTGATTTTGTGACTAAGCCTCTTGCAAGAGAATAAATATCTTTTAAAATACAATTTGATTCTTGGTGTATCTCAGTGGTTCCCAATCCTGGTCCTGGGGACCCACAGCTCTGCACATTTTATATGTCTCCTTTATCTGACACACCCAGTTCAGTTCATAGAGCTCTTTCCTAACGAGATGATGATCTGAATCAGGTGTGTTAAATGAGGGAGACATACAAATTGTGCAGAGCTGTGGGTCCCCAGGACCAGGATTGGGAACCACTGGTGTATCTTATGCAGTGATGATGATTGTTTAAGTATTGTTTTTGCCACAACAAAAAGAAATTGCTGTTTGGATTTAAATAGGCAAATGCTTATGAGTATATGATTGGATCATTATTGCTGTGATTATGATGTTTCTAGCATGTTATATGTTTGCAAGCAGTTCTTCTAATCCTAATTGATGGAGTGTGTATCTTTTCATTTCTTAAACAACCATGAAGACACATCATGGCCATATTCCAGGATGACAATGTCAAGATACATCAGGCTCAAATAGTGAAAGAATGGTTGAAATTTTCACACATTACCTTAAATTCATTGAGAGTCTTTGGGATGTGCTGGAGGAGACTTTACAGAGTGCTGGACTCTTGCATTGACAATACAAGATCTTGATCAAAAACGCATGCACATCTTGATAGAAATAAATGATGTGATGTTATTTCCATCAAGAGGTGTATACATTTTTGGTCAAGACATTAATACTTTACAGAACATCTTTTTAACAGTTGTGAAGTATTGTATGTGAAGATTCAAGCCAACTGTATAGCTACTATATTTTGCAATTTCAGATGCATCCAGAATGACACATTTGGGTCCTGGTTTAAGAACACCTGGTCTAGAGCGTCCTGTTCTCTAGGGCAGCACAAGAAGCTTCTCAATCAGCTCTCAAATTCACTTTCAAATCAAATGGCACTTTTCTCACAAGTCAACACTGCTCAAAACATTGATGCAGCTTCATCCCAACTCAGTGTCTTCATATGGTGACATTTTGATTTAGCTACTCATTACATTTTTTTTTTTTTTTTTTTGTATAGTTGGTTATTTTATATTGGAATGTTGATAATGATAACCCTCAGTTACCAATAGCTTTTTGTTTTGGCCTAAAACACCATAAAACAAACAAGCAACAAATATAATGTCCTTACCTGAACATTGGCACTCGCTTGTGACGTCTCCCCAGATTCACTGTCTCTGGCAGTCTGCTTTTCCTGAAAGAGACAAAAACTCCATTACAACTAAGCCTAAACCCAACGCAGTGTCTAAACAGAGAGAATGAGAAGGATAGCAGTCACCCACATGACTCTGTTGAAAGGAGCTCCGAAGGTTGGTCTGCTTCAGTTTTTTGTTGGGTGGTTCTTCAGGCATGTTTTTGGCCACTCTGTGTCTTTGAACAGAACAAATGATGAAGAGCCGAGAAATATGTTAAACTTGCATAACTTGGTTATTTTAACAATGTAGCCTAACCTTAAAATTAGTGATAGTCATTGTGATAACCTTCTGCTGACATTAAATGTTTCTGTCGACTCATTTGTCTTTTATTTTTGCTTTGGTGAGACTTAAAAGTAATTTTGTGACAAAAACGTACAACGATCGATCGATCGATAGATAGAAACGTTAGTTAATAATTTAATATTGTGTTTGGAATAGGTTTAGGCCTACCTTGTTTATTGTTGCACAATTTAATTAGTCTGAAACATGAATGTGTTTTGTACGTACTTTATTTCTTTCTCTTGTCGATCCGTCAATCCGTCCCGATCCGTCCACGCCCGGTAAACGGAATCGAAACTCACTGAAGACCTGCGAATGTGCCTGGATGATGCTGCACAAGATTAATTTATTATCAAAGCCAAGCATTTTTAGCTAGAAAACAAGAAATTAGTAGCTACATTTAGTAGCCAGAGACTAGTTATATTCCAAATATCCTTCACATTTCCGTTTAAAATGTAAATCAGGAAAACGTAGCCTACCTTGTCCAAGTTAAAGGAGTATCTGCATGGTTAACTTCCGTCCTGGTGTCTGATATCAGTTGTACGTGCTCCTCCTTCCACGCCCAGTAGGCTCCAGGTAATCGAAAGTATTATAAATTATGATGAAACACTCTTTACCTGCACAATGGGGCAGGGATGGACGCCAGGGTTGCCAACTCTCACGCATCTCGCGTGACAGTCACGCATTCAGCCTCAATCTCACGCTCTCACGCTCAACAAAGAAATCTCACGCAAAAATAGACATTCTTCTCTGCTGTATTTTTTTTTCACTCATGTGCACTAAATTTCAGAATTACTATAAACAATTCAGGCTCTTAACTACTGGATGGACCACTAGTTATGGCGCAAATTAGTTAAAAATCTCCCAGAACCTAGAGCGAGCACGCATGTGAGACAGAGACTGTCGTCCAAACCAACCGATAGCGCGCGCACGCACGGCAGATCAGTTGCGGCGCCTTCATCTATAGGCTACACTGCAGCACGACGTAGGCTATATTCACATCAAATGTTAACGCAGAGGAACGGAACACTGCAGTTCACAAAAGTTCATTATTTGCATGTGCTTTAAAGCCTTTCCGGTTAAACATGTCATTCGCTGCTGATGCGCTGTTCAAATGCGCTTTACTGAGCGCGTACACTCGACGCGCATGCACTAAAAGCCTTACTGGACTAAAAGTTATCTTTTGAGTCTTATATTGCGCTAATACTGTCAAATACAGACAATGTTTACATAAACAAAGTTGGTTATGTATAAAGTGAAAGCAAACAGAGAAAATTAATTAAAATCTGCTTGTCATATATGCGTGTACATTTGACGCGTCGCGTGCAGTTCTTAAAGAGACAGTAGCCCTAATAATAAACATGCTGCCGCTTGTTCTTAAAGAGATAGTTCACCCAAAACCAAACAGTTGCTGGTCCCCATTGACATACATAGTAGGAAAAAATATACTATGGAAGTCACAGGGGTACATCAACTGTTTGGTTACTGACATTCTTTCAAATAACGTTTATTTTCAACAGAAGAAAGAAACTTATTCAGGTTTAAAACAACTTAAGAGAGTAAATTATGACTTTTTGGGGGGAGAACTATGCCGTTAATGTTAATAAAACAACAAAACACACAGAGGAAATCATTCACTGCTCTTGACTGAGAACTTTAAGTCTGTTGTGTTTTATTTTCATATTTGTCCATTTAATTACTTTCTTCAATTCTACTGTTAAATACACCTATAGCTGAAAAAATAAAGCACTGTTTATTTCATTTGTATATTAAGTTGTGTATGTGTAATATGTATCTCTGTTCTTAATTTTTAATAACAAAGAAAATAGTGACAAAGATTTTATCTTCGCCACTTTGACCTAAATGTCTGCCATTCTTTTTTATTTTATATTTTGTTACCTATATTTTGTTATAAGGCTTTGTTTTTAAAATAGGGACATTAGTTTGGCTGTAATGCTCAGTCACATGCAAAATAGTAAAACCAACATGAAAAAGAATCATGATAAAATCGTGATTTTTTCTGAAAAACAAAACAAAAATTGTGATATTGCCATATCGCCCACCCCAGGTGTAAAAAAGTGCCCAAAAAAATTGTTATTATTGATCATTATATCACACTACAATTAAACATAATGAAACATTCATTTGAATTGAAATTGTTTTATTAGCTTAGCTAATATTATTTATTAGCTTTTTCTAGAGATTGCAGTCATGCATGACATGGTGAAAAATGACTTGAAATAATACTGAAAATAGGTTAAGATGAATGTTAAAGGTGTGCCCCCTAAAAGCACCCTCCCCCCTCCCCCCCCCCCTCGGAGAAGTCTCACTCCGAGCTAAACTGAAAAGTTGGCAACCCTGGGACGCTGAAGAGATCATGATCATCATAGGCTAATATTAGTGATTCAGATTATAGACAAAACGAATGTATAAATAGAGATAATAAATATAATTAAAATAGAAATAGATATAATTTAATAAATAGATAATAAATATCATTTATTTAGACATAATTATTACAGTTACTAAGTTAAATAATACAATCTTTATTTAAAATCTTAAATAAGGCTTAAATAAATAAAGCCATCATAATGAAATAAGGAAATAATGCAGGCCTATTATTATACATTTTATGTCACGTGTTATTTATTTATTTTTTGACTTCTGAAAGGTTCTTTATTCTGTAGGATTGAAAATATGGCCAATGTATTTTGTCACGTGTGATTAAAATATGTAGGCCTATAGCCTATTTATAAAATATTTAGAATTAAAAATAACTTTGAACTGTTTTTCAAATAAATATATATAGCCAATATATGCCTAATAAATAAATGCCTAATTAATATTATTTACAGTCAGATAAGTTGGCATCTTAGTTATCTATGAGTGGTTGTATTTATCGTCTATTTTCAGCCCATCTGTATGTTTCTGGATCAGTTTAATTGGCTGGTTGGTGATTTTTCTTCTCAGGCCAAACAAACCAACATGGTGTGGTTTTGATTTTAGGCTGCAAGTCAAAATTGTGGATTGATATCAATCAGAATATTTCGTCCAATTCCTTCCGTGTGAAGATCAGAGTACATGAAGGTGGAAGAATTAAAGCTAGCTGGCCATAGTGTCTGTGCAGAGGACTTGTCTGGTTCTCGTGTGCAGAGCATATGTGCCGATGGCTGTTGTCTTATATATAGTGTTTACAGTCTGAAAGTGCTTATAGTCAAGAATGAGGCCAATATATTTTGTTCAGCATGATTATTTAATATAGCAAAAATAAGGCACAAGGTTAGAAAAAATATGACACAACTGGTTTATAAAGAGATATACAATGTATATGTGCAGCTATAGGCCTATTTCTGTACAAACATCCACAGAATTGAACAATGCTGGAGCAGTCAGATATTTAAGAAGAATGTAAAAGTATCCCTTAAAGGGATACTTTAACCAAAAATAAAAATTATGTCAGCATTTATTCATGTTGTCTATTTTTTCCCTCAAAATATATTTCTTCAGCACAAGTAAATCATGCAGGTTTGAAATGATGAGGGTAAATAATTCATGACAGCATTATCATTTTGTGTCCATCACTTTAAAATATAGGATTTCTGGAAATTATGCAGAATATAATTTATCCTTTGGAATCATACAGATGCAATCTAACAGAGATCAGGATGTAGTTTTCTGGTTGCTCCATTGCATATTAAATATATAATGTACATTACACATGAATCAAGTCAATACAATGACAATAATAGGGACAATGAATAGACACATTTGCATAGAGTAATCCAGGGATCACACAGAATTTATAACTCTACACATAACTGAATTAAATTGTTAATTAATCCCTGCATAATACCCCAAGATATATTAATGTGATTGATAGACACAGCCAATCACTTTGTGGTTGGGCCTCCAATGATTAGGCCTCCTAATCATCCCCATATATATATATATATATACTGTATATATACACTGATTGGCTTCATCACTCTGTCTCCTCTCCACCAATAAGCTGGTGTGTGGTGGGCGTTCTGGCGCAGTATGGCTGCCGTTGCATCATCCAGGTGGATGCTGCACATTGGTGGTGGTTGAGGAGATTCCCCCTTCCATATGTAAAGCGCTTTGAGTGCAGAGAAAAGTGCTATATAAATGTAATTAATTATTATTATTATTACTATTAATCAAGAGACTCAAGACTCTGCTATCCCATTATTCATCTACAGTCTTCCTGGTTTTATGTATCCATTTCCATGTTCACATCATTGTCTTCCAAGTTAAGATTTAAAGATTTATATTCAGAGAGAATGGTTTTCACTCAGTTTTGAAGCAAGCAGAGCAACATAATCTGTGTTTCTGTAGATCAGCAGATGATCCTGAGTCTCTACAGGACTGTATTTAATGTGTTGTCGTGTGTTCAGGAGCTGCTGAAGGTGTTTAAGGAGTTGGGTTTTAAGGGTGAGGAGAAGATTGCTTTCTCCACACTTTCCCAGCATCCCTTTCTGCAGAATCTAATAGAAGGATCCTCACAGTACCTGCTTCCTGTGAGTATAACACACAAACATGTGATCTCACACACATACTACAACAGAGCACAGTGGTGAGAGCTCCATGCCATGCATGTTCAAATTAATATATAAAAAAATGGGTAACACTTTAGAATACTGTTCCGTCATTAATAAATAACTACACAGGAACAAATGAGTAATGCATTATTAACAATCTAGTACTGTTAACTAACAGGAAACTCTGATTAACATATAAGTAAGTCATAGTGCTTAGTTGAATGTGGTAGTTCACTATTAGATAATCAATAACTACTATTTTTTTCATAGCTCAGATGACTAAGAACTACTATACAGGTTCATAATTAATGTGAATAATGCATAATTCATTCTAAAGTGAAGGTCATGGTAAGCCACTAGTAATGATTCCAGTATTACCAATACTAATTATTCTAAAGTAAAAAACATGATAACTCTCTAATAATGACTGAAGAGTTTTTTTGTAAGGTTTTGGATAGTAATGACTCAAATGTTACTACATCGTTCTAAAGGAATTACTAATTATGTGGATCAGTATTCTAAAGTCGAGCTACCCCTAAACCTTAATTATAGCCATGTACTGCAGTATCTTACACTATTCAGTACTTTAGTGGTAAGAACACTGTAAGTACATAGAAAATGCATGTACTGTAAAATAAAGTGCAACCTTGTAAGGTTTTGGATAGTAATTCCTTCCGATGGATTTGGTAACACTTCAGTCATATACACTCTAGTGTTATCACGTTTTCACTTTAGAATACTGTTCCAAATAATTAGTAATTCCTTCTGTAGGATTTGGTAATACTTGAGTCATTGCTAACGGCTTACCATGATCTTCACTTTAGAATGAATGATAGATTATGCATTATTCACATTAATTATGAACCTGTATAGTTCTTAATAGTCCTCTGGGAGATATGAAAAAAATAGTAGTTATTGATTATCTAATAGTGAACTTACTACCACATTCAACTAAGCACTATTACTTGCTAATTTGTTAACCCAAGTTTCTTGTTAGTTAATAATAATAATACGTTTTATTTGTATTGCACTTTACACGTGAAAAACACATCTGAAAGTGCTACAGGTGCACAGGTAAAAACACTAAACATAAAAACAGTCAAAAACAGCAAGAAACAAAATTATATTAAGAAAATGCAGTAAAAAATAAGTAGGTCTTTAATTTATTTTTAAAAACCTCTATAGACTGTGACGCCCTCAGGTGGTTGGGGAGGGCATTCCACAGTCAAGGCGCAGCCGCCTGGAAGGCCCCATCTCCCATAGTGCAGAGTTTGGACTTGGGGACCTATCAATCAATATCATGAGTTTGTGGCTGTCAGAGGAACGGAGATGTCGGGTTGGGTTATGCCTATTGATGAGTTCTTTGAGGTACAATGGTGCGCTGTCGTAGACACACTGATAGGTCAGGAGACAGATCTTATACTCAATCCTGAACCTAACATGAAGCCAGTGAAGTTTATGAAGGATGGGTGTGATGTGCTCAAATTTGCGCACCCTCATCAGGACCCTGGCAGCGCAATTCTGAATGTACTGCAGTCTCTGCAGGCTCCTGCCAGGGATCCCGATGAGGAGTGCATTGCAGTAGTCGAGCCTGGAGGAGACAAAGGCATGAACTAGCTTCCCTGCATCAGAAAGAGAGAGGGAGGGGCGGAGTTTAGAGATGTTCCGGAGATGATAGAATGCAGTCTTACAGATAAGTTGGATGTGGGTGTTAAATGATAGGTGGGGGTCAAATCGAACCCCCAGGTTTGTTAACAGTCGTAATAGTGTTAATAATTGCATTACTCATTTGTTCCTGTGTCGTTATTCATTAATGATGGAACAGTATTCTAAAGTGTTACCAAAATGTTTTATTTTAGTGATTGAATGATCTCAACATAGAAGATTCTAGTCACTAAATGCATCAATTCTGTGATCTAAAGTGTTTTTAAAGTCACCATGAAATCAAAATAGACATCTTACTTTTTTACGGAATATTGCAGTTTATTTTTATCCATGCACATAATTTTTTCATGTGCCTTGTAATCTTTAATCAAAATATCTTCCCCTCCCGACATCTCTTTCCTTCTCTGATGATGCGTTTACTGGCATTAGGGCGGAGCAACCTGTCACTCACATGAGATCCACCAATAGCAAACCACAACCATAATACTCGTTCGAGAAGCTGTTTCACTCAGATATACATCACAATAGTAAAGAAAAAAACTATCACAACTTCTGTAGATTTTAAAGACAAAAATCAAATCAAAAAGGAATTTTGTGGCTTTTAATCCATTTCAACCCTAAACATCTGGTTTCCATAAGAAATATGTCAACACTCATCAAACCTTTTCATTGAGTCTTTATTGTAATTAGCATGAGCAATGAAGGTTTTTGTTTCACAATTATACACTAAAAGTGTTTTTTTATTAATAATTCTGATTACATTTCTTACAGAACATTCACAAAATTTTCCAGACCTAACAAACTGAAGATCCCCAAAGCTTCTCAACATGATAAACACTAAAAACAACACTTTGAATCACACAAGGCACACACACTAATGAAATAATAAAAATAATAATTACATTTATATAGTGCTTTTTCTCTGCACTCAAATCGCTTTACATAGAAGGGGGAAATCTCCTCAACCACCACCAATGTAAGGTAAAATGTAAGTGTTAAAATTTAAACAAAAGTGTTAAAATAATACATGTAAGTATAATCGAAAGCTTTGGTTTTATTTGCTGCAATTTACATCTAAAGTCAGAATGAATACACAAAGATATGAGGGAAATGCCCTT
Source organism: Vimba vimba (assembly GCA_022828995.1). NCBI lineage: Eukaryota > Metazoa > Chordata > Actinopteri > Cypriniformes > Leuciscidae > Vimba > Vimba vimba. Next base: position 5,140,399 of record CM040820.1, on the reverse strand, counting down.
CAATAAATTCAAAGATCTCATTCTAAATGTATTTATTGTGGTGAAGATACATATTTGATTGTAGCTTTGTATTGTTGTCTCTCATTAGAAGCGTTCTGTCATATCGATAGTTTTGACGTACCATATTTGTGTGATTCAAAGCTGATTACAGTGAAGCTTAAACATGATCTCTTACAACAAGTAAAACATTAAGATGAAGTCAATGTAAAATCAGTATAAAACATAAATGTAAAGTGTGTAAATAATGTAAATATATAAATGTAAATATATAAAATGCATATAAATAATTTATGAGTTAATGATTTGTTAAATGAGTATGGAAATATGAATACACAAGCATATGTGAGCAATTACAGAAAAAAATTGTCAGTAAAGAAAATAATGGTCTATATTTTTGGCCTCAAATGAATGAATCATTTTCACTGTTCCTCTCTCTTGACACGTCAATCCCACAATCACCTGCTGGTGGGTTACTTGACTTCTTCTGCTGTTGAACATGCAATCATCTCAACAAATGATATGAAAAGTAAAACCTATAATGACACTGAAAAATCTCTGATAAAGCAACTTCCTAGCAAAGAAATGTCCATGTAGACATGAGGACGGGGAACACTTTTATCATATTCAGCTCTGAAGAACCTTTCTGCGTTCTCTTCTGCTTTATTTCCAGTAAATCTTTACGCTGATCACGCAGAATTTGCAGAATCACATCAAATGACCTTATTTAAAAAGTTATAAAAAAAAAAAAAAACTTCAATCTTGAATACATGGAAATATGGGATTGACAAATCTCTGTCAGATATTTTTCCTGATGGATTGGTGCGTCTTCAATCAGGAGACAAGGCTCAGGTGTCCCTTTAGTTTACTTCCATTTCCTCGACTTCAGTCTGCTGTTCTTCCTCGACTTCAGTCTGCTGTTCTTCCTCGACTTCAGTCTGCTGTTCTTCCTCGACTTCAGTCTGCTGTTCTTCCTCAACGGGCATGTTTGCTCCGTATGTATCCACAATTTCCCCAAGGTTAAAATTTTCTTGTATACGTTTAAATTTTTCATTTTTTAGTAATTGTATGATGTCACTTCTTGTCTTGACCTGTGTGATGATGCTTTCCATGATGGACTGCATGGAATATGAAAACTCTATAACACTTCTAGTTCTTTCACCTTCTTTGTAATGAAAGCCACCAGTGTGCATGCCAATCAGATTGCCGTGTGCATCAAACACCGGGGAGCCAGAAGATCCATGAAAGAAACAAGAGTTATAAGTTATCTGGTTCTTGTATAGATTTGGCCAACATTGCCATGATACATATGGACAGGACACATTCTCAGATCTGTGTTTGTTTATACTCTGTAGTTGATTCTCAATCCCAATGATGAAGCAGAGATCCATCTTTTTAACCCCACAATCCGGGTGTCCTACAATGTAGATCCCACCACTGTTAGGAGAGGGGCCATGCTTATAACAAGTGAGCAATTCAGTGCAGTTATCAGGTGCAGCTTCCAATTCAAGAAGAGCATAATCATGGCACCTGAGCTTCTCATCTTTTTCATATCTGTAAGCAATAAGGTCACTCTTTGCTTTGAGATTTATTGTCTCAGATCCGACAACTTCATGATTGAACACAGCTGTCAGAGTCCCTGAAAGCTTATGTATGAGAGAAACCTCCGATGGAGAATAAACAAAGTCCTTAACAACATGAGCATTAGTGAGGATGAATCTGTCAAGAAGCCGGTTCCTCTGGCAAAACCATCAATTACTATCACACACACAGAGTCAGACAGATCCATGACTTTCCTCACATTGTTCACCACAGTGAAACACTCATCAACACCTTTATCATATTCTTTTTGCAATAACTCTTGAAGCTTGGGGTTCTTTTGCCATTGTAGCTGATTCAATACATCTTTCAATACAGTCTGCAGAATGTTCTGAATGTCAGTAAAGAATGAATTTCCATAAGTATTCTGAGTTGCATTCCCTTCAGTTGAAGGACCTGCGGATCTTGTCTTTCTCTCTTGAATTGTTTTTTGTTCAGTGTTAGTGGGATGCTGGCATAGGTCATTTTTTTCTGAATCAGCAGCTGAAGGTAAATTTGGTACACTGCTGGTTTTAGTTAGTTTCATTTGGGTTTCATGCCGTCTGCCATCAATAGCAATTATCTGAAATGTCTTCTGATTAAGATCCTCAGCAAGGTCAGACATTTCATACATTGATCCTTGACTCTTCTCTGCTTCACCTTTATACTCCTGAGAGAGGAGACAGAGTTTCTGGAATATTTTATTAATGAATCGTCCATCACGCTTAAGAGCAGTTTCGACTTCCTCTTTTTTTAATGCATAAACACAAACATAAGCAGCTGTGTTTGCCAATTCATTGTTCTTCATTATGTGTTTTTCCCTCCTGTTGTTTTGATTTTAAAGGTGATTAAGTCTGTCTGTCTGTGGAGTGGAAAATCTTCATGTGTCTGTTGCTCTGTAGAAGCCTTTTTTTCCTTTTTGATGAAGGTTATTTCTAAGAGTTCATTTTTGTCAACAAGACGGCAGGGGAAATCTGTTTTCACAGCAGCGCCGTCAGTTCTCTGGATGACCATTTCTTTCTCTTTGTCCCTTACATTCTCATTCCTCTTGAAAGTGTCTCTTTTAATAAGAGCATCAAGAACAGTCATGGATGTATTACATGGCACAGACACTACCTTAGAATAAGAGTCAAAACGAAACCTGAAATTGTGTTTTTGCTCTTCTGCTCCCTGTTAAATTCAGATAAACAATCCATCATGTTCAAACAGACATTCAAGTGAATACCAATGAAAAAATGTTTGCAATGAAATGATGATTCATTATAAGTATATATGTTATACTCCACCCAAAAATGAAAATTCTCTCATCATTTACTTACCTTACGTCCCGTATGCCTTCTTTCTTCATATGAACACAAATGTATATTTTTAGAAAAATAATAAATATATCCCAGAGTTGACAGTTGGCCAGAATTACCGGCTTAAACTGTGGTCTCACCAAGCGACAACATTCTGATCTGAAAAATGAAGCCTACCCGGAAGTGCGAAAAACTGCAATACATCGAAAATCCGCTAGGGGCAGGTCCCAAAAGGGAGCAAATGTCCATAGACCCCCATGTTAAAATGTCAGTTTTCACAGCATAAATTCATGTTTTTACAGGTTGGTCCCATGGACTTTTATTGTATTTTTCAATAGGTTCCGAGTACCTGACAACTGTGAGGGGGGTGATTTTTTTTCTAACTCGTTAGTTTAGATCGTATTTAGATATAAAATGCATGAGCTTGATTGACAGCTGATAACGAGCATAGGCTAAGCCGAGTGGAATTTCTGAAATTTGACGTCTCGGCCATGATCTGACACAACACATCATACCACCTCTGTATCTTTTCTGAACATATGTATTGAAATATTGTACATAAAATGGGTTGCTCTGCTATAAGATTTTCCAAGATGGCGCCGCCCATACCCCCCATAAACGGCCTCAAAACCGTTCTTCAGAAAGTCTATGGGTGACATAACAGACGCTTTGTTCATATTTTTTACAGTCTATGGGTTTCACTAGACTTTGAGCATGTGAAATTTCTACAGAAATTGCATCGGTCATAAAATAATGGCATGCACTTCGCTGCATCTTGCAGATTTCAAGTTTGCAGCTAAGAGGTCAAACTGTGAAACGTTAATATTCTATTAGTCACATGTCTTTCATTTTTATGAATTTGCAGGGTAGAGTTCACCATATTTAAACTCAAATCATCAAAATAATTTGCATGAGCTTGCATTTCCATGTCTCCCGCATCCACATGCTTGTAAATGGAAGTCAATGGAACGAAAAGTGCAGTGTGACCGACCGTTTAAAGAAGTAAAGTTTAAAATATATGAATTTTCTCACACACACCCCTATATTTTTTATTCAAAAGACTGATTCATCCACTGGGGTTGTATGGATTACTGTTCACTCCATGTAACTTTGGGGGTCCCGTTAAATATTATATGGTCTCACTGAGATGGATTATTTGTCTAAAAATCTTCATTTGTTTTCATCTGAAGAAAGAAAGTCATGCATATGGGACTGCATGGGGTGAGTAAATGATGAGAGAATTTTCATTTTTGGGTGGAGTATCCCTTTAAGGTACCTTACCTGCTGCAGATCTTTGAAGGGTCCCTCTTCAACTTCAGTCTTCAATGAACAAGCCATCGTTTCCTGGGGGGGAAAAACTGTGAATTTACGGGCTTACCACTCTAGAGCTTTCTATCATGATTTAAATCATGAAAAGGACAGGTAAGTGCAATGTTATGGTCCTATCACACCAAACAGGATGCAGCAAAGCAAATATGCTTTTGTTTGATTTATTTTGTTTATTACTTGACTTGTATTTTCTTATGCTGTAAAGCGATTTGAGTAGCTCATTTAAAGGTGCTATGAAAATAAAGTTATTATAAAACAAATCAAACACTGAGAGGGAATGAATATGTTTTGAGAAAATACAGTACAAGTACAATACTGTTAATTGTTGCCAGTTTTAGAGCTATCCAGTTGAAGTTTCAGTTTACGCTTTATATACTTTGAGCTATTAACACGGAACTCAAAATATATAAAGTGGCTTAATTTCAGTTAGTTCAAGAGAAGTGTTTTGTATGTCATAGTAAACAGTAGCTGTAGTGTTAAGTGCTATATTTTCCATCCTTCGGATAAGATGTTAAACCGAGGTCTTGTGAAATTAAACATTTATCGTTCTTAGTATTTTTTTAGTTAGCTTAGATAGTAGCATAGCATACAGCTATCCGAAATGATGGGGAGATGTAAAAAAAGAGAAAAACTTTCATCGCAATAAGAGTAGGCTATTGTGATGTCAAAACATTTGGTAGCCTAACTAAACATAAGTTTATTAAGTTTAGGGACAACGTGTTACCATGTTTACATGGTGCAATGACTGGCAGGCTAGGCTACTGCTTTAATTAGTGTTTGATACAAATGTTACAATTTCAATTAAATTCAATTCTTGTGGTTTGATTCCGGTCTTGATTCAATATCGATTTAATTGGATAAATAGTACAGTAGATAGGCTACATGTTAATTTTTCTCAAGAAAGAAATTCTCAAGTAATGCTGAAAATAGCCCTGCTAGCTGGTACTATTAAAGGTTAAAAATAACAACTGAAATGAAATATAATGCAGTTTTTATTATAATAACAACTTTATAATATAGTAATGCGCATTTGAATTTATTTTCGCAGGTTTGTTGTAATAGTGTAAGAGCGCCAGGGCTGTCTTATGACGACACACAAGACGGACCAAATTCATACGGTAACATTAATACAATGGAGACGACCATGACAGTGATTCTTATAAAACTTCTAGATGATGCACAAGATTGTTAAATTTACAGCCTAGCAGATTTAACGTATGTCAATAGGTCCCAATTTAAGAAGTCAGAGACATTCCAAGGTTATATTCGAAATAGTGATATTGTTGTATACATGGAAATCTTACCTTGTCCAAGTTAAAAGAGAATCTAGATTTACTAGAGTTTACTTACCTTACTTACTTAATTACTTACTACTCCACGCTCGCTTTGATCTAATTTCCTGCTCTTCAGTCTCCGCCCACAGTAAAGGGAATCGAAAGTATAGGCCTACTAGAATTTATGATAAAACAAAAGCTATTCACTTGCATAAAGTATCGATTGTACAATAAACTCACAGTTTTTAAAGTTAAATTAATAAAATCTTAAATACTTAAATAAAGGCTTTATAAGGAAAACCTTCATTTTCATTACTTTTAGACAGAGTAAAGAATTGGAGTCAAGAATGAGGCCAATATATATTGGCCTGATTGAAATAATTCTGTATATTTAACTTTTTCAAATATATAGCCTAATTTATAGGGTGAATACTGGTAAAGTGGGGCAGTTAAGCTTCTTAATATCTATCTTTACATGTACATGATTCCATTACTAAAAATCAACACTGAGCTTATCATAACATTACTTAAGTATGTAGTGTACAGTTCACATAATTTGGTAAATACAAATTTTCATACAATCCAGTTACTTGCTGAATTAGCAACGCGAGGAGATTATGTGACAAATCTACCTTTGGATTAGTGGCTGTTTGCACTCACTATTTCTGAAAACATAAGTTAAATGAAAGCCTATTGCACAAAGTATTTAGGCATTTGATTGAGGACACGTTCGTCGTCCAGCAAATCTTCATTCACGAAAGCCATTCCGCTCCACATTGTTCGGCGAAGGACGAATTCATTCATTAAAGTCTAGCAAATAATATTTCGCAGTCTCTTTCGCAGTCTCTGAATGCTTTTTTTTTTTTTGTGGTAAATTAGTTCACAAATAAGCACAAACAAAGCGTATTTTATCCTTTTACAGCATTTGTTTGTTTTATTTCCAGTGAAAACATAAAAGTAGAGGTGTTTGCAGTGATTCAGGTTTGTATTATTGAGATAACCGAAATCATTCATGCTAGAAATGTATTTTTTTTAAAAGTTGTAGTAGGCTAAACGTCTAGAGTAATATTATAGTTTGATGAATATGATATTTTGTTTAAAAAAGTTACCTTATATGAGGTAAAAATATTAAGCTTAAATGAAGCAGGAGAAAGTGCGTGTCGTCTGCTTTCCTCTGTGTGTGAAGTGTAATCTGATCTCAGCGGCCGCAAAATATTTAAGATTCTTCTTCTAGTGTTTTGGCGGGTTACTGACCATTGTAAAGCTGCATACCGCCACCTACTGTATTGGAGTGAGTAAATGATAAAATCAAAGTGGTCTTTAGTCTAGAGATCAATCAAAATATGATTTTACCAGTTTCACATAGAAATCAACTTCTATTTCTACCTATAAAGTTTTTAATTTTAATAGATTTTTAAATTGTGTAGCCCGATCTCATGAAAGTATGTTTCTATACCACGAATATTATGTATCGTGCCATTTATACGCATATTATACGCATATGATACACAGTTTTCGCGTACATATGATACGCACTTTATGGCATGTAATACGCACGTACTTTACTGTTTTCATAAAGGCCTAGAAATATAGGAAATACTGCATAAATATAGGACTTACAATGGATGCTATGCTTCACATCTGCTTTGATTAACAAAGAAATATATTTTTATGTTGATCACTGGCAATTCTTTGGTAAGTACATTAATATTATGCCAAATAACAGATAAATGTATTGTTTTTTGTGTATGAAAAAATAATAATTTATCATTTTATATCATTTTCTTTTAAACGGAAAGATGAGTTTTATTAGCTCGTGCACAAAGCTAATCTCAAGGTCAAACTATTGCCCTTACTGAAAGATAGACTGCCAAAGAATTAAGCATGGGAACAAAAAATCTTACATTCATTTACAAATAAATACATCATAATAATTTATGGGCTTAAATGGTACAGCGCCACAAAATGCATGAGAACTATAGCCAACACAAGCTAACCATGAATTAAAAAATACACAATAAAAATTACTAGGATGCTTAGTCCACAGTATATTTAAGCTCTATGCATGACTTTGTAAACATACCTTACATTTTTAAAGGAAAACATTGCCTTTTTTTCACCATTACTCACTGTGGAGCCATTTAAGCCCACCTTATGTGTTTCAACTACCTTAATTTACAACTATATTTAGATAGGCCTACAAATTATACACATTAATTCTAATGAGATTGAGCCCGTTTTGTCCTAAAGTCCCTTATATATAACCTGGCATAACTCGGCATAACTCGGGAGCCAAGCCAAGTTGGGGCTCAAGAGTCCCAAGCCCCTGGGACTGTATACGGTTCGAGTTACCACCACTTCGTATCCAGCTTTGACCAGGCATTACTCTGGACCCAAGCAGTGTTGGGGCTCCAGATTCGGGGCATAGAGGGGTCACCCAGTGGGCCTCATATGCCGGGAGTATGGAGTCCAAACTTGGCTTTCTTCCCAAGATACGGTAACTTCATGTGGATCTTTGACCAGGCATAACTCGGGAATCAAGTTTGGTCATAACTCGGACCACCCCAACCCCAGAGTCTGGAGCCCTAACTTGACTTCCTTACCGAAATACTCCCGGTCAAAATTTTACCTTTGACCGGGCATAACTCCAGAGTCAAGCCGATTTAAGGCTCCAGACTCCCAGTGTGGGGGGGGCCACTAGGAGACCCCCCCAAGCCCAGAGTAAAGAGTCCTAACTCGGCTTGGCTCCCGAGATACACCCGGTTAATTCCAGCTCCAACTCCAGAGTCAGGCCGATTTAAGGCTCCAGACCACCATCCTGGACCCCCAGGCACTAACACCTACCCATCCCACCCAAGGCTCTAATGAAACATTAGTAAAAAGATTTATTTTAATACTTCATTGTCACTGAATAAATATATTGATGTTTTACTTCTTTAAAATAAAATATTTTTTGATATTTTGTGAATCAATCATGATTTGGGCTTATATGGAACACATGCAGGCTTAAATTGTGCCAAAGTACCAATTAATCCCATGCCAGACTTCTGACTTTATTCATAAAATATCTTAATTTTATATTCTAAAATCTACATCAACTAATTGATACATTTTCAAATGAGAGATAAATCTTGCATTTTAACAAGTGATTTTTCTTATAAACCATGCCAATATCTACGAAACAAACCTAGACTTAGATTTTGGTGGGCTTGGTACACTTAACCTATATTGTTTCATATCGAATTATTTTACATTAGAGCCATATGGTGCTAATGGTACTTTGCTACAGTCTTGTGTGAATGCCATTCAAAATCTCAAGTACTTTATAGGCAGAGGCAGCACAAAAACAGAAATGGCAACTGAATTGGCAAAAAAAGAAGACAAACTCTATCCTTTTCAGCTCAAACTCTGAATTATGGTAATGTATGGTGTATGATTTCTATAGCACTTTACACAATACATTGTTCCAAAGCAGCTTTACAGTGATAAACAGGAACAAGGAACCCAAACTTCATCAGGTGACAGAAATGGAAAACCTTGGGAGAAACCAGGCTCAGTCGGGGACCAATATGGTGTGGTTATGAGGCTAGACTGGGTAAACCCAGCCCGATCTACCGGCGATTAGATTTCGCCCTGCAGCTCAGGCTGGAAACCTGTACATTCTTCTATCCTGCTTCCATTACAAATTTGCGGGGACCAATCACGAACTGGCTTATCCACCTGGCGCGCTATTGGCGGGTTTAATCCAATCCAATTCCTTTTAACCTCTCGACGATGCTCAATGGCTTCTTTAGTTTAGCAAACAAATCGCTCGAGTGGGTGTAAATACCTCCATTGGTGTAAATACCACTCACTTTCATGTTTTTTTTGCACAACCTGCTAAAATCGCTCAATGCCATTGCTGCTTCTGCAAACCGTTGATCAATGCTACAAACCAACATATTTGTTGACAGTTGACACATTTCCTGCCTGGAGTTTTCGCTGCAAACTACGTCAACTGGATCGTTGGTCTGATTGGTTGAAGGACTATCCAATTGTGTACAGACAGAGAATGTCTAATATGAAGAGAATTGGCACTCTCTGGTTGCTTCCGGCTTCTGGACTGGCTGCAGTAACACGTCTCTGTCCATGCGGGGGTGCTCACAGGCGAGTGCAGAATGAATGGATATCTATGGCAAAAAATTATATCCTGAGAAAAGTGGATTTTGATGGGTATAGTGCCATTATGGCACTATACCCATCAAAATCCACTTTTCTCAGGATATAATTTTTTTTCTAGTAATTTAAATGTGGTATTCGAAAGGAGATGCAAAGAAATTACACATTGCTGGGAGTAAGATTTTTTAGAGTCACTTATTTGCTTTAAAAAGTCTTTTAAAGTGTCAATGACGTCATACACATCATACGGCCAGAGATACTGCTTTACGGCAATCCTTCAGTCACTTTGGTGCTTTCGTGATCTGCACTTTCTTTTCTCTCGAGGCATCGACAACACAGCTGACACAGGTAACACGTGCTAGAAGAGTTTTTGTTTTGTTTGTTTCTAGTCCCGCTTCGGATGCCACGATGCCATCAAGTGGTATCTCTGGTCGTAATCAGTCCTTTACTGACATATCAGCATTCATTAGCAGAATGCTAGCGTGTTATGGGCAACAACAACTCAACCTGTACGAAATCGAAAGGACATAAGTACTCGTTCATTCAACTTTCGACCTATAACCCATGTTGAACTTGCAAAACCTACAATAAATTCTGAGATTTCTCAACGGCAATCGGGTGAAAGAGACGAATTTAGCCGTCTAGCCCCATAGACTCCCATTCATTCTGCACTCGCCCGCGATCACCTCCAGTGGAATTCTAATGGAACTGCAACCAAGATCGATACAATGGGGCTAATAGGAAGTGCCAAGGCTCTCCGTAGACGGGCTCTGATACAGAGTCATTTGAACTATGCCCGTTGATCACGCCTCTTGTGCAGTAGAAAATACAGACCAGACTCCCCAGACTAATGTTCAATCTTAAAAGATTGAGCTTGTTCTGGTGATAACCAGACTAATTCTTAGGCTGCATCACAAGTTAAAATTGTGGATTGATATTATTCAGAAAATTTCATCAAATTCTTTCTGTGTCAGAATCAGAGTACATCACGCCGATATATGAAGGCGGAGGAGTTGAAGCTGGCCATAGCGTCTGTGCAGAGGACTTGTCTGGTTCTCGTGTGCAGAGGATATGTGCCGATGGCTCTTGTGTCTCATTGTTTACAGTCTGGAAGTGCTTATAGTCAAGAATGAGGCCAATATATTTTGTTCAGCATGATTATTTAATAAAGCAAAAATAAGGCACAAGGTTAGAAAAAATAAGACACAACAGGTTTATAAAGACATATATACTGTATGTATATATGTGATAATGTACATGTGTAGCTGTAGGACTTTTTTTTTCTTTTTTCAAACATCAGAGAATTGAACAATGCTGGAGCAGTCATAGTCAGGGATACTTTAACCAAAAATGAAAATTCTGTCAGCATTTATTCATGTTGTCTATTTTTCCCCCCGAAATATATTTCTTTTGCTCAAGAAAGTCATGCAGGTTTGAAATGATGAGGGTAAATAATAATTGACAGCATTATAATTTTGTGTCTATTACTTTAAAATATAGCATTAAGGATTTCTGGAAATTATACAGAATATAATTTATCCTTTGGAATCATACAGATACAATCTAACAGATCAGGATGTAGTTTTCTGGTTGCTCCATTGCATATTAAACATAGAATGTACGTTACACAAGAATCAAGTCAATAGACAATGACAATAATAGTGACAATGAATAGACACATTTGCATAGAGTAATCCAGGAATCACACAGAACTTATAACTCTACACATAATTGAATGAAATTGTTTATTAAACATGCCTGCATAATACCCCAAGATATATGAATATGATACATATAGACACAGTGGCGCCAATCAAAACTCAAGACTCTGCTGTCCCATTATTTATCTACAACCTTTAAAACCTTTAAACCGAGAACGCAGAATTCTCAGAATCTCTTCTGAGTTAAGTATTTTAGAGTATTTAGCTGAAGTATTTGTGGATTTCATTGTCTTTCTCTTTTGAGTTTCTTCTTGTTCAGTGTTGACGGGATGCTGGTTAGAATCAACGTTTTCTTTTAAATCAGCGGCTGAAGCTTCATTCATTTCAGGGCTGACATCACTCAAGAAGTCTTCTTGGCTGTCTGGCTCGTTTTTATCACTGATAACAATAATCTCAAAATGCTTTCCATCAAGATGCTCTACAGTGCTTGACATTACATGGTTTATCTCGCTCCCTAACTCACGGAGTGCACACTGTTTCTTGAATATGACATTGATGAAGCGTCCGTCACGCCGGAGAGCATCCTTTAGTTTGTCTTCTTTGAACGCGTACACACAGACATCCTCAACTTTCCTCATCAGCTCATTGTTTTTTATTAAGCGTTTCACATTATTCCCTACTTTTGTTTTAATGTAAAAGATTACAAAGTTTTCTGATTTATTAGATAATGAAAGTCTTCCAGTTGTTTTTTTCTTTGTATCAACATTTCCAGTATTTTTGATGAAGGTTATGTCTAAGAGCTCATCTTTTTCAATAAGACAGCAGGGGAAATCGGTCTTCACAGCAGCTCTAGGAACTTCTCCATTGGATCTCTTGATGACTATTTCTTTCTCCATGTTTTCTTTTTTAATGTTCTTGAAAATCTTGTTTGTATTAAGAGCATCAAGAACAGTCTTGGATGTACCACACGCCACTGCATGTTTCTTAGATTGGTAGCGGAAATTGAAACTGTGGCTTTGCCCCTCGTCGCACTGTTAAATTCAGAACAAGAAGGACAAGAAACGACAATAAATGCAATACAGGTAAAGGCATTTAAACTGATAAGCACCAAGTACCATTAAAATTCACAAACCTGCTGCATATGGCTTTTTGATGGACCCTCTTTAACTTTATCCTTGAAAAAATCGTCCTTCCTTTCCTGAATAAATGTCAACACAACAGTATTGTTAAAGGGTTAGTTCACCCCAAAATGAAAGTTCTGTCAGTAATTACACACCCTCATGTTGTTCCAAACCCCCCAAAAAGTTGTTACTTTTGTTTGTTTTTTGCACACAAAAAGTATTCTCGTCGCTTGATAAACTTAAGGTTGAGCCACTGTAGTCACTTGGACTATTTTAACAATGTCTTTACTAACTTTTCTGGGCTGGCAGATATCAATTACCTTGCAGCCTATGAAGGAGTGAGACAGCTCTCAGATTTCATCAAAAATATCTTAATTTGTATTCCGAAGATGAGCGAAAGTCTTACGGGGTTGGAACAAGTAATTACAGACAGAATTTTCATTTTTGGGTGAACTAATCCTGGTTTACCATCATATTGTAAATCATAAGCAATGCAATAAATTGTCCCTCTAAAGATATGTATTTTAAAGCAGCTATCAAAAAGCTTTGTCTTTCCAAAATGTTTTAGCTAGAGTAATTCCACACACTTTTTCATGAGACCCTTAAATAATCTTCATCCAATGATACAGATATGTCAGTATGCAACAAATCTTTAGAGGATCACGGCCATTGTTTCCTTTTTTCTTGCTCGTAATATTTATTATTTTCTAAAACAATGGCATAAGAAATATTAAAGCAGCATATATTAGTATCATTAATTGAACACATTTGAATCTAATACAATTCAGGACATTACCAAAATTACATAGAATTTTATGATATTGCCACACAAAATTAATCAAAAGTGCACTCAAAGTATATAAGATTGTTAGTTTCTTTAACACGCACCATTTAAAAATAGGCCATGATTAAAAATCTCAGAGTGGAAAAAAGTAGTTCATTAAACGTTCTATAGTATAAATTGCAAGTCTTCTAAAGCCATACAGTAGCTTTGTGCGAGGAACTGACCAAAATTTGGTATTTCTATTTGAATATATGCAGAAACAACTGTGGAGGGAAAAACTTTAATGTTTGAAAAACTTTTTTTTGAAGGTTAAAGGCATTTTTTGATCTGTTCGTCTTCCTCACATGTGACAGGATCCAGAAGACTGGGAATAGTGCACAATATAGACTACTGTTATAGTGTTATTGTATGAGCTTGACAACTCCGTGTCTGTGAAGTTTGAACTAATGATTAAAGACATAGGTCTTTAAAAAGTTATTATTATAAAAAAAGGTTATTTTGCACTTGCTTATTTACTTGACCTTGATGTTTTCATTGCCTGAGACATGAGCAATTACCTAAAACTTTGTTTCTTAGATCTGAATCATTATTAGTGAAATATCATAGGCTTACCTGCACCTTTTCACCAGTTTGTGACGCCCCTTTGGCTTCACTGTTGCTGTCAGCTGGCTTTTCCTGAAATAGACATTCCACAATCTTTACCATTATTATTTAGATTAAGCTAAACATTTCAATATGATCCCCATAAAGAATGGCAATAGCCAAGCTTAGAAATCAATATTTATAAATCAGATATATGTCAGTGGAAAATATTTCACATTGCTGTTATTCATTTTCTTTGTTGGTCGAGAGTGATGATGGCAGTTCAGTGTTTCTGTGAAGAAGACAAATGATGAGCTCAAGATTAATATCTCAAAGAAATCTGATTTAAAAAAAAATCTATTATACTGCATTACTAAAGTATGTATAGTGCAGTCTTGGTAAATAAAAATTGGCTTACAATCTTGTTGTGTGAAAAATGTGTTTTTTATAGCATATATTTTTCACACAACGGGATTATTTCCTGAATTATCAAACGCGAGGAGATGAGACGTGACAAAAACTATCTTTAGATTAGTGCCAACTGTTTGCACTATTTATGAAAACATTAGGCAAATTTAAGTCTATATTGCAGACAGTATTTAATAGGCATTAGATTGGACCATAGACTTGGACACGTTCGTCGTCCAGCAAATCTTCATTCAAGAAAGCCGTTCCGCTCCCCGTTGTTCGGTGAAGGACGAATTCATTCATTAAAGTCTAATAAATAATATTCTCTTTAGCAGCCCGCGGTCTTTGAATGCAGAAAAAAACCCACCTAAGCGCATCGGGAACGAAAAGTCACTAATCCAAACACATTTGGTATCATTCTTGGAGTCTTTAATGTAGGCTACATATATAGACACAATGTTTTTTTTTTATGTAAATTCTTTCACAAATAACGTTAATTCTCAACAAGCGCATTTTATCCTTTACAGCATCATTAGCCTACCAGTAAAAACATAAAAGTAGCCTAGATAACCGAAATCAATTATGCTAGAATGTTTTTTTAGTTATTATATTTTGTTGAATATGATATTTTGTTGAAAAAAGTTACCTTATGTGATTTAAAATAGCTTAAATGAAGCAGGAGAAAGTGCGTGTAGTCTGTTTTCCTTTGTTTGTGAAGATCATGTGATCTCATGCAGCGCGCGCAAAAGATTTAAAATTCTTCTAGTGTTTTGGCGGGTTATATAGACCATTGTAAAAGCTGCATACCGCCATCTATTATATTGGAGAAAATCATAAATTGAAAGTAAAATGATCAAATCAGAGTACAGTATTTGGTAAAATCATGGCTTCATTGATCTTGACCAGATTCACCCATACACAAAAGAAATATAATTGAAATATATTTTCAGAATATATTTTGGAATATATGCAAATATTTGAAATTGGCCCAATAAATATATTTCACACTTAACATCATATATTTTTGTTATATTCTATACATCAGAATATATTTCAATGTATTTTTTTGTGTATGGGTCCCCAAAAGTGTCAAAAATATATGTGGCAAATATAACAAAAATATATGATGTTAACATTGTTAAGTGTGAAATATATTTATTGGGCCAATTTCAAATATTTGCATATATTCCAAAATATATTCTGAAAATATATTTCAAATATATTTCTTTTGTGTATGGGCACATAGAAATAATCTTCTGTTTCTACTTATAAAGGTTTCCATTTTTAAATATATTTGTATTATCTAGCCTAGGCTACCTTTTATCTATACCCCGATTATTATGACCGCCGCTAGCATAGCTAGCGAAAGCGGTCATATAGGGAGTGTCAAAGTTTTTTTTTCTTTTTTTTTTTCGTCATCTACTGAATTTTTCGTCAACGATACCAAGGACACCGAAACACCGGGGAACATGAAATTTGGTGGGCATGTAGCCCCACTAGACTTTTACGGAAAAATTTAGTTTGGTCCCCGGGGGCCACTCCCCCCCCCCCGCGCTGGGCCCCCCCCCAAACCCAAAAAATGCTGTTTTTCCTAAATAACTACCTGAACTGTGGCACCGAGGATGAAGAAATTTTCATGGTATGTTGGTCTTAAGGGCCCACATCAACCTAGCCCATAATCACTCATTTGTGATTTGCGCCCCTCCCATAAAACATGAAAATGCAATATTATTCTGCTTTAATCGCCCATATCTTCAGTTGAGATGTTCAGAACTGCACCATATTTCATGTGTATGATTAACTTGACATCCTCTGGGGGTATGCTAAGTTTCGTAGAAGGGTTGCTGGTTTAGGATGATACTGTCACTAAGGTTGCCAACTGTCCCGAATTAGGCGGGACGTCCCGTATTTTGGGCCTAATTTATTTGTCCCGTGCGTGACCTCCCGTGTCCCGTTTTTTGACAAGCTGATAAACCACTGACTGATACAACAGCAACAGCAGCAGTGCTGACCATGACACTTGAGAATGATCACCGACACCTGTCATCATCCAATCACAGCTTTTTTTAATCACTGTTTTGAGACAAATCATTGTTTGATTTGCGAACATCCTCTGCCGTCTGGTCGCTTCCGCTTCAAGCCGGACTCGTCTCGCGCTAACGGTAATTTCCTTTCACTGTCCACGTTTTGATTTCGGCTAATCAATTTTGGCGAATGCAAACAACGTGATATTGTTCATGAGTCTGACATCCAGCCACGCAAGAAAACATGTAATCTACCTGAGGGAATAATATGCTCAAAAAACATTTCTGATTATTATTAATGTTTTAAAGCTTTTAGAAAGTACATAGAAAGCTTTTGTAACATTATCTTAACTGTCACTTTTGATTAATATAATGCATCCTTGCTGAATAAAAGTAGGCAATTACTTTCTTTATTTTTTTCCCCAAAAAATAATCTTACTAACCCCAAACTTTTGAACTGTAAGCCTAGTGTATAATGTTAAAAAAGCTTTCTATTTTAGATAAATGCTGTTATTTTGAACTATGGTTTGTTTGTACTTTTTTCATGTATGACATTAAAATTATTTTTAGAATTAAATACATAAATAGGTTAAGCAATACAAATGTGTTTATGTCTGATAACCTTTTAAACACAAACTTAACTGCAGACACTGAAATGACGTACACTGTGTGATACAGTACAAATATTTTGAGTGTCCCTCATTTTCCTATAAATAACCACGATTGTCCCGCATTTTCCTTTTCTGAAGTTGGCAACCCTAACTGTCACACACACACACACATGCAGGAATACAAACAAACGCAAGCATGCACACACACTGACATCCACACGCACAGACACACACCGTCACACCCATACACACACACATACAAATCCACAAGCACAGACACACACACAAACACACACGCGCACACACATGTACGCACACATACATACACGCACAGACACACTCACACACAGACACACACATACACAAACACACACACACACATACACACACACACAGACAGACATGCACATACTACTACTTTTTTTAGGTATATACATAAACACGCAATACAGCCAAATTGCTCCACGTCATTTATTTTTGTGGAAAGCCAGTGCAGGCCTGTGCGGCGGTCATATTTTGTACCGCCATGCGGTACATCTAGTTTTGCCAGTGTTTGTCGAAGTTGCTTTTAATGAGTGATATACCTTCATTTTTCCAAGAGGAATCTATATTGTATGGAATAATTTTATTTTTATTTAACTCAAAATGCTTCACGCTTTGATTTACAAATAAATATTTTTCTGTTAATCACTGGCATGTCAATAAATAAATACAGTCCACTTTAATTTTAATAAACACTTTTTTAGACTACAAAATTGATCCCGTTCTTACATTATGGTGTGATGCGCACGGCTCGACATTTCAATGCCTTTTTTTGCGAGTAGGCTAGCCTAAGCAGCGTTTATACATCGAGGCCATAGTCACGGCAGCCAGTCACAAGTCCGAATTAAACGTAGCCTATAGCCTACCTCACTTTTCGTGACGTTGGTACAACTTTGCATTTTAAACGAAAATGTCTCAGAAAAACGAAAGAAAAAAACATCCACTTTTCCTTTAGTAGCCTATTAAACATAATGCTGTGCTATTGTTTTATTTTTTATTTTTGCTTTAAGAAGTTAGAGACATTCCAAGGTTATATTCCAAATAGTGATATAGTTTAAAAGGAAACCAGGAAATGTTACCTTGTCCAAGTTAAAAGGGAATATAGATGGTGTACACTACAGTGTGTAAACGTGACATCTTAACTTAAGAGTTTTTGTTCTCATCTTATTCGGTCCAAGCTCGCTTTGATCTGATTTCCTGCTCTTCAGTCTCCGCCCACAGTAAAGGGAATGGAAAGTAATAGAATTTATGATGAAACAAAAGCTATTCACTTACATAAAGTGACAAGGATGAACACCCATGAGCCACGCCTAAAAAGTCATAATAATGGGCCTCTTCCTATATATTTGATATTAGTTCTCTTACGAGAGTACTCTCGTGTTGTGTAAGTTTAGCTTACGCTACGGGAAAACTCCTTTTCTCGAGAATACTGAAGCAAAAAATTATCCTTAATTTTTCAACATGTAAAATGCATTTGCTGCAGCAGGCAGACATAGGCGAGGCAGCTCGCGCGCCCATTGGCTGCTCTGCTGCAACCTATCAGTGTGCGTCTTGGCATGACTCCAGCACCAATGGGAAGCCTTCCCGTGCTACGTCATGACCCACCAAAATGGGTGTGGCCTAAGCCTATAAATACCCATCGCCCAGGTTGCACAATGATTTCGTCTCCTTAAGCGAGTGGCTACACTTCACTGGATCTCTGAGAGAAGAAGCTGCGTCGTCGAAAGGCACTTTCAGCGGGACGAGCTCGAGTTTGAGGACGCCTTAACTCGCCGTACCTGCTGCGCTATCCGGCGCTTATATCCTTTTACTGCTCCGTGTGTGTTCGCCGCTGCGACACACACGTTTTCTCTCTAAAAGAGCCAGGCATTTCTAAATGCCTCCTACCTTCTGCGGCTCGTGCAGAGCCGTCCTCAGCAACGGGGACCGCCACGTTCTGTGCGCTTCCTGTCTGGGGAAGGAACACGCGGACCACGCGCTCGCCAATGGCGGCTGCCAGGAATGCGAGTCATTGCCTCTCTCGACCCTGCGGACTCGACAGGCTTTGTTCGGCATCAAGTCCGCTTCTCCCATGCCTTCTGTTGGGCCGCGCCGTAAGAAGCGCCGCTCACAAAGGCCACCAGAACCTTCGGTGAAGGAGAACTCGCCGGCGGTGTCCCCGCGAGCCTCCTTCTCGGAGTCCCCCGTCTCCTTCCTTGACGGCCAGCGCCCCGCGGTGGTCGAGGGGATGGAACGGGATGTCGTGGAGGACGACAGCTGCTCTCTCCTGCTGTCTTCTGATTCTCGGAGGTGCAGAAAACGTCTCAGGCTATGAGACACTTTTTGCTGCGGCACTCCAGTTCTGCAGCAGGCCGTGCTAAGAAGCAGCCGCCAGCTCGAAGAACAGCGCCCCCACTGCCTCCTCCACCCGCCCCGCAACAGCGCAAGGCCCGGGATGCACGCCAGCGCTCACGCTCTACGAGCCGCCGCAGACCGCCTCCTGCCTGGGGACCCAGGCCCAGGCTCGCGCCTAGCTTCGAGCCTCCTAAGTCTTCCTAGTACCCCTAGGAAAGCGCCGATGGTTAAGTCCCGCCATTAAAATCAGCGCGAACCGCTCTCTCAGTCCCCTCAAAAGAGACGATTCGAAGAGTGTATTCAGCAGCCAACGAGCCAGTTCTTCAACTCGCTCGCCTACACACAAACGCCGTTTTTACGGTGACCCACATAAATCTCAAAAAGAGCATTATGTCTGGTCATATTTTGAATGATCGTGTTTTGAATGTAGGAAAGGTGCCCACTGCCCAGTGCCCACCCCTGCACACAAACACTACTCTCTGTGTGTCACACTCATCCAGGGTCAAAAACAATAAAGCTGGCTCAGGCCACTCGATCGCTAAGTGTAGGAAAAGTGCCCACTTCCCAGTGTTCACCCCTACACACAAGCACTACCCACGCAGTGTCTCACACCACTACAGGGTCCATATCAGTCAAACCGGCTTATGCCGTTCATGTTTTAAGTGTAGGAAATGTGTTCGCTGTAAAGCGCTCACCCCTGCCCATGAAAACGACTGTATCTGCGCTACGCACACTCTTAACGCCTCAGTGTATGAACCCAGCTCGAGCTGGCAGTGTTTCAAGTGCAGATCAAGTGTCTGCCTTTCAGCGCACACACTTTGTTAAAAGCACTCTGTGCCTCACGCCGCGAGCCCACACAGCTGTCTGTAATACAACATCTCCCCGTTTCTACGACCGGGGTGCCACTTACAGAGCCACCGCACAAAGTGCTGTCTGCCCCATTCGAAATGAACATGGTGAACCCATGTATACGAGTATACGATGTATACGATCCCTGAATACGAGCGACCGGAGCCCAGATTTCATTTTACCCCTGGCAATTCACGCGAAAGCATGGGAATTGATCCCAGGGGTCTCAAATTGGGTGCTAAAGACAGTGAAACAGGGCTACTCGCTACAATTCGCTCGCAGACCGCCGCACTTCACAGCCCGGGTCGAAACCTCGGTGAATCAGGAAGTGGCATCGAGATAGCGAATTTGCTGAAAAAAGTGGCGGTGGAAAACATCCCCTTGGCCGAGAGCGAGTCGGGGTTTTACAGCCATTACTTCTTAGTACCAAAGAAGGACGGCGGGCTCCGCCCTATACTAGATCTCAGACGTTTGAACAAAGCACTGATTATACGCTCGTTCAAAATGATCACAACCAGACAAATCCTCGCTTGAATTCGACCGGGGGACTGGTTTATATCAGTGGATCTGAAAGACGCCTATTTTCAGATCCAAATAGCAGCCCGTCACAGGCCATTCTTGAGATTCGCCTTCGAGGGCCGGGCTTATCAGTACACCGTCCTTCCCTTCGGCCTGTCTTTAGCACCTCGTACATTTATGAAGTGCATGGACACGGCGCTCGCGCCCCTCAGACGACGGGGCGTGAGAGTCCTGAACTATCTGGTCGACTGGCTAATTTTAGCCCAGTCAAAGGAGGAACTGGTGTTACACAAGGCATTACTGCTGGCCCATCTGGAACAGCTGGGTCTCAGAGTCAGAGTCGGCGCGTACCAGCGCGAGCGTGGACATCAGGTTTGCTTTGTCTCACGGTGAATCAGACATGCGCAGCAGCTCTGAAACCGTGGATGAGAACCGGATGCTACCAGGCCGGCGTGAACCTGGGCACCGCCTCACAAATCAAAGTAGTCTCGACAGATGCTTCCAACACGGGTTGGGGCGCCCTTTACGAAGGGAGACCTTCCATGGGCTTGTGGTCAGATGCAGAGAAGTGTCTTCACATAAACTGTATAGAGATGAAAGCGGTCAAAAACGCCCTTCAGTTCTTCCTCCCTGTGTTAAGGAACCACCACGTTCTGGTCAGAACAGACAACACGTCAGTGGTGTCCTATATAAATTGCTAGGGCGGCCTCAGGTCCCAGAACCTTCTTGCAATAGCAAGACGCCTCCTCATATGGGGCCAGCACAACCTGCGCTCGCAGAAAGCGGCTCATGTGCCGGGCGTCCTGAACGTGGGCCCAGATATGCTATCCAGGGCCAAGCTTCCCCAGGGGAGTGGTCTCTGCATCCCATGACGGTGCAAAATATCTGGGACATTTTCGGCAGAGCAGAGGTAGACCTGTTCGCGTCGCAAACCAACGCTCACTGCCCGATGTTCTTTTCAAAAGAAAGGGATGTGCTGGCCCTAAGCTGGCCCAGGCACCCTCTCTATGCGTTTCACCCGGTCGCCTTGTTACCAAAGGTAATCAAGCGAATCAGGGAGAGCAAATGCTCAATACTCCTGATACTCCTGATGTGAGGTAACGGTGCTGCTTTCTTTCCTACAAGAGCTGTTGGACAGCGGGAGAACCCCATCCACGCTCAAGGTGTATGTGGCGGCTATAGCGGCTTGTACGAAGCCTGTGAATGGCCAGTCGCTGGGAAAGAATGACCTCATAATCCGTTTCCTCAGGGGGGCTAGGAGGCTGAACCCTCCTCGGCCACCCTCGGTTCCAGCTTGAGGCCCTTTCCCACGGTCCTAGAGGCCATGAAAGGTGGACCATTCGAACCATTACACGTGGTGTAGCTGAAGTACCTGTCCTTCAAAACCGCTTTTCTGCTGGCACTAGCCTCAGTAAAACGGGTGGGCGACCTGCACGCGCTCTCAGTGAGCACTACATGCCTGGAATTTGGGCCTAATGACTCTAAGGTCATCCTCAAACCAAGGCATGGTTACGTCCCGAAGGTGCTTGCGACTCCGTTTAGAGCGCAAGTTATTTCCCTTTCGGCCCTCCCTGTGTCCGACAGTGAGGTTGGGGTTAACTTCCTCTGCCCAGTAAGGGCTTTAAAGGTCCCGTATTATGCCCCTTTTCACAAGATGTAAAATAAGTCTCTGATGTCCCCAGAGTGTGTATGTGAAGTTTCAGCTCAAAACACACAACAGATAATTTTTTACAGCATGTTTAAATTGTCATTTTTTGGGGCTCAGAAAAACGCGCTGTTTTAGTGTGTGCCCTTTAAATGCAAATGAGTTGCTGCTGGACGACCCAGGGGGCGGAGCTTCATGAGCTCGCACTCAGTCGGTCAGGGCAATTTCATCTCACGGAATGATGATAATATCAGAAACTCTCAGTAACGGTGTTCATTTCGAGTCGGACAATAATGCCTACAGAGTCAGAGTGCTGTATAGAGATGAAACAGGTATAGTTTAGTAGTTTAATTACGGTTATTAGAACGTATTTGTCATCTGCTTGTATGTATCCATTATTTATTAATAGCCTACAAGTCTGCTGTCTGAATGATGATCAAACATATACTGATGAGTTTAATAAAGTTTATTGTACATCACACAAAAGATGAAGCATCAGTTTTACTTCAGAAAATCACCGTAAGAGCTGAGTAAACAGTAAGTTATAAGAAGTGCGCAAGTACATAAACGAATTTCGGTAGAGTTGAGGGAGCATTCCTGTGGGTGGAGGTTAGTCAAAAAACGGTTCTAGTGACGTCATTAAAGAAGGAAGTAGAGGGATGTAGTCCAAACGGGCCGTTCGATGTAGTCAACTTCTGTCAAATAAAATATCTCGCTTGGCATTGAACTTTGAGCTTTATAATTTTACAGATATTATTTATGCTCTAACAGCAACATTACACACTAACTAAAGTTTGAAACATGGGATCACGAAGAACGGGACCTTTAAGGATTTATGTGGAGCGCTCTGCTGCCTTTAGGCAAACGGAGCAGCTTTTCGTTTTGTTCGGTGGCCGCGTCAAAGGACTAGCCATCTCGAAACAGACCCTGTCCAGATGGAGAGTAGATGCTATCACGTCAGCTTATGCGTCCAAGGGCCTGGATTGCCCCTTGGGGGTTAGAGCCCACTCGATTAGAGGCATGGCCTCGTCGTGGGCATGGACAACAGGAGTCTCACTTCATGACATTTGTATGGCAGCAGACTGGGCCTCACTGTCTACATTTGTAAGGTTTTATAACCTAGAAGTGCCCGTCTTACAGGCCAGGCTGTTCTCAGTCTGATTATACCATATTAACATTGTCTACCCAACTCAGTTTGATTAGACTGTTGATATGCTGCAACGTCCTGTGGGCTTATGCAGTTTCAAGGTTGATGTACTGCCTTAACTGTATATATGTGCGTGCACCTATCTCGCATTACCGAGTCGTCCCTCCCCGTTCTGCCGCTTCGCGTTTATTCCACTTTACATGAGCCCCGGGTATACTGCCCTTGGGACATTAGTGTTGGAATTCCGCACGCACGGCGTTTTACATGGGGTTCCCGTAGTGTAAGCTAAACTTACGCAACACGAGAGTACTCTCATAAGAGAATGACACTCGGTTACTAACGTAACCTCGGTTATCTCTAGAGAGGGAATGAGTGTTTTGCGTAACCTGCCGTGCTTGTGCTGCATTATGGTTTCGCTTCTAGTCGACTGAAATCATTGTGCAACCTGGGCGATGGGTATTTATAGGCTTAGGCCACACCCATTTTGGCGGGTCATGACGTAGCGCTGGAAGGCTTCCTATTGGCGCTGGAGTCATGCCAAGATGCACTGATAGGTTGCAGCAGTTGCTGCCTCGCCTATGTCTGCCTGCTGCAGCAAATGCGTTTTACATGTTGAAAAATTAAGGATAATGTTTTGCTTCAGTATTCTCGAGAAAAGTGTATCTTTACACTTCAAAGATATTTGAAGTGTTTAGTTGGTCTCAGGTCCCATTGAATAACACGGGGAGGCGGGGTTTATGACCTATACTAGGACCAGTCACCGGGGGGCGATCGAGACGTTTTGGCTTCACTTTTCAGGGCTTGTGCGGCACGCTTGGTCTGGACTAGGGCTGCACGATTAATCGCAATTTACATGTAATCGCACTTAAATCGAGATGGCTTATCGCGATTTTAAAATCGCAAAGGCTGCGATGATTTTTTTATGCGCAGTTTGTCATTGATGTACGGCTCTGTAAACGCTGCTCCATCTGAAAGCACTGTGAGGAGTCACTTATAACGTGCATTTGAAAAAACAACACGCGTCAAACATCTTTCCAAAACATGAGAAGCATTTATGAACCTCTTGTCCAACAACAGACAACATTTAATAACATGCATTTACTCCAAACTCACTTCATAACGACAGTTGAGCTCCTCCTTCTGTGAGATGATGTGCCTTCTTACACAGAATAAGGCAGTAGTGTATTTATAAGTCATGTTTAATCAAAGCGTTTCAATCTTCTGTTTATTCAGCTACAGCGATAGGGATTTCCTGGAATGATGCGCATTATTGTACTTCTGCGGTGGGGCATATTTATCGTGTTTGCGTGAGAGCGCCCTCTGGCGTTCAAATGGGGCAGTGTTTACTACCAATCAGCCGCACTCCACTGACAAACTGCGCATAAGATAATCGCAAATCGCGTGCGGTTTTGTTGCGATTAATCGTGCAGCCCTAGTCTGGACCAATCGGACACACACAAATTATTCATTTATTTAATGAATAATCCAGCAAATTCACTGTGAAACTTTCACCAAAAACTAACAGCCCAAATGAAGCTAACACACTGGCAGGACAGTGTCTTGTTACAGGAAACACAGAGAGTTTTACGATCCAAAGGAATGTGGCCGCATGTGCAAGAGAGAGACAATGGGAAGACAGAAACAATCTTCCATGCAGACTTCGCTGCATTAATCAGAGACGAACTGATCTAGAAATTAACGTGCATCCCAGAAACTGTGTGAATGATTGTGATGTTTTGTGTCCTATTATGTATACACCATGGTATGTATTTTATTATACAACCAACGGTCAATGTAACCTTACCTGTTTCATGTCTCCTATCTAATTAATAATAATCCTGGAAAATTTACCTCAGAAGTGCTGGAAGTTTCATTTCGAGGAGCAACGGATCCCGCTGAGGAATAGGTCAGGTCTATATCTGCTTTGTTCTAATCGCAAGTGTCTGTACACGCAAAAAGTCTGTTTAAATATGAATCGCGTTTCTATGTATTAATGAATGAACGCACAGATGCACTGTTGTGGAGCTACAGCTGGCAAAAATACTGTTTAAAAATGAATCGCGTTTTTGTGTGTGAATGAATGAACAGCTTTTACCAAACTCTATTGCTATACTGAGATGAGTAAAAATCGACTACAAAAATGGGATAGATTATAAAGTTTTTACTGTAAAATACTGCCACATCAAATAAGCTTATAATGTTGCCAATTTCTGCTCATATATGTAGGCTATATTCAAACTAATGAATCCTTAACTTTTGAAATAAATATGATAAAATGTATACTTTAGTTTTTACAAAGAAAGATTACACTGGAAATATTGTTACAATTTTAATTGTTGTTGTAATTGTATAACCTTTTTAATAAAATAGCATATACTATATATATATATATATATATATATATATATATATATATATATATATATATATATATATATATATATAAGGATAGATGTAAACAAAATCTTAAAAGGTCAATATAAGCCTTCTCCTTAAATAATTTTTGTGTTTTATTAGTGACACATTTGGGTAGAGAATATATTCCAAAACTTTCTGAAAATACAGTATGAGAACAATTAACTGCACAATTACTAGAAATGTTTACCTTGGATATTATACAATTTGCAAGCACAATTTGTGTAAACAACAACAACTGTGTTTCCAACTGTGAATATATATATATATATATTGCTCTTGCATTCTTTCTTGTGGCTCAGTGACACACCTGAATGAATGGCTCATTATGTATGCGGGCCCCATTGTCTCCTCAGGTGTTAACCACTAAATATGCATGATGGTGTTGGATCGTTGACGCCCGCGCATATTGCCTTTCCAAACAAAAAGTGTCTTACAAAATTTAAATCAATGTATTGTTTTATGTGAATGATTAGGCAGGATGATTTTCACATCATTTTGAAGAAAAAACTCTAGGCAACAACATCCATTAGTCAAAAGTCTTGTGGACACATATTTAGTATGTGTTTTGTGGCCTTATTTCAGAAACTTTAATTTTTAGTTTTTTCAATAACCATGCATAAACATTATTCTCTCAAAAATACAAACATGTACATACATGTTGCTCACATATTATGGTAGCCCTGTTTGTGCTAAATAGAGTGTAATTACACCTTTGCCATTAATATGTTTATAAGCAACTGAAAAAAAGCACAAATGTCAGGGCATGTCAGAACATCTCAAGGACCCCAAAAACACCTTAGACCCCAGAGGGTAAACACAGGTGAATATAGCATTTGCAATTATATCCTCTGTCTGACTGCATTAAACTGACATTCAACTGAGTAGCAATCTGGTTCCTTTGTCTCTTATTTTACAATGCATTGTGAAAGGGCATCACAAGATCTGGAGTTGAATTACAGAACACTGTAGGTAATTGAATACAATTATCTAACAGCTATGTAAGGCAAATCAATTCTAGGTGTTCAGCAGCCTGATAGCCTGAGAGAAAAAGCTGTCCCTCTGTCGGCTTGTGCAGATCCAGATGCTGCAGGCCGTCTACCCGGGGTAGCAGAGAGAGCAGTCCATGGCTTTGGTGGCTGATGAGTCACTGATGATCCTGTGTGCTTTCTTCATACACTCATTTCCTCATGCTGCTTTAAATGCTCAAGCTTGTTACAGTAGGATGGATTCTGTTTGGCTGTCAGTGTTTTTAATCGTTCATCAGCTGGGAAAATATTTCATTTGTAACTCTAATGAGAGCAGTCTTAGTACTATGATACGGTCTAAATCCTGATGGGAAATTCTTGCAGATACCTTTTCTTTCTAAAAAGGAACGTAGTTGTGAGGAAACTGCCTTTTCTATTGTCTTTGACACAAAAGGTAGATTCGAGATTGGCCTGTAGGCTAATTGACTAATTCTGTAGGATCAAGTTGCGTTTTACAGTAGCCTCCTGTTCAGTGTATGACAGCTGCTCTCCACCCTCAGAGAACAGCTATATCTGCTCATGCACTTGTAAGAATTGAGAAATTAGGAAATGCCGGACAGTCTGGTTGAAGAGCGAACCAGACCCCAAGAGGACAAAGGACCTCTCTGGAAATTAACATTTGAACTAGCCCTCGTGCACCATCGAGGCGGAAGTCTCACCTCTGAGTCATCCTAATCTACATCTCTTTCCCTCTTCCCTCACCCCCTCTCTCTCATGCTCAGATCACCTGAATTCACCCAAGAAAATGTATAGTTTAATGTGAATGATTATCACAGAGTATTTTTCATGTTTGGTATCAATTAAAATGTCACAGTGTGACTGGTACAAATGTCTCATTTCCAAATAAGTAAAACTAAAGGTAATAAGGTTTTTAAGAGTTTAAAGATAACTGACATACAAGGAAGGTGATCTCCTGACAAATGGTCACACACCCCCAAAAGGTGCAACCTCTGAATGCAAATTTCTTTTGTTAGTACATGTTTCCATGTGAAAGGTTTGTCTATATAATGAAATGCAGCAGGGAATTTGAGGCCTTTCTGTAACTCAGATTAGCCCGTGAGGCTGAGAGTGAGATCTCTCAGGCTCATGTATTTCTTAATGTTGGGTATGCATCTCTTCTCTTTATTCCAGAGCATTTGATGTTTTGTATCGATTATCTTTGAATTGATTATGAAATTGTCATGATACATTTACCTGACATAATAAATTGTTACATTTGATTAAGGAAGGACATCCTATCTGTTTCCGGTTCACGGAGTTTGGTACGTGTTGTCGACACGTGGAGAAGACACTGTTTTCTTCTTTGCAAAAGCAAATCTCTGATTTTTATTTCAACAAGTCCTTGCTGTGCCCAGTCGAGAGAGGAGAGCAACATGCCGAAACCGCCAAAATCAGAGAATAAGCAGCAGGTAGATTTGGCGACGGAGGAGGAGTACGTTAGCCTCAGTTGAGTCATTGGGCTAATGGATCAACAAAAGGATATGTTCAACTACTCCATCAACAACAGGAGAACTTTAAAGGATTCATAAAAATCATTGTGGAAGCTACAAACTCCCGAATGGATGCAATAACAAGGGACATTCAAGAACTTAAAATAAGCCTACAGTTTACACAAGGTGAGGGGGACAATCTGAAGGAAGAGAGTGTAAAACGATACTTGGTTACTCACGTAACCTCGGTTCTCTCTAGAGAGGGAACGAGTATTGCGTAAGCTGTGCTTACGCAGCGGGAAAAGCCTTCTTTTCTCGAGATACTGAAACCAAAAATTATCCTTAATTTCATATATTGTCAACGCAGTGCAGCTGCAGGCAGCTGAGCTAGAGCGGCATACTGCGCGCTCATTGGCTGCCGCGCGGCAACTGCTTAAGCCTACCAGTGAGCCTGGCGTGACGTCACGCCCAATGAGGGCGCGCGCGACCTCGCGCGTCACAGCCCGCCAGAATGGGCGGCGTCAGAGCGTATATAAGGAAGGCTCGTAGGCTATATTCTCTGTTTTCTGTCGACTGAAGCGACACGAGCGATAGGCTCAGCACGGTCAGGGAACGCAATACTCGTTCCCTCTCTAGAGAGAACCGAGGTTACGTGAGTAACCAAGTATCGTTCTCTTACGAGAGGTTCTCTTGTATTGCGTAAGCTGTGCTTACGCAGCGGGAACCCTTTGTCCACGCCGTGCGAGCCTAACAATCACATATGACTCATAGAAAAACATAGAGGTGATCAAAACAGGTGGCCAGCGGTGTGGGCCAGCGCATGTTCATAAGCACACATAGGGAAAAAACACAGAACGGCACTGCCGGTTCATGTAATTGATACCCTGAGCGTGCAGCTCAACAGACAAGCTAATCGGTAATACAGCCTGACCCTTGGGCAGGACATGAAACACGACTAGACTGACAGAAGTTTAGCCTGCATAGCGGGAACTTCCAGGTTATAAAACCTAACAAATGTGGAGGGGGACACCCAGCCCGCCGCCCTACAAATGTCGTCAATTGAAATCCCACTGGACCATGCTCACGATGAGGCCATGCCTCTGGTGGAATGAGCCCGTATGCCTAACGGACATTGCAGGTCTTTGGACGCATAAGCTGCTGCAATCGCGTCTACTATCCATCTGGACAGTGTCTGTTTCGAAGCGGCGCGACCCTTGGTGCGCCCGCCAAACGAAACGAAAAGCTGCTCTGAGAACCTGAAGGCTGCAGAGCGCGTCACATAACACCTTAACGCCCTGACCGGGCAAAGGCGGTTAACCCCTTCCTCACTGCTGGAGGACGGCAGGGCCGATAGGGTAACGACCTGAGTCCTGAAGGGAGTGCCTAACACTTTGGGGACATAGCCGTGCTTCGGTTTGAGAATGGCTAACGAGACGTTAGGTCCAAACTCGAGGCACGACGCGCTGATGGACAGCGCATGTAAATCTCCCACACGTTTAACTGAAGCCAGAGCTAGCAGAAAAACGGTCTTAAGCGTTAAGTATTTCAACTCCACAGAGTCCAAAGGCTCAAAGGGATGCGCTTTTAAGGACTCCAGGACCAGGGACAGGTCCCAAATAGGAACCGACGGGGGCCGCGGAGGGTTCATTCTCCTGGCCCCGCGTAGAAAGCGGGTAATGAGTTCATTTCTGCCCAGTGCACGGCCGCGCGCCGACTCAGCGAACGCTGCTATGGCCGCGACATAAACCTTGAGCGTGGAGGGGGACCTGCCCGCGTCCAACATCTCTTGGAGAAATTTCAATACCTGTGGAACTCCACAGGTCCGAGCATTAGAACCCATATTCACACACCACTTGTTAAACACTGACCATTTAGACGCATAGAGCCGCCTCGTCGAGGGGGCTCTGGACTGCGTGATCGTGTTAATTACCCCTTCTGGCAGGCCAACGAGTAATCGTTGATTATCCACGCATGCAGAGACCAGTGCTCTGGATGGGGATGCAGAATCGAGCCTCGGGCTTGAGAGAGGAGATCTCTCCTCACCGGAATCGGCCATGGGGCTGTGTCTGCCAGTCTCATTAGCTCGGGGAACCATGGTTGGTTTTCCCAGCGCGGGGCTATGAGGAGCACTGCGCAGTTCGCCTCCCTGATCCTCGCTAGCACTTGAGGTAGCATCGAGATCGGTGGGAACGCGTACAGCGGAGCGCTGGGCCAGGTCTGGGCCAGCGCGTCCTCCTGTTTCGAGAAAAACCTCTGGCACTGAGCGTTCTCGCTCGTGGCGAAGAGGTCAATCTTCGCTTCGCCGAAACGACGCCAAAGCGTCTGTATCGTCTGGCGGTGTAGAGACCATTCCCCTGGGGGAACGTTGTCCCTGGACAGTCTGTCCGGGCCGTCGTTCAAACGACCGGGTACATGAGCTGCCCTTAGGGAGCGCAACGGGCCTTGAGCCCAGGATAGGAGGCGCTCTGCGAGCGCGCACAGGGTTCTGGATTTGATTCCGCCCTGGCGGTTCACGTACGACACCACTGACATGTTGTCCGAGCGAACTAGCACATGGTGTCCCCGTAGAAGCGGTAGAAAGTGCTTCAGCGCTTTCTCGACCGCCAGCATCTCTAGACAGTTTATGTGAAGGTCTTTCTCCGTATTCGACCACGGGCCGCAAATCGGACTGCCTTCGTGAGTCGCTCCCCAACCCATGTTGGACGCGTCTGTCGAGATCACTTTGCGGTGTGCGATGGTTCCCATCGACACTCCCCGCTGATACCATTCGGCCGCCAGCCAGGGCTGCAGGGCTGTAACACAGCGCTGAGTCACTCTGATTGGAGCACGGCCCGAAATCCATGCTTTGCGGGGCATTTCCGTTTTTAGCCAGCGTTGAAGCGGACGCATTCGGAGTAAACCCAGCTGCAGGACAGCTGCTGCTGATGCCATGTGGCCCAGCAACCTCTGAAAAGTTTTCAATGGAAAAACTTTTCCCTCCTGAAAGGAGGCGGCGAGGTGTCGAACACAGCGCGCGCGCTGTGCGGACAGTCTGGCCGTCATCGCCGCCGAGTCCAGATCTATACCCAGAAAAGTGATAGACTGGCTGGGGGCTAAAGAGCTCTTGTCCCAGTTCACGGAAAGACCCAAGCTTTGCAGGTGACCGAGAAGCGCTTCTCTGTGGGAAACTAGTTCCTCCGCCGAGTGCGCTATAATGAGCCAATCGTCCAGATAGTTCAGGATTCGCATTCCCCTCGATCTCAGGGGTGCGAGAGCCGCATCCATGCACTTCGTAAATGTACAGGGTGCCAGGGATAGGCCGAACGGCAGGACGGTGTACTGATATACCTGGCCGTCGAAGGCGAATCTCAAGAATGGCCTGTGACGGGGTATAATCTGAATCTGAAAGTACGCGTCTTTCAGGTCGAGAGATATGAACCAGTCCCCGGGCGAATCTGCGCGAGGATTTGACTGGTTGTGAGCATTTTGAACGGCCGTTTCATAAGCGTTTTGTTCAAATATCTCAGATCCAATATAGGTCTGAGTGCTCCGCCCTTCTTGGGTACGAGGAAATAGCGGCTGTATACGCCTGCCTCGGAACCCGGAGGGAGAACCCGTTGTATCGCCCCTTTGTGCAGCAAATTCGCTATTTCTGTGTGAAGCAGATGCGCTGCATCCGCTTTCACTATAGTCTCGGCCCGAGCGCGATAGCGCGGAGGGCGGCGAGCGAATTGAAGCGAATAGCCCTTTATCACTGTGTTCAGTACCCACTTCGACACTCCCTGAATAGCTTTCCATGCATTCGCACTCATAGCTAGGGGTCGAATCGCCTCTGAGTCTCGCCCGCCGCACAGCGCGGGACGGGGGATCTGTGGCGGTGTAAGCGCGAGTCGCGCAGTGGCAGTGAGGGGGAACGGGGGTTCGCTGATGGCGGCAGCCGGCTGAACGGCGCTGTGAGAGAGCGTTGTGTGTGACGGCTCGCGGCGCGGAAGCGGGGCGGGCTCGTGCATGTTTATCGGAGAGTGTGCGTGCTGTAAAGCGGGCACAGAGCTCTTTATTATCACACAGCCGGTGGCTGACTCGTACGTGTTTACATGAGAGTGTGCGCGCTGTGTAGCGGGCACAGGGCTCTTTATTAACACACAGCCGGTGGCTGGCTCGTGCGTGTTTACATGAGAGTGTGCGTGCTGTGTAGCGGGCACAGGGCTCTTTATTAACACGCGGCCAGTGGCAGAATGTTCTGGTCCCCAAGCGTGTGAGACAGAGCGAGCACTGTGTAGGTGTGAGCACTGAAGTGTGGGCGCGTGACCTACAGTTATCACTCGAGCGGCCGTAGCGCGCTTTATGTGAGTGCACTCTGTGGGGTACACAGGGGGATTTGTGCTTGTGTGTAGTGATGAGCACTGGGAAGTGGGCAAGCTTACTACACTCATAACACTGACGGCGTGAGCCGACTGACCAGATATTACATTCTTTATTCGATTTATCTGGGTCGCCGTAAAAACGGCGTTTGTGTGCAGGCGAGAGAGTTGAAAAACTGGCTCGTTGGCTGCTGTGGGCACTACTGCAGTAGCCTTTGATAAGGGGACTGGCAGAGGGATACATTTTAGCTTTGACGGTGGTCCGGCCGCAGCGGGACTCGACCGTCTTTTCCTCCCGACGGATGCTAGGAGGACTTTGCAGGCTCGGGCTTCAGCGTTACCTTAGGCCGAGGCCCACGCGGGGGCGGCGGCCTGTGCTGGCTGGTGGAGCGGGACCTGGGGCGGCCGCGCTGGCGCTGCTGGGAGGCTGGGGGTCGAGATGGCCGCTGTGCGGAGCTGCGTGCAGGAGGCTGGTTAGAGCGGCCTGCAGCGGAGCTCGAGCGGCGAGGCAGGAAGAGGTTCATGGCCTGTGACGCTTTCTGTACCTCAGAAAAACGGTCCACGAGGCCACTCACTGCAGGGCCGAAGAGACCAGTAGACGAGAGCGGGGCGTTCAGGAAGACGGACCGCTCTTGTTCCCCCATGTCGGCTAGTGTTAACCAAAGGTGGCGCTCAATGACGGTCAGCGAAGCCATGGATCGTCCGATAGCTTGGGCCGCTGTCTTCGTCGTGCGAAGGGAAAGGTCCGTCGCACTGCGCAGGTTGGTTAAGGCCGATCTGTCCAGTTCTCCCTCGTCGAGCTGGCGGAGGAGGTCCGCTTGGAGAACTTGAAGGACCGCCATTGTGTGCAGGGCTGAGGCGGCTTGCCCAGCGGCGGAGAAGGCGCGGCTGGCGAACACCGAAGTAGTCCTGCAGGCTTTAGACGGGAGGGCAGTCTTTGAGCGCCATCTAGCGGATGGGGGGCAAAGATGCGCTGCAACCGCCTGTTCGACCGGTGGAATCCGGTCATACCCCTTCTCCGTGGCTCCGTCCACGCGGGAGAGAGTCGATGAGGCTGGAGAACGGAGTCTGGCCGAAACTGGAGCGTTCCACGATTTAGCAAGCTCGTCGTGAAGCTCAGGCAGAAACGGCGCTGGTCTAGACGCTGGGGCCTGGCGACTGGTGGTCAGGAAGCATCCATCGAGCCTGTTAGGCGGGGGTACCTCTGGCGGTGACCACTCGAGGCCCAGGCGCTCGACTGCCATAGTGAGGAGGCGGAGAAGCTCGGCCTCGACCCCGGCGGGAGCCCTGCTGGAAGCTCTGGTGGAGGAGGCGGATCGGGCGGAGCCGGACCACACCTCGCTGTCCGACGCCAACAAAGAGCACGTGTCCAGTCGATCGTTGTCATCCGCTTCATCCGCTGTGTCGACGGCATCGAGGGCGAGAGCCGTCGGCTGCGCGTCGGGGAGCGGGGGCGGAGAGGGAGAGAGCGAGGCTCGCGGGAGAGGCTCCGGCGAGGCCCTGGCTCGTGTCTCAGGCTCCGGTGGGCGTTGTGAGCGGCGTTTCTTCTTACGCGGCCCAGCAACGGCAGGAGCGGTGTCTGTAAAGAGGGCGAGTCGAGCCCGCAGGGTCGACATCTGCAGCTCTTCGCAGAATTCGCAGCCGCCCGAGGAAAACGCGACGGCTGCATGATCCCGTCCCAGGCAGAGAGCGCAGAGGAGATGGCGGTCTCTGTCGCTGAGCGGCGAGCGGCATGAGCCGCACGTGGTGCGAGGCATTTGCAACAACGCCTCGTGCTCTTTTAGAGTGCTGCGGAGAAAAAGGCAAACACACGCAAAAGAGCTTATCAATGAAGGATATGTATCGCCGGATAGCTGAGCTGGCACGGCAGGCTGAAGGCGGCGACGAGATCGTCCGGCTTCCTCAGGCTGTCCTAAGCTGGCTCGTTAGCTTGATCCAAGAAGGCCACGGCGACGGTTTCCTCTCAGAGATCAGCGATGCGAGTGCTTCGCTGAAAAGACAGAAATCAGAGAATATAGCCTACGAGCCTTCCTTATATACGCTCTGACGCCGCCCATTCTGGCGGGCTGTGACGCGCGAGGTCGCGCGCGCCCTCCCTCCCTCCCTCCCTCCCTCCCTCCCTCCCTCCCTCCCTCCCTCATTGGGCGTGACGTCACGCCAGGCTCACTGGTAGGCTTAAGCAGTTGCCGCGCGGCAGCCAATGAGCGCGCAGTATGCCGCTCTAGCTCAGCTGCCTGCAGCTGCACTGCGTTGACAATATATGAAATTAAGGATAATTTTTGGTTTCAGTATCTCGAGAAAAGAAGGCTTTTCCCGCTGCGTAAGCACAGCTTACGCAATACGAGAGAACCTCTCGTAAGAGAACTAATTGAACGCAGAAAAACATTGCAAAATGAAGTCTATAAGTTTGTGACAGTTTGCTCACCATCACCGATAAAATGGAGTACCTGGAGGGGCAGAGCCGCAGAAACAACTTGGTCTTTGAGGGAGTGAGGGAATCGCCGGGGGAGACCTGGGCCGACGCGGAGGAAAAGTGAAACAACTGTTGACGGAGAAGCTCCAGCTGCAGCACACGGTGGAGTTGGAAAGGGCGCACTGCGTAGGGAAACCCGACAGCGGGAGGGACCGGCCAAGACCCATCTTCGTCAAGCTACTGTGCTGGAAGGATCGAGAAACTATTTTGCAACGCGCAAAACATCTCAAAGGAACCAAAATCTTCATAAACGAGGACTATACGGACACAGTTAAAAGGAAGCGAAAAGATCTGATGCCAGAGTTGAGAGCCGCAAGAGAAAGGGGCGATATTGCTTTCTTGCGTTATGACAAACTAATAGTTCATCCGCGCACCAGCATACCAAACCCAGTGTAAACATCAGGATAATCGGCATAATTCTGGTATGTTGAAGCACATCTTTTCACATGGCCTCTAACAAGTCTATTATAGGAATTTCCGATTTTGAACTCTCATTAAGGCAGGGTTTCTCAAACTTGGTCCTGGAGGGCCTCTGTCCTGCACAGTTTAGCTCCAACCCTGATCAAACACACCTAGCTGTGAGTTTCTAGTGATCCTGAAGACACTGATTAGCTTGCTCAGGTGTGTTTGATCAGGGTTGGAGCTAAACTGTGCAGGACAGTGGCCCTCCAGGACCGAGTTTGAGAAACCCTGCATTAAGGACAATTACTGAAACAAACGACCTGGATATTGCATACTTACAATATGATTTACAGGGGCCGGTTACACCAACTGTGCGTAAGTTACAACTTAGCCTAGTTTTGACGTAAATGGACACTAAGTTATGACTTACGCTCTTCTAAATATTTTTGCGTTGCACCATTAAACTTAGTTGAAGCTTAACTCTACGTATAAACTAAATATTTACGGCCGATCAGGAGTAACGGTTGGAATAAAACATTAGACAGACTGAACTGCATCAATAAGCTCTTCTTTTACCTGACAGACTTCAATTCTTTAGACATATATGATAATGCTGACATTTACACTCGAGAGAACACTATATGTGAAAAGATTACAGCGGCTCTTTAACACGAACCCGTCCTAAACAGCGCACCGCTGAGTGCATCGGTCCATGTTGTACATGTCAAATATCAGTCATAATCAATAAACGTAATTTTTTATGTTTTTTGTATCAATATTTATTTATTGATCCTTATTCATTTCATTTTAAATAGCCTACAGTTTCTGAATGTTATTTACATATAAAAACACTTGTGTTATTAATGATTAAGTAGGCTATCGTATTTAATGGAAACTTATTTTTACCGTTAGTAACGTGAGGCAAAAGAAGTTAGAGTGAGGGATAAACTGAAATCAACGGCATTTCAACACAACTTGCTCAAGTATTTGAAGGCTACTATTGGATTATCGAAGCTAAACTTCATATTATGCGACTACGCATTACTTTACGGAGAGTTTACGACCTACTAGCTACGTTCTGGCTTACGAACAAATGATGCAACGGAATAAAGTACAGAGTTAGTTTCAAACTAGCTAGTAGTTACTAAGCCTCTAGTGTGGACTTTACGTTCCAATTTAAGAAAGAACTTACGAACGGCTGGTGCAACCCTACCCAGAACACTGAGATTGACATCGACCCTGAAAATAACTTCTTTACGAGAACTGTTAATGACTGAATATTATCAATATTACACAGAGGATTATTACAATTGTAAATTCAAGAATGTTAATACATTCTCTGTAATACACTTCAATAGTAGAAGCCTTTATGCAAACTTTGACCACATCAAGAGCTACTTAAAACAGTTTTCAAAACCATTCAGTGTGATTCTAATAACAGAAACATGGATACATAATGATAGAGAAATGGACTTTAGTATTGAAGGTTATGAGTCAGAACAGAAGAAATAAGTATGGTGGGGGCGTAGCTATGTTTGTAGACTTAAATTATGGTTATAAAATGATGGTGGTGGATGATATTGAATGTCGTACTATTGAAATTGTAAGGACAAAAAAGAAAAATATTAGTTATATTTATAGAACACCGGGGTCTAATATAGATGTGTTTAATAATTGGATGGACTTTTCAAGCACTTTGAGCACTTTTCAAGCTCAAATCAGAAACTCATGTTTGTTGGGGATGATCTTAACATCGATCTGCTAAACCCAAATAAACATAAAAAGACTGACGAATTTATTAATACTCTATTTAGCATAGGTTTGTTTCCTCTAATAACTAAACCGAGTAGAATTACAAACCATAGTGCTACTTTAAATGATAATATTTTTTCCAATGAAATAGAAAGTAATACAGTCAGCGGACTAATGATACATGATATCAGTGATCACCTTCCAGTTTTTGTATTACATAAAAATGAATATCAAAAAAATTAAGCGGAATGAAACTATTGAAGCATTTAAAAAGGAACTATTAACGCAAGATTGGAGTATTATATACAGAGAGAATGACACTAACAAGGCATATGATGAGTTTGTGCGAGTATTTCAAAAAGTATATGATAAAAATTGCCCAATAAAAAAATACTGTAAAAAAATAAAGTGCAAAGAAAACACATGGATGTCTAAGGGATTGCTGAATGCATGCAAGAAAAAAAATTCACTTTACAAAAAAATGATAGAACAAAAGAAGCGGAGGATAAATATAAGAAATATAAAAATAAATTGACAGGTATCATTAGAAAATGTAAACAGGATTATTATAATACATTTTTAGATAGCAATAAGAATAATATTAAAGGCTTATGGACTATCAAATAGTTTAATTAGAAATAAACCTAGAATGATCAATTATCCACAATATTTCAGAGATGAGGATAAAACTATAAATAACATGAATGAGGTAGTCAACAGATTTAATAAATTCTTTGTATATGTTGGCCCGAACTTTGCTGCAAAAATTGCAAACGTTGAGATCTATAATTGTGAGCTAATAGTCACAAATCCTAACACATTGTTTCTCAATCCTGTTGAGGAAAATGAGATACTGGACATTGTTAGAGGGTGTAACTTGTACACTTTGTAACTTATCGTTGCAAACTGGCCAATTTCTTGATTGTATGAAAGTATAGCAAAAGTGATTCCTCTGTTCAAGGCAGGAGATAAGCATCTCTTTACTAACTACAGACCTGTTTCCCTTTTACTGCAATTCTCAAAAATCTTAGAGATGGTTTTCAATTCTAGACTTGACAGCTTTATTGAAAGAAATAAATTACTCTCAGATAGTCAGTTTGGTTTTAGGAATAATCGTTCAACTTCGCATGCACTCTGATATAATTGATGAAATAACTGCTGTTGACAACAAGAAATATGCAATAGGGTTATTTATTGACCTAAGTAAAGCATTTGACACAATAAATTATGATATATTAATTAATAAGATAGTACAGTATGGGATTAGAGGGGGGTAGCACTACAGTGGGTTACCAGTTATTTAAAAAATAGAAAACAATGTGTGATCATAGGAAATTATCAGTCGAGTTGTCAAGAAATTGTGTGTGGCTTACCTCAAGGTTCCATTCTGGGCCCAAAATTGTTTAACATGTATATAAACGACATTTGTAAATCATCTCAAATACTTAGATTTATCTTGTTTGCAGACGATACAAATATTTTCGCATCAGGAGACGATTTACAACAGCTGTGTCAAATTGTTATCTTGGAACTCAAACGTGTTAATAAGTGGTTCAAACTAAATAAATGATCACTAATTCTGAGTAAAAGCAAAATGATGATATTTGGCAACTGTAATTCCAATGCTCAGGAAGCAATTCAGATAGAGGGTGTTGTTATTGAGCGGGTGCATGAAATCAAATTCCTTGGAGTTATTATAGATGATAGAATTACTTGGAACTCTCATATTAAATATATAATCACTAAAATATTAAGAAGCATTTCAGTAATTGCAAAAGTAAAGCATATTTTAAACACCAAAGCTCTGTATACTTTATACTGTTCTCTGATCTTGCCCTATTTACATTATTGTTCTGTGGTATGGGGTATTACTTATAAAAGCACATTAAAACCATTAGTAATGCTGCAAAAAAGAGCTATCCGATTAATTCATAAAGTTGGGTTTTTGGACCACACAAACTCATTATTTTTAAAATCTAAGATCATGAAGTTTTATGACATTGTTGAGTTCCAAACAGTACAGATGCTATACAAAGCAAGGCACAAATTGTTATCAAGCCAAATACAAAGAAGGTTCCAAGAACATACTGGTTGAATTACGTGATGAATTAAACTTTAGGACTCAGAAACATAGCACAACTTTGAAAAGTTTTAGCCCTTAGTTTTAGCCTTTAGCCCAGTTAATGGGGTACAACTGTGGAATAATTTGGAGATGGAGATGAAACGATGTCCAAACATCAACCTGTTCAAATATAAATACAAACAAAAGATTTTTGAAAAGTATAGAGAAGAAGAAATTAGTTGCCACTAGGAGTATTTCATGATCAGATTTTGCAAGTGTATATAATCCATTTTTTATTTATTTTTTTGCTGTTGTTTCCTTGTTGTTTTGTTTGCACTATGTTCCTTTGTACTATTGTGAAACGAGAATTTTATTGTATTAATTTTGGGGGTAAGCTCTTTTGCTTCGGCCCACTCCTTTTGAGCAGAATGTTTACTGCTCAAATAAACAAATAAACTAAACTAAACTAAATTATTCTAACTGACTTTGACATTATTTTCATTAAAGAGTTAAAAGGAATAGTCAAACATTCGCTCACATTTAATGATGCAAAGATATCATTAAAACCTTTTCATTTATGGAGTCAGATGAAATAACGAGAGAATACATATTCAAATGTATTGCATTTAATCAAAAAATGCTTTGCCTTGAGAAAAGTCAGTAACACATTAAGACCTTCCGCGCTGGTCGGATGCCGGACTTTGGGCCGATCGAGCGCGAGCTTATATACATGAGTGAAAGATTTATGTTAAATGAGTATGTTAATGAATAAATTATATAAACATATATATATATATATATATATATATATATATATGAATACACATGTATGAATAAAAATGTAAAGAAAATACAATAAAGAATGAACTACAACTGTATCTTTAGTCTCTGCGAAACTAAGAATGTTCACTTTTTCCTGTTGTCTTCATGCAAGTCAGACACACAAACACCTGCAGATGAGATACATGACATTACATTTGTCAAAAATAATGGAAACAGCTTAACCTCTGCTTTTGAACACAATCATCTCTAAAAAATTTATGAAAGGTGAAACTTTGAAAAATCAGTCTGATTTTTAGGTCTCTCAGAATAGAAGAGACCAAAAAAATGTGACAGACTTGTGGACAGATTCATTCAAGACTCTCCGGGCTCTTCGGCATCAACCATTTCAACGTCAGTCTGATTCTGTTGATCTGCAGCCACAGATACATTGCTTTTATTTCTGTATTTTTCTAAGTTTTTGACAATCTCAGCCTGTGCTTCAAGGTGTTCCAGGATGGACTGCATGGAAAAGCCGTATTCCATAATGCTCCAAGTTTTAGTTCCTTCTAATTTGTACTTATAGCCACCAGTGTGGATGCCAATCAGATTGCAGTTTACATCAAAAACTGGAGAGCCAGAAGATCCGTGAAAGAAACAAGAATCATAAGTAATCTGGTTTTCATATGCTGAAAAGTCCCATTTCTGTTCGTCGTACACCTCCTTCATAACATGAATTAAATGCTCATTCTCAGATGCATGTTTATTTGCAGCCTCCAGTCGATTCTCTCTCTCAATGATGGAGCAGGGGTCCATTTTCTTGACCCCTTCTCCTGGATGTCCCACAATGCAGATCTGACCTCTTTCAGGAGGGTTTGGACTGTAACAACTGAGCAATTCAGGATATTCAGCAATTTCATCAACAGAATCCAATTCGAGAAGAGCATAGTCAAGGTACCTACCTCGGTCCTCTTTCTCATAAGTGTAAACTGCATATTGTTGAACTGATATGCACTTGATCGGTGAATCCAGGTCTTCATAATCAAATACAGCTGTGTACTGTGTAATATCTTTCGCAAGGTGAGACGATTTCTCAATAACATGAGCATTAGTGAGGATGAATCTGTCAAAGAGTAAGAAGCCGCTTCCTACGGCGGACCCCCCGACTCGAATCTGACACACAGAGTCAGAGAGTCTCATGAGCTTCTTCACTTTCTTCACCTCTGAAAAATTCTCAACACTTTTATGATATTCTTCTCTGAAGAACTTTTGGACCTCAGACTTGCTCTTTAGGTTCTCTCGCTGCTTTAACGTCTTCAGTAAATCTTTAAACTGATCACGCAGAATTTTCGCAATCTCTTCAGAATTGTCTATGGGTTTAACTACATACCGCTTGGTTGAAGGATTGGTCGACTTTGTTGTGTTTCCATCTTGGTTTTTTTCTTGCTCAGTGTTGATGGGATTCTGGCTTGGCCCGACATTTTCTGACACATCAGCATCTGAAGCTTCATTAGGCTCAGTTTTGACACGAGTCGCATCCTCCTGACTCTCTGGCTGCTTCTTGTTACTGATAACAACTACCTGGAAAGTCTTTTCGTTAAGCGTTTTTGTTACAGGTAATGAAAATTCATGTTTTGTCTCTGTACCAGACTCAGAAAGTCCACAGTGTTTCCTGAAAATGACATCATTGAATCGTCCATCACGTTTAAGAGCAGTTTTGACTTCCTCTCCTATGAATGCAAATACACAAACATGGCGAACACTTTCCCTCAAAGCTTTGCTCTTCAGTAAACGTGTCACTGTTGGCCCTCCTTCTTTTTCAACCAAAAAGGTGACTAATGTTTCAGGTTTACCTCTTTTACTGACTTGATTTGTAGAACTATTTCCATCCTTTTGGATGAAAGTTATGTCTAAGATCTCATCTTCTTCAAGAAGACAGCAGGGGAAATCTGTCTTCACAGCAGCTTTAAGAAATTTTCTAGCGGATCTTTGAATGAGTATTTCTTTCTTCTTCTTTTTGTCTTTTTCGATCCTGAAAATGTTGCTTGCATTAAGAGCCTCATCCACAGTCATGGATGTTTTACCTGACACTGAATATGTCTCTTTTAAACTGAAGTTTAAACGAAACCGGAATTTGTGTTTTTTCTCTTCGACTTCCTGTTAAATGAGAAAAAAAATATTTATGTACACAAACATTCAAGTGAATTCCACTGAAGAAATGTTTGTAATAAATGATTAATTATGCATATATGTGATACAGAAAGTGATCTACCAGCTTCAGATCTTTTGAGGGTCCCTCTTCAACTTCTTTCTTAAATGAATGAGCCGTCGTTTTCTGGGAAAATGTCCACAACAGTGAAGTTAATGCAGGCGTACCACTGTCTACATCTTTCTACAATAATTTAAATCATGAAAAGGACAGGTAAATGCACTAACGTAACGGACCTATCACAGCAAATATGATGCCGCAAAGCAAAACAAATGTCTTTTCACCCTGAGAGTGAAACAAATATACCTCGAGAAAATACAGTGTACAGAACATTCAAAAACATCTGCTGTAATTGACAATTAAGTTGAAATCAGTGATATTTTATTACAGTTCAAACAGAATATAATTGATTTGTTACCATTCCATCTGTGACTTTTTTCTTATTTCTAAAATGAGAGTTAAAACGCTGCGAAAAAATAATGATATAAAAATTGTGTCTTCTATAAGAATATCATTCCTGTCTTCTATAAGAATACAATTTAGTCATAAAACCCATACACATATTTTTACACATATTGTATACAAATTTAGTTAAAGGAATTAACAGATGTAGCATAATGAATGGTTTTATCAGTGTGTTCCAATTAAACACAGTCACTGTGTCCAAATATGCCTGCTTCCATACAATAATAGGCGAAAAACTGTATGTGAAACGAGTAGTCCACTGCCCAGCCAAAAAAAAAGGAAAGAAAAAGAAATTGCTGTTTGGATTTTAAAAGGCAAATGCTTAAAAGTCTATGACTAGGT
The DNA here is from genome assembly GCA_022828995.1 of Vimba vimba. Taxonomy (NCBI): domain Eukaryota; kingdom Metazoa; phylum Chordata; class Actinopteri; order Cypriniformes; family Leuciscidae; genus Vimba; species Vimba vimba. The sequence continues at coordinate 5,097,361 of CM040820.1, read as the reverse complement.
AATTATTGCAGTGATTATTATGTTTGCAGCATGTTACATGTTTTGCAACAGTTCTTCAGTTCAACAGTTCTTCTGTAGCTTTTTTTTTTATTAAACAACCATGTAAGACGACACATCATGGCCATATTCCAGGATGACAATGTCAAGATTCATCCGGCTCACAATGTGAAAGAATGGTTGGGAGGAGCATGAAGAATCAGTTTCACACATGAATCAGCTCCTCTGAGTCCAGATCTTAAATTCATTGAAAGTCTTTGGGATGTGCTGGAGGAGACTTTACAGAGTGCTGGACTCTTGCATTGACAATACAAAATCTCGAGCAAAAACTGATGCACCTCTTGATGGAAATAAATGTTGTGATGTTATTTCCATCAAGAGATGCATCAATGAAAGGTTTAAGAACACCTGGTCTAGAGTGTCCTGTTCGATCAGCTCTCAAATTAACTTCAAATCAAATGACAGCTTTCTCACAACACTGCTCAAATCATTGATGCAGCTTCATCCCAACTCGGTCATTGCCACTGGAAAACTGGAATTCACCATTATTTCCTTGTTCTAAGCTAAAACTGTGCCATTGTTACATTGTTTTGCTGTTGTACAAAATACATTAAAGTGCTAGATAATGTTTTCCTTATTTGTGGCTTTGAGAATTTCAGAAAACTTTTATATGGTGACTTTTGGATTTAGCTACTGATTACATTTTTATTAAGTATAATTGGTGATTTTATATTGGAATGTTGATAAACCTCAGGCACTGTAATAAACAGTAAATTTTGACAAATAGCTTTTTTATTTGCAGGCCTAAAGCACCATAAAACAAGCAACAAATATCATGTCCTTACCTGAACATTGTCACTAGCTTGTGACGTCTCCCCAGAATCACTGTCTCTGGCAGTCTGCTTTTCCTGAAAGAGACAAAAACATTTCCATTACAACTAAGCCTAAACCAAACGCAGTGTCTGAGCAGAGAGAATGAGAAGAATAACAGTCACCCACATGACTCTGTTGAAAGGAGCTCCGAAGGTCGGTCTGCTCCAGTTTTTTGTTGGTTGGTTCTTTAGGCATGTTTTTGGCTGTTCTGTGTATTGAACAGAACAAATGATGAAGAGCAGAGAAAGATTTTTAACTTGCATAACTTGGTACTTTAACATTACATTGTAACCTTCAAATTAGTGATAGTCACCTATTATTCTTTAAATTCGTATTATCTTAAAACAGTCTTCTGCTAAAATTAATTGTTTCTGTCAACTCATTTGTCCTCTATTTTTGCTTTGGTGAGTCTTAAAAGTAATTTGTGACAAAAACGTACAATGATAGAAAATTTATGGTAATAATATTGAGTTATTGTTGCACAATTAAATTAGTCTGAAGCATGAATTAGTACTTCATTTCTTTCTCTTGTCAATCTGTCCATGCTCGGTTAACAGAATTGAAACTCACTGAAGACCTGCGAAATGTGCCTAACTGATGGATTTGAGTAATAATAACTTGTGAGCTAAACGTTTTTACTACACAAAAAGCGTTTCTACAAAAACAGTCAATAACTTAAATGTCACATACTATAGTGTCACCAAATTCAGTTTACACACAACTGCTGTCCTGTTGGTTATACTACAACACTTATTTAGGAAAAAAGTATTTTTGCATACTTTTTATGATTTTTATTTATGAAAAATATTCAATAGCGTCACTGTAATACACTGCATTGTTGCCAAATTCAGTTCACACATCACTGCTGTCCTGTTGGTTATACTACAACACTTATTTTGGAAAAATGTATTTTGTGTAATTTTTATGATTTTTATTATGAAAAATATTCAATGACTTAACTGTAATTGCCAAATTCAGATCACACATCACTGCTGTCCTGTTGGTTATACTACAACACTAATAAATGATACACGGATTTAACCTTAGTTTTCATGACATTGGTAGCCTTTTACTAAAACTTTGCATTTTAAACCGGAAGAACGAAATAGCTCAGAAAAACTAAAGAAAAAACAACTACTGTTCCTTTAGTATTAAACATAATGCTGTGTTTTAATGGTGTGCACTGCAACCTGTAGGCCTAGGCTACATAACATCTCAACATGTGTTTTAGGGTTTCATGACCCTTTAAGAAGTCAGAGACATTCCAAAGTTATATTCCAAATAGTGATATCATTAAAAGGAAACCAGGAAATCGTACCTTGTTCAAGTTAAAAGAGAATCTAGATGGTGTTGGACAGTGTCTAAATGTGACTTCTTGTCTTCAGTTTCTGTTCTCATCTCATTCGGTCCACGCTTGCTTTGATCTGATTTCCTGCTCTTCAGTCTCCGCCCACAGTAAAGGGAATCGAAAGCTCAAAAGCTATTGACATGCATAAACTCCTAAAAAGGCATAAAAATGGTCCTCTTCCTATATATTTGATTTTAGTTATTTAAATGTAGGCTAGTGATTAGCCTATCGATTGTACAATTAACACTTACAGAGTTTTTAAAGGGGACCTATTATGCCCCTTTTCACAAGATGTAAAATAAGTCTCTGATGTCCCCAGAATGTGTATGTGAAGTTTAAATGGATAGTTCACCCAAAAATGAAAATTTTGTCAGTAATTACTCAACCCCTCATGTTGTTCCAACCCCGTAAGACCTTCGTTCATCTTCGGAACACAAATTAAGATATTTTTGATTAAATCTGAGAGCTGGATCACTCCTCCATAAGGCTTCTAAGGGATTGAAACTTGCCGGCCCAGAAAAGTTATTAAAGACATCGTTAATATAGTCCAAGTGACTACAGTGGCTCAAGCTTAAGTTTATCAAGCGAAGAGAATTATTATTAATATATATTATATATTTTATAGAGATAACTCAGACAAATATAAGTTACCTGTGGTAGGATTGCTCTTCAGAGCTCTCACTGTGAATTCTCCATGCTTAAATTTTGGGAAAACGATTGAGTATCGCAGATCACCAGCTGCAGTGGATGCCTGTGATCTGCCTGCATTTTCATTATAATGCATATTGCAGCAAGCTGAAAGGGAAAAAATACATTAATCAGTATTATAATGAAACAATCTCTAACATGACTTAAGATAACTATAATAAGTTACAAATGTGTTTTTACAGGTTACAAAATTGTAGTGTATTTAGTAAGCAGCACTAAATGTGTAATCCATTATCTTGTTTACCTGCACAACATTCCTATGAAGGAGAACACCACATTTTTGGCTGAGAACTTCAGAATGAGGCTGTGGAAACACTCGATTCCTGAGGTGTGGTATTCTGGACTGATTTTGTGCATGTCTTTAAGAAGACGTGGTGACAACAAAATTGCTGTGAATTTTTCACATGCTGCTGTGCCTAAACAAAATATGTCCGTTTTCACAGCATAAATTCATGTTTTTACCATAGACTGTAAAAAATAGGTTTTTACAGGTTGGTCCCATGGACTTTTATTGTATTTTTCGATAGGTTCCCAGTGCCTGACAACTGTGAGGGGGGTGAATTTTTTTCTAACTCGTTAGTTTAGATAGTATTAGTGTTGTTTTTGGCGGTCTGTTTTAATTTTAGTTTTAGTCTAGTCTTTGTGTCAGGCTGTCATTTTAGTTTTTATTAGTTTTAGTCACATTCATACTCTTTTTAGTCTAGTCAAGTTTTAGTCGACGAAAACTGATGACATTTTAGTCTAGTTTTAGTCAACGAAAACTGATGACATTTTAGTCTAGTTTTAGTCGACGAAAACTGATGACATTTTAGTCTAGTTTTAGTCAATGAAAATTGTATTTTAGTCCCTTTTTAGTAATGCGATTCTATTTAACCCAGTCAGTAGAATTTCAAACAAGGCTATCTTATTATAGGCTATTTAGTAGGCCTATATTTAGGGCTGTGACGGTGGCAGGTTTTTTTACCACCGCGGTAATGGACCAACTACCGGCAGTGGTTGGGGGGTTATTAAAAAAAAAAACAACTCGTTTTATATTTCCACACAAAGACGCGTGATACACTCTGCGCTTTGAGAGGGATGTGGGACACGAGCAGGAAAACAAGAAGATATCGATCTCTTTATGATATCTTCGTGTTTTCTACTTGATGTAAATTGGTTTGAAGAGCGAATTTTATCCTCCACAAGGGCGAGATATTTAGTCTGTGTTTGAGATTGCGCTGCCAGAGAAAGTGAAACTAAAAATCACCCACACGTGTCACAACTAAACTCGCGCCCAATGTCTAATATAACAAGCACAAACTGTGTTAAAAAGAATTTGACATGCAAGTACAAATGTAGGCTATCTGTCCTACAGCGTTTTTCTACTTTACCACAGTAAATAATACGAATATAATAGGCCTAATTAAAAGCGAACCAAGAAACGTTTATACCTTTAGAAAATGGGTGAGACGTGACGTGAGTGAAGATTTGGGAAAAGAAACAAGAGATTCCATGCAGGGATGAGTCACGATTTTTGGATATTCGATTAGTTTATTTAATTATAAAATATCGAATAGGTTGTGCGATTATACTCTAAAATAAAATCTCCATGTTCTGGAGCTGATGCGGTGACGTGTTCATGTAACAAGAGACGCTGCCAATAACGCACATAACAGCTGTCACAAAGAACCAGCAAAAGTAATGATTATGAATGTGTCAAATATATCAATGAGACATTTTAATAGAATAACTAATGGAGTAATATATGGTTAAATTCGCTGATAATCGGGTGACCAGATCGCAATCCAGAATTTAAAGCCGACAAAGCTATGGGTTCACGCACAACTCTCTCATTCGTCGTGACGTTACATTTCGTCTCGTCTCGTTTTGGTCAACGAAAATGAAGAGACATTTTAGCATAGTTTTTATTTTTTAAACCACATTTAGTCTCGTTTTTATTCGTCAACGATATCGCATTATACATGTATTTTAGTCATCGTCACATGACCATGCATTTACGTCTAGTCTCGTCTCGTTTTCGTCAGGTGATAACGGTTCGTTGACGACAATATTTCGTCATAATTTTCGTTGACGAAAGCAACACTAGATAGTATTTAGATATAAAATGTATGACAAATAAGGGCGTGGTTAACTTTGATTGACAGCTTGATTGACAGCTGATAATGAGCATAGGCTGCGTCAAGGAGAATGACAACATAAGAAGCGCCATTTTTTAAAGCTGCCGTCGGCACAGGGGCGGAGCTAGGGGGTGGCCAGGGGTGGCCGTGGCCACCCTTGGTCTAAGCTTGGCCACCCCTTTGGCCACCCCTCTCACAACTGCTGTTTCTGTCCCTTTTTTTTATTGACAAAAATCGCGTTTTTTAAAACGCTGAACCGTCTCTTTAAGACCACAAAAAACGTGAGACTTTTCAGACGCACACTCCAACTTCACCTCAGCGCCAGGCGCAAGCCAAACGAGTGCGGAAATGTGCAAGTGCCGAATGAGCTTCAGCAGAACATCAGACAGTGATATACACATAGTAAATATAGAGTCAATCTTTCTCAACTGGTGGGTTGCAAGACCGTTTTGAGTAAGTCGAATAGTGTGCAGTCAACAACAAACGTAATTCTCTTTTTTTCTGATGCTACTTTTATTTTAGAAAATGTGTGTGAAAGCTTGCGACACTTCTGTCAGATGCTGAGAAAAGCGCATTGTCCTTATTCAGTTGGCTATCTTCGGTAAGATGAGATGTTGTCAGGCCAAATGTCAGTAAAACTAACGAACTTTCCTGTCATACGGCTGACAGTTGTAGGCCTACTGTGCTTGCGGTACACACATCACGCGCAGATGCGGCGCGCTGTAACCGTAGTTCTGTCGTCAATTAACTCATGTAAGAATCAAAACGGCGTTAAAAGCGGTCAAAACTGCATGCATCTATTTGTTATACATGTGTCACATGTGTCTGGATTAAAATATTCTGCTATGTGAGATCACAATATAAGGCACAAATGGATATGTAATGTTTTAATGTTCAAATAAATGTGAGCACTGTGCGATAGGCATTCATTTTGCGTTAATTTGTAAAGGACAAACAAAAATGGATAATTTTTAAATCCATAAAATAACGTAATTTTACATTCTTGCAACATTACATTATGAAAAACATAACATTTTACATTATGTGCTGTTGACTTCCGCCTTGTTCACATTCTTGCACATGGGGAGTCAAAAGAGAACTTTTGTTTTCCTTTTTAATTTAGGTATGATAGAACTGTTGCAATTATTTATTTTGACAACTAATATAGAAAGTTAAAAAAAATTTGACAAACTCCAAAAAAATCCAAAAAGAATTGGTTGAAGAGTTCATTGATTATATAAAACGTATTGAAGGTTGAATAATATTTGGACTACAGTATTATCTGCATGCTATCTCATCCATGAAGATGCAACAATGTAGAACAAGCTATTAGAGATTTTGAGAACCAGAACCAAGCTAACTGAGCAAGTTGAACTTTAGCTATAGTGTGTGCCCTTTTATTACTATTTAATTAATTTTAACATGAGGTGGTGGGTAATAAAAAATAAAAAAAAATCACTCATGTATTCCATGATTCCTAATTCACTACTATCTCAATTACAATTAAGTACAAAATAACTTTATTCAGTTGTGTAGGCACTAAAACAGTCCAATACATTATAGTCAAATTATTTTTTATGATAAAATAATTAAGATTTCTGTGCCACCGCAGACTGGTTGCTGGCCCTTGCCTGGCCACCCCTATGAAAAAATCCTGGCTCCGCCACTGCGTCGGCAACCTTTTTTTGATCATATTCAGTGAAATCGACACTATAATCCAACAGAACAACATAAATAAGGTGGTTTTAGAAAAAAACCCGAGCTTCTAACAACTCCACCTGGAGCGAGTTATTTGTTTTGCAAAAATCCACCGCTCCCGGATCATCGGATCCAATCAGCGCAGGGGGGTGTGAGATCTGACTGTCAATCACAGGTCGTGCACACGCCACAGCACAGATCCCCCTCCCTCGCGCACGTTACAGTAGGCTATCACATGCACACGACACGCCTGAAGTTCGCCTGAAGATTGCACGATGCGTGATGGCGGAGAGAAAATCTACTAACAAGCTTCCAATTCCTCGGTTATTGCTATCTATGGATAGATTAGCCAGGGCAACCTACCTCCGAGTCCATGGTGTTGATCGATGCTGAAGAGACGGACGCGTTCACAGAAAATCAGGTACACATGGTACACACTGACGAGCACGACCTCGATTGGGAGGGTGCTCGCTGGTAGTGGGGGAGGGGCATGAGAGTTGTAAACATTCAACATTTTGGCTAAGTCGACCCAATCTGCCAGACTTGCCGACTGCAGCTTTAATATACAGTTGAAATATAATACTACTGTTTTTGTATCTGAAATTTAGTTTTAAGAGTTTTTCAGGCAAGAATGTAGTTGTTTAAAGCTCAAATCTGTGGTTTATTTATAAAGATTTATGAAAATTGTATCCAGGTTGTGAGATGCAGGCGATCACCGGGCGCTCGGCGCTCATGTACCCCGCCTGGAACAGCCTTTCCTCGGCTAGTCGTTCTGGGGCCGGTTTCACAAAGATAGACTTTGACTATGGCTTAGATATAGTAGATAGTCAGACTTCAGATAGACATCGAAATAAGACCGTTGCACAAAGCACTTAAGACTCTGACTATCTTAAGTAGGACTACACTGCAATGCATTCTGGGTAAAATAAGACACTTTTCAAAACAAAAAACATGGCGTATCGAGTAAGCGGCGCATTCAACCGCTCAGTGCAGTTTACTCCAGCGGAAAATATGTGTTTGTTGGAGGAGTATAAATGACGGCGTATGTTTTTATGTTTCCACTGTTCGATTGCGCCCGTGCCTCTCTCTCTCTCTGACACACACACACACACACTTCGGCATTGCAATCTTGACATCGCAGCCTGTTGCAGCATTCACACCAAACGCGAATAGAGCGTTAAATTCGCGTCTAGTTCGACGCTTGAACATTTTGAATCCATTCGCGCGTCCAAGGCGAATAGGACGCGCGTATAAAGCGAGCGTTTGAAGCGAAATAGACGGGCGTTCAGAGCTATGACTCCACTATGACTAAGTTACTAGCTACCCCAGTTGCGTGAGCGGTGTATTGCATTTCACGCATCGCCCGTGCCGTGACGCAATTGCGTCCACTGCTCAGACTATGAAAGGGAGCGCGTCGATCGTTGCTCGCGTTGACTATGCAACGGCCCTAACAGTTACAAGGACATTTTACTTGGGAATGTAATAACTGGAAGAAATTTTTAAATTATGAGCCATTTTCCCTTTTCTTTTGGCAGTTTGTAATTGATTGTGAACTGCTGGTTGCCAAGGTAACACAGAGTCTTAAGCCGCTTGTCCACCAGCGTCCGATACATTTTTGTTCCGACGCGACTCCTGTGACGTTTTCGCTGCGTGGGTGCGGGGTTTGTGGGTGTACAAACTTTTGATGGGTACTGTATATAGAATACACCATATAAACAGAATAAATATATAAACGTTTTGCAATGATCACTCAAATGTGGTGATTAAACACTTGTGTGACAAAGATATGTAATGGAGGCAGGGTGAATGATAGAATGAGAATTTGAGCTGTAACCAAACTAGTTTGCATTGCATTTTATATTATATTATATTCTAAATACTCTTCTATTTTTAATCTTAATTTAGTGGAGGAAGAACTCAGATCTTTTTAGTAAAGTAAAATTAATAATATCATAATGAAAACGTTTATAATTACATATGTACAGTAGTTTTATACTATTTTAAATAAGTAGTAAGCAAAATGTACTAAACGTGAAACTAGGCTACAGGGCTGGACCCGAATATTCGTTCGGTGGGTTGGTATTCGATTTGAAAATTTGACATTCGAATATTTGTTGTTGTTTTTTTTTTCACATCTGGGATCCCCCGCGAAACGGTTCTCATTCGCGCTTGAAAAAGGCCGGCGACACACTGACTGCGTGGCATGGCCGTTTTTATTTCGGCTCCCATGTTAACAGGTTGGAGTTTGCCCACTGCCTGCGTGAGACACGCGTCTCTCAGGCGCGGCTCGAGCCACGCGGAAAACGCGTGCATGCCAGAAATAGAACCGACGCACAAGTCTTCTCTGGCAAGAGCGCAGAACAGCGGAGTTTGTATGGACTGAAGTGCATGCCTGATTGTGTTTTGGATTAAGCTGTGTTGCTTTGACATTGTGGAAAATAGAATAATAGAAACAAAATGTATTAGACTTTTTACCCGTTATTATCAATCTAAATTAATCTCGTTTTTTAATTTAACTTAATTTCGTTTTTCTTTATTTAAATTTCGTTTAATTTCTTTATTTAAATTTCGTTTAATTTCTTTATTTAAATTTCGTTTTTCTTTATTTAAATTTCGTTTAATTTCTTTATTTAAATTTCTTTAATTTCTTTATTTAAATTTCGTTTTTCTTTATTTAAATTTCATTTTTCTTTATTTAAATTTCGTTTTTCTTTATTTAAATCTACCCTTTACTGTGTCAGTAATTTTGTTAATCAGAAAAATATTAGACTACCTTAAAAGTATTGCTTAATTTAACAGACCTGTGTGTGCGTTTTATATCACACAGTGTCCATTCTCGGACGCGTTCTCTGCCCACGTGAGGTGCGCCGCTTCCCGCTCGCACTGTTCTGTAGTTTACTAAAAGTGTATTAATTCTGAACGTGTCGCGTCTCCATCTGGCTACTGTTAATGCAAAATGGCCCTATATAAAGTGTTATAATTACAAAAATTATTGGAATATTGCTTTATGTTGTAACTAGCAGACTGAGCTTTAACACTGTGTCTACACCAGACGCGGCCGTTATTTTTTTGCCACTTTTGCCAGTTCTTTGCGGCTGCATTTTTTTAAATATTAATTTATCAGCCGTTATAAATGCCGAGACCGATAGTTAGGAAAATGCCTAATATCGGCCGATAATATCGGCCTGCCGATATATCGGTCGGGCTCTAGTGTGAACGCAGCATAATAACAGGCTGCGATGTCAAGATTGCAATGCTGGAATGTGTGTGTGTGTCAGAGAGAGAGAGAGAGAGGCACGGGCGCGATCGAACAGTGGAAACATAAAACATAAAAACATACTCCGTCACATTTATACTCCTCCAACAAACACATATTTTCCGCTGGGGTAAACTGCACTGAGCGGTTGAATGCGCTTACTGGATCCGCCATGTTTTTTGTTTTGAAAAGTGTCTTATTTTACCCAGAATGCATTGCAGTGTAGTCCTACTTAAGATAGTCAGAGTCTTAAGTGCTTTGTGCAACGGTCTAATTTAGATGTCTATCTGAAGTCTGACTATCTACTATATCTAAGCCATAGTCAAAGTCTATCTTTGTGAAACCGGCCCCTGGGGGTAAGGTGTCTAATTTTTTTGGTCTTAATTAAGTCAGTCTTTATTTTTTGTGAAACAGTCTAACTTGCATTAGACTAGTCTATGAGCAAATTTTAGACTTGTCTAACACTATAGACCGGTCTAAAATAGCTTTGTGAAACCGGCCCCTGTGACGTTTGCCGCTGACTCTGGCGTCTCTGTACTGTAGTGGTTAAACATTAGATATAATTCGTCTTGTGTAACTTATATCTAACGGGCGATTTTTGGTCTCGTGAATCTATAATTTGTTCCCTGCCAATCGTTTTGGCTGAGGGCTAAGTGAAGTTTCATAACTTTATAAGCTATTTAACTTTACCGTTGTATGGTTAGACTCGAGCGCTGACTTTGTATGTTTGACTGAATTGTTTGCTTTATTTGTATAGCTTCTTGTACCTTTTACTTATACTTTTATAATGGCTAATATTGATAAAACTGAAATTTAACAAAAAGAGACTGGGTTGAGTTTTGTCATTTTAAATTTTAATACAACGAAGATGATCTGTAATGTTGTTTACTGCAACATCTGTTTAGTACAAATGCACATATTGCCTGGACCATATTAAAATGTTTAATATTTTTATATTATATTTAAACGAAAAGAGGCAGGGTTAGTTTTATATTTCGTTGGCAGTGTGGTGTTTTATAACATATTTCGTTTTATTGTTGCCTAAAATATAACCGGAGTAGCAGAGCGAGCTGAGTGACGCGCGCTGTTCCATTTGCAGAATAACCGGACTCGCGTCCTTTACCCATATATGGATTGGCCAGAAGGTGGGCGGGGTTAGGATTTCCCAAGATTTTCCAAGATGGCGCCGCCCATACCCCCATAAACGGCTTCAAAACCGTTCTTCAGAAAGTCTATGGGTGACGTCACAGACGCTTTGTCCATATTTTTTACAGTCTATGGTCAGAACCAGAACAATCTCATCTCACGGAAAGATGATAATATCAAAACAGAAACTCACAGTAACAGTGTTCATTTCGACCCGGAGTCGGACAATAATGCCTACAGAGTCAGATAATATGCTGTATGGAGATGGAACAGGTATAGTGTAGTTTAATTACGGTTATAAGTTATAACCTATTTGTCATTGCTTGTATCCACTATTAATACAAGCCTGCTGTAGGACCCCATCCGAATGATGATCAAATATATACTGATGAGTTTAATAAAGTTTATTGTACATCACACAAAAGATGAAGCGTCAGTTTTACTCCAGAAAATCACCGTAAGAGCTGAGTAAACACAGTATAAGAAGTGCGCAAGTACATAAATGAATTTCGGTAGAGTTGAGGGAGCATTTTCTTTAAAAACAAAATAATTCCACCTCGTCTTAAGCGGCTACCTCAGATTTCGGGAGTAAATAGAGAGAGCTATGTGGATTAAAGCAGCACTCAGTAGCTTCGGGATTTCTTCTCTGTATTCTCGCTTTTTGCTCGCAGGTTTCTCTATAGAGCTCCCCCCACAGCTTCGGAATAGATATTTGACAACACTGTTGTAAAAACTCGTTGGTGATTCTCAAACACCAGAGGCTATAGATCAACGATATCAAAGCAGATGGGACATTCTTTAAAACGTCTTCTTCATTCGGGTTCGGACAGCGTGAGGGAGCGCAATAATGACAGCATTTTAGCAGATTTCTTTTGGCAGTAAAGCAATTGTTTACATCGCGAGACCTGATATCACGCGAGACTTCCTGATGCGGCGGCCGGCGGCCCGCCGGCTCAAAGTTGCAAGTGCGTATTTTCCGCTCACGGGCACCAGGGGGGTGCGAAAAGACCACCATTCAACCCGAAATAAGTAATATAACCATTCCAATGACTCCGAAGCTGTTCAGTTAAGGTAAAAAAAGTTACTTAGTTCACCTTTAATACATCCAGCCACACAACACCTACAACGCTTGGGAGACATTCTCGTCAGTGCAGCAGCTGTGAACTCGATCAGGGCGGGTCTATGTTAAAACGGCAGTGTCTGTCAACACTCGTGGGCGGGGCCTGTGCTTAGTGACGTCACTAAAGCCGCATTCTGAAAACAGGTTGTTGGGAGACACTGCTGATGATTTATGGGGATTAATAAAAAAGGAGTGAGTGGATTTGTATCACTATTGGGTGGTTGTGTACACACACTGCCAACACACATTTATGTCCAAACAGCATGCAAAAGTGAATTTTGCATAATAGGTCCCCTTTAATATCATTAATTAATCTTTGTCATTAGAATACGTACCAAAAACTTTTAAGCTGGCTATGATTAAACCACTTGTTAAAAAAACGCAACTTGATCGTACAGAATTAGTCAATTATAGGCCGATCTCGAATCTACCTTTTCTGTCAAAGATACTAGAAAAGGCAGTGTCTTCACATCTATGTTCCTTTTTAGAAAGAAATGGTATCTGCGAGAATTTTCAATCAGGATTTAGACCGTACCATAGCACTGAGACAGCTCTCATTAGAGTCACAAATGATTTGCTCTTATCATCCGATCGTGGTTGTATCTCTCTATTAGTGTTACTCGATCTAAGTGCTGCATTTGACACTATCGACCACAACATTCTTTTAAATAGACTCGAAAATAATGTTGGCATTAGTGGAATTGCATTAGTATGGTTTAAATCATACTTATCTGACCGTTATCAGTTTGTAGCAGTAGATGTAGAGATGTCTCATTGATCACAAGTTCAGTATGGCGTACCACAAGGCTCAGTACTAGGACCGTTGCTGTTCACTCTGTACATGCTACCCCTGATATAAAAAAAAAACTGGATGGCTAGCAATTTCCTACTACTTAATTCTGAAAAAAACAGAGATTCTAATTATTGGACAAAAAACTTCCTCTAGTAATAACCTAGAATACTGTCTAACACTTGATGGCTGCTCTGTCAAGTCTTCGTTGTCGGTTAGGAACCTGGGTGTGCTCTTTGATACCAATCTTTCATTTGAAAGTCACGTGTCTAGTATCTGTAGAACCGCATTTTTTCATCTTAAAAATCTATCTAAATTACGTCATATGCTCTCAATGAAAAATGCAGAACAATTAGTTCATGCGTTCATGAAATCAAGGCTAGATTATTTAATGCTATTATGGGCAGTTGCCCTGCACACTTAATAAGCAAACTACAGCTGGATTCTTAGCCTTGCGTTCAGTGCACCACAGCTGGCTCTCCGCCCTCAGAGAACAGCTATACCTGCTCATGCACTCCCACGGCCCACTCTGTTGCGACTGGTTGGCAACCTTGACCCAGACCGAAAGTCTGTTGTGATATCGCTATACAAATCTACCCTTTTCAGACAGTCATCTCATGATACCCCAAAAGGATTCTTACTCTACAGCAATAAACAGACTGGGACAATACTATTCAGAGTTTTGAGGGCAGTCCTCATTCTCAATTTATTATTTCTTGCAGTGGCAAAAGTTAAATACAACACTCTTATGTCAGCTGGAAGTTCCATGGGCCAGATACACAATTACATTTCAAGGCTTACCCTTTCTTCATTCAATGTATGCGCTCTCTCTAAGAAATTCAGGTGTCTTCTTCTGAGTGTTGTGGTCTGTGGCTGGCTTCCTTTGCTCTCTTCAGAAGATCTTACACACACACATCTACTCTGAGAGAGATCAAAAAGGCCCACATTTTATAATCACTAATAACGTACAACATCTCTACATTTATGCACACGTTGCTTCAACTTGCGTCAACATATTTCCTGTGTGCGTTAATTGTTACATTACTTGCGTCAATGCTTGGTTTTACCTGCGTCAATGCTTGTACTGTTTGCTTCAATGTCATTAGCAATACACACATTTTCATTGTACATTTCATCAGTTTTTTACCTTTCTAGACTTTGGATTCCTAACTGTCTTCATTTTTAGCAGTTACAGACAACAATGCTCTTGTCCTGCAAAACCCATATTCACCCACACACATAATGCAACATGCGTCATCTTTAGAGGATGTGGTGTAGACACAGCGCACAGTATGTGCTTCTGTCACCTTATGAATGTCTGATAAAACGTCATGGCTTGTAGAGATTTTCCAATAGCAGCAATTTTAAGATCTGCTTTTTATTAAATATTTTCTTATAATTTAGATCTTTATCTAAATGTTTATAAGAGAACACTCCATTTCTCTTGACAAGATAAATCAATGTAAAATCACTATAATACATCAACAGACATAAAAAGTAAAAAGAATATAAGAAAAATGCATATAAAGATATATGAGTGAAATGAGTATGTATGGATAGTATATGAGTACACAAGTCTGTATTAATAACAATGTAAAGAAAAAAATTATTTTTAAAAAACTATTTTTAGTCTCTGCCAAATGAATAATGTTCACTGTTCTGCTCTTTTCGCACAAGTCAGACCCACAAACACCTGCAGATGAGATGCATGACTTTACACTTGTCAAAAATAAGAGAAACCAAGTGTAACTTTTGCTTTTGAACACACAATCATCGCTAAGAATTATATGAAATGAGAAACCCCATCATGAAGACATTGAAAAATCTCTCAGAATTGAAGGCTTGATGTCATGTTTTTCCAAGGAAAAAAAATTATCTTCAATCAGAATCTTCCATCCCTTAGTCGGCCTGATTCTCTTGATCTGCAGTTCAATACTCATAGCTTTTATTGCTGTAGGCTTCTAAGATATTGACGATCTCATGCAAACCTTTTATCTTAGCCTGTGTCCTGATCATATCCAGGATGGACTTCATGGAATAGCCATATTCAATCATGCTTCTAGTTTTACCCTTTTCTCCTGGGTAAACATATCCACCAGTGTGCACACCAATCAGTTTGCATTGTTCATCAAAAACTGGAGAGCCAGAAGATCCGTGAAAGAAGCAAGAGTTATAAGTAATCTGGTTCTCATAAATGTCCCATTTATCTTCCAAACTCCTCTGTGTAATCACATTAATGAAATCACGATTCTCAGATATGTGTTTATCTGCAGCCTCTTGTGTTTTATCTTTCCCAATGATGAAGCAGGGGTCCATTTTCTTAATCCCACCTTCTGGATGTCCCACAATGCAGATCCCACCACTAGGAAGGGGGCCAGGACTAAAACGACTGAGCAACTCAGGACGACCTGTGATTTCATCACCAGCATCCAGTTCAAGAAGAGCAAAGTCAAGACGCCTATTGTTGGCGTTGTTGTAACTGTTATGTTACAGTAAGCAGCGATCTGTTTCTTGACACGCACCAGCTTCACCTTTGAGTCCAGACGTTCAAAATCAAATGCAGCTTCTAAAGACTTTGTTAAAGAAAGCTTGTCTGGAGACTCGAGAAATTCCCTAACAACATGTGCGTTAGTGAGAATAAATTGCCCAAAAAGTAGGAAGCCGGTTCCTCTAGCGGATCCCTCCACTCGAATCTGACACACCGAGTCGGAGAGTCTCATGAGCTGCTTTATTTTATACACCTCAGAGAAACTCTCAACACTTTTATCATATTCTGCTCTCCAAACTCTTTGGACCTGAGATTTTTTCCTTGGCTTCTCTTGCCGCTTTAATAATATATCCAGTAAAAATGGAAACTGAGAATGCAAAATTCTCAGAATCTCTTCAGAGTCTGGAATTATTTTAAACGATTTAGTTGAAGTATTTGTGGATTTCATTGCGTTTCTCTTTTGAGTTTCTTCTTGTTCAGTGTTGACGGGATGCTGGTTAGGATCAACGTTTTCTTTCAAATCAGCGGCTGAAGCTTCATTCATTTCAGGGCTGACATCACTTAAGAAGTCTTCTTGGCTGTCTGGCTCGTTTTTATCACTGATAACAATGATTTTAAAATGCTTTTGATCAAGATGCTCTACAGTGCTTGACATTACATGGTTTATCTCGCTCCCAAAGTCACGGAGTGCACACTGTTTCTTGAATATGTCATTGATGAAGCGTCCGTCACGCCGGAGAGCATCCTTTAGTTTGTCTTCTTTGAACGCGTACACACAGACATCCTCAACTTTCCTCATCAGCTCATTGTTTTTCATTAAGCGTTTCACTTTATCCCCTCCTTTTGTTTTAATGTAAAAGATTACAAAGTTTTCTGATTTATTAGATAATGAAAGCCGTCCAGTTGTTTTTTTCTTTGTATCAACATTTCTAGTATTTTTGATGAAGGTTATGTCTAAGCGCTCATCTTTTTCAATAAGACAGCAGGGGAAATCGGTCTTCACAGCAGCTCTAGGAACTTCTCCTTTGGATCTCTTGATGAATATTTCTTTCTCCATTTTGTCATTTTTAATCTTCTTGAGAATGCTGTTTGTATTAAGAGCATCAAGCACAGTCTTGGATGTATCACACGCCACTGCATGCCTCTTAGATTGGTAGCAGAAATTGAAAGTGTGGCTTTGCCCCTCGTGACGCTGTTAAATTCAGAAGAACAAGAATACAGAAAAAAATTAAAGAATTATAAATAAAGGATTTCCATTAAATGATTAGCAATATTGCAAAAATATTATAATATATACAAATGTTATACAGCAGGGATGAGTATCCGCACAATTTTCCAGATTTAATTTGGATCCTCAAGCCACTGATCACAACAGTTCATAATGTTCACTTTTTTTAATTCTTTAATTTAGGTGTATTATTCATGAAGTAGAAGATCTGAAGGACAAGAAATGCAATACAGGTAAAGGCATTTGAATTGATAAGCACCAAGTACCATTAAAATTCACAAACCTGCAGCATTTGGCTTTTTGATGGACCCTCTTTAACTTTATCCTTGAAAAAATCATTCTTCCTTTCCTGAGTGAATGTCAACACAACAGTATTGTTAATGTGAGTCAACTAGTGTACATGGGTTTACCATCATATTGTAAATCATAAATGCAATAATTTATCACTCTAAAAAGATATGGCCTTTTAAAGCAGCTTTCAAGAAGCTTTGACTTTCCAAAATGCTTTAGCTAGAGTAATTCCACACACTTTTTCATGAGACCCTTAAATAATCTTCATCCAATGATACAGATTTGTCAGTATGCAACAAACCTTTAGAGGACGGCCATCGTTTCCTTTTTTCTTTCTTGAAATATTTATTCTTTTCTAGAACAAAGGCATAAGAAACATTAAAATAGCATGTATCATTATTAACACATTTGAATCTAATACCATTTAGGACATTACCAAAATTACATAGAATTCTATGATATTGCCACACAGAATTAATGAAAAGTGCACTCAAAGTATATAAGATTGTTAGTTTTTTTTAACATGCACCATTTAAAAATATGAAATCTCAGAGTGGAAAGGAAAAGTAGTTAATATATTGCAAGTCTATTAAAGTCATAGAGCAGCTTTTTTGTGAGCAACTGACCAACATTTGTTATTTGTATTCTTTGAATATGCAGAAACAAATGTGGAGGTAAAATATTCAAGAAAATTATTTGAATAAATGCAAGTTTTTGGTCTGTTCCTCACACGTAACAGGATCCAGAAGTCTGGGAATAAAGTGCACAAGCTATATAGACTACTTTTATAGTGCTATTTTATGAGCAACTTCGTGTCTCTGAACTAATGATTAAAGACATTGGTCTTTAAAAAGTATTTTTTATTTTGAAATAAATGAAAAATCTTTTTCTTTTGCACTTGCTTATTTACTTGACCTTGATGTCTTCATTAGCTGAGACATGAGCAATTACCTAAAACTTTGTTTCTTAAACCTGAATCATTATTATTGAAATATCATGGGCTTACCTGTACATTTTCACCAGTTTGTGACGCCCTTCCGGCTATGTTGCTGTCAGTCGGCTGCATTCAGACATTCCACAATCATACCATAATCATTTAGACTACAAGGAATTTCAATACAGTGTTCAATATAAAAAAATGGCAATAGCCAAGCTTAGAAATGTAAAAATCAATATTTATAAATCAGATATATGACTCATAATATCTAGCATTTTGTCACCTCAAAATAATTCAAAATGCTGTTCTGTATTTTTCCCTGTTGGTGTTGATCAAGAGTGATGCTGTTCTTCATTTTTTTTCCTCTAGTGTTGATCAGGAGTGATGTTGGCAATTCAGTGTTTCTGCGAAAAGGACAAATGAGGAGCTCAAGATTAATATCTGAGAAATCGGATTAAAAAAAACAAATCTGTTATACACTACATTACTGAAGTAGCCTATGTATAGTGCACAGTTCACATAATTTGGTAAATAAAAATTTGCTTACAATTTCACACAACTGGATTGTAAGCGATTTTTATTTCTGGAATGATAACAGGATTAAGGCCTTACTGAATTAACAACGCGAGGAGATGTGACAAATTGGATTAGTGCCTGTTTTGCACACACTATTTCTTAAAACAGTAGTTAAATGAAGGCCTGGCATTTGATAGAGGACACGTTCGTCGTCCAGCAAATCCTCATTCACGAAAAACATTCCGCTCCCCATTGTTCGACCCCCACCAAAGCGCAGCACGTGACAGTAATTCGTTCACGAACGAAAAAACACTAATCCATCCAAACACTTTTGGTATCATCGCGTTTCAGAATCTTTGATGTTCATAGATACACACTACGTAAATTTTTTGTGTGTAAATTCGTTCACATATAAGTCGCAACAAAGCGCATTTTATCCTTTACAGCATTTGTTTTATTTCCAGTGAAAATATAAAAGTTTATTTTTAAAAGTTGTAGTAAACGTCTAAGGTAATATTATAGTTTGTTGAATATGATATGACATTTTGTTTTAAAAAGTTACCTTATATATGAGTTAAAATATGAAGCCTAAATGAAGCAGGAGAAAGTGCGTGTCGTCTGTTTTCCTTTGTGTGTGAAATGTAATCTGATCTCTCAAGCAGTGGCCGCAAAATATTTAAAGTTCTTCCTCTAGTGTTTTGGCGGGTTACTGACCATTGTAAAAGCTGCATACCGCCACCTACTGTGAGTAAATGATCAAATCAAAGTACCTACAGTCTTTGGTCTAGACTGAGTCTCTAAACTCTAGAGATCAATCAAATAATTGTGTAGCCCGATCTCATGAAAGTGCGTTTCTATACCACGAATATTATTTATCGTGCCATTTATACGCCAAAGCTAGTTTTTTTTTTGCGTGCATATGATACGCACTTTATGGCGCACTCTGCACTCCTAATCCTACCCAAGGGGTTTACGAAGTATATGCACGCAAAAAACATAATGTTTGGCGTATAAATGGTACGAGATTGTTCGCACTTTCATGAGATTGTGTTGAATATTCTCTACCTTTATCCCCGATTATTTTGCCAGTGTTTGTCGAAGTTACTTTTAATTAGTGATTTACCTTCTTTTTTTCCAAGAGGAATCTCTATTTTATTATTTTTCAAAGCTATATTTAGCTAATTTGTCTATTTCATTTCCTTGTATCCCTAAATGTGCTGGTGTCCTTCAGAATTGGAGCTAATTTATTTTTTATTTAATGCAGTTCACAACTCAAAAAACAAATAGACTCATGCAAAAGATTTTGAATGAAAATAATAAGATCTGTTTTCGTAAAGGCCCTATAATAAATTAGGAAATATTGCAGAAATATAGGACTTACAATGGATGCTAGATGCTCCGCTTTGATTAACAAAGAAACGTCTGTTGATCACTGGCAATAAATAAATACAGTCCGCTTTGATTTTATGAAAAACATAAAAAGAGTAGCCTATATTATTTCTATTGTCAGGTTTTGTTCAGCTTATAATAGAACATCATGTGGAGAAACACATTCAGTTGTCTATAATACATGAGATAAATACCCATATAGGGTAAGTGTATGTACCCTTAAGCCCACTTTCAACTCAAATTAAAAAAAGAGAAAATCATATTTTATCCAGCTCATTATTTTAAGTAATCCAGTGATTTGTTGTTTTCCTGACTTTTTATTGTTGTTTGTTTTCAATATCGAGTTAGCTGTACATGCTGTCTACAGGGACCTCACACAAACACACACACAAACTTTGGTGTTTCGGGAACCAGAAATCAACACACATTTCTGCCTTTTTCATCCATTTCTTTGGTAAGTGCATTAATATTATGTCAAATAAGAGATAAATGTATTGTTTTTTTGTGTATGAACAAATAATAATTTATCATTTTATATCATTTTCCTTTACATGGAAAGATGTGCACTCGTGCACAAAGCTAATCTCAAGGTCAAACTATTAACCTTACTCAGGCCCGGAGTGGGTAATCGGGAGAATTCCCGGTGGGCCGCTTCACTTTTGGGCCGGTCGAGGAATTTTTTTTTTTTTTTTCACATTTCAATGTCACGTTAGTTACATAGGCTACACACGTTTCGCATTCTGACACCGCAGCGCGCAGCCTCTGCATGGGTTGTACCATGTGAGGGAGTTCTCCCCTCCCCTCCTATAGAGTTGGTTGGGTCCATAGTCCGTCTTTTCCAAAACGTTTTCTCAGGTAGGCTACCGCGGCACCGCCGGCGCCTACCGATAGCTGGGCTGGCCCTACCGTAACGCGTCAGGGAGGATGGATGGGAGTAACAGGCCAGGAGGTAAGGAAGCTTTTTTTAAGCCACAGAATAAAACATTTTAAAAGATAATTGCGACTTTTTATCTCACAATTCTGACCTTATTTCTCAGAATTGCAAGATATAAAGTCAAAATTGTGTGTTATAAAGTCAGAATTGCGAGATATAAAGTCGCAATTGTGTGTTATAAAGTCAGAATTGCGAGATATAAATTCAAAATTGTGTGAAATAAAGTCGCAATTGCTTCTTATAAAGTCAGAATTGCAAGATATAAAGTCAGAACTGCGTTAAATAAAGTCGCAATTGCTTATAAAGTCAGAACTGCAAGATATATAGTCAGAATTGTGTGAAATAAAGTCGCAATTGTGTTATAAATTCAGAATTGTGTGAAATAAAGTCGCAATTGCTTATAAAGTCAGAACTGCAAGATATATAGTCAGAATTGTGTGAAATAAAGTCGCAATTCCGTGTTATAAAGTCAGAATTGCGAGATATAAAGTCAGAATTGTGTGATAAAGTCGCAATTGTGTGTTATAAAGTCAGAATTGCGAGATATAAAGTCAGAATTGTGTGAAATTAAGTCGCAATTGCTTCTTATAAAGTCAGAATTGCAAGATATACATTCAGGACTGCGTGAAATAAAGTTGCAGTTGCTTATAAAGTCAGAACTGCAAGATATAGAGTCAGAATTGTGATATAAAGTTGCGTTATAAAGTCAGAATTGCGAAATATAAAGTCAGAACTGTGTGAAATCGTAATTGCTTCTCATAAAGTCTATAAGTGAATTTTTATTTAACTTTTACATTATTTGTTAACCCATGGTATTAATACAAACTACACAATAGTAAGAGCTGAACTGTTGCTTCATTTATCCAATTTAGAAAAAGTGATAATTTGGAATTCCACCATGGAAAAAGTGGGCCAGTCTTGGGCCTGAAACTCCCGGGCTGAAAAGGGGCCCCACTCCGGCCCTGACCTTACTGAAAGATAGACTGTCAAAGAATTACGCATGTGAACAACAAATTTTACATTAATTTACAAATAAATACATCACAACAATTTATGATGTATTTATTTGTAAATGAATGTAAAATTAGGTAGAGAACATTATTTTCATAAATTAACTTTCAGAGATATCGCCACTTCCTATCCAATTTTGACCAGGCATTACTCTGGACCCAAGCAGTGTTGGGGCTCCAGACTCGGGGCATGGAGGGGTCACCCAGTGGGCCTCATATGCCGGGAGTATGGAGTCCCAACTTGGCTTTCTTCCCAAGATACAGTAACTTCATGTGGATCTTTCACCAGGGATAACTCACACTAACCCCAGAGTCTGGAGCCCTAACTTGGGTTCCTTACCGAAATACTCCTGGTCAAAATTTCACCTTTGACCGGGCATCACTCCAGAGTCAAGTCGATTTAAGGCTCCAGACTCCCAGTGTGGGGGAGCCACTAGAAGACCCCCCTAAGCCCAGAGTATAGAGTCCTAACTCGGCTTGGCTCTCGAGATACACCCGGTTGATTCCAGCTCCAACTCCAGAGTCAGGCCAACTTAAGGATCCAGACCACCATCCTGGACCCCCAGGCACTAACACCCACCCATCCCACCCAAGACTCTAATCAAACATTAGTAAAAAGATTTTTTTTAATACTTCATTGTCACTGAATAACTATATTGATGTTTTACTTCTTTAAAATAAAATATTTTTTATATTGTGTGAATCAATCATGATTTGGGCTTATTTGGAACACATGCGGGCTTAAATTGTACCAAAGTACCAATTAAGCCCATGCCAGACTTCTGACTTTATTCATAAAATATCTTAATTTTATATTCTAAAATCTACATCAACTAATTGATACATTTTCAAATGAGAGATAAATATTGCATTTTAACAAATTATGTTACTTATAAACCATGCTAATATCTATGAAAAAACCTAGACTTAGATTTTGGTGGGCTTGGTACACTTAACCTATATTGTTTCATATCTAATTATTTTACATTAGAGCCATGTGGTGCTAATGGTACTTTGCTACAGTCTTGTGTGAATGCCATTCAAAATTTCAAGTACTTTATAGGCAGAGGCAGCACAAAAACAGAAATGGAATTAAAACTCTGAATTATGGTATTGTGATTTCTATAGCACTTTATACAATAGATTGTTCCAAATCAGCTTTGCAGTGATAAACAGGAAAATAATTATCAATGATGTAAACAGAATTCAACTGCAATAAAGCAGCTCTAAAAATACAATAAACCATCATTATTCAGGTGAAATCAGTTCAGTGTTGATTCAGTTTGGTTCAATAACTGCAAAGTTAATCAATTATGAAATGAGTTCAGTAATAAAGCAGCTCTGTAGAAAAGAGTGATATCATCATCAGCTCAGTTCTTATTCCAAGAGGGTCGGTGCAATCAAATCAATAATATTGCTGAATATTAAGTGTCCTCAAACTAATAAAGGTAAAGATGATAGTAGCAAGGAACCCAAACTCCATCAGGTGACCGAAATGGAGAAAAAATAAACCTTGGGAGAAACCAGGCTCAGTTTGGGGACCAATATGGTGTGGTTATGATTCTAGGCTAGACTGGGTAAACCCAGCCCGATCGGCCAGCGATTAGATTTCGCCCTGCAGCTCAGGCTGGAAATCTGTATTCTTCTATCCTGCTTCCGTTACAAATTTGCGGGGACCAATCACGAACTGGCTTATCCACCTGGCGCGCTATTGGCGGGTTTAATCCAATCCAATTCCTTCTAACCTCTCGACGATGCTCAATGGCTTCTTTAGTTTAGCTAACAAATCCCTCGAGTGGGTGTAAATACCTCCATTGGTGTAAATACCACTCAATTTCATGGTTTTTTTTTGCACAACCTGCAAAAATTGCTTGATGCCATTGCTGCTTCTGCAAACCGCTGATCAATGCTACAAACCAACACATTTGTTGACACGTTTCCTGCCTGGAGTTTTCGCAGCAAAGTACGTCACCTGGATCATTGGTCTGATTGGTTGAAGGACTATCCAATTGCATACAGAGTCATTTGAACTATGCCCGTTGATCGCGCTTCTTGTGCAGTAGAAAATACAGACCAGACTCCACAGACTAATGTTCAATCTTAAAAGATTGAGCTTGTTCTGGTGATACTAATTCTTAGGCTGCATCACAAGTTAAAATTGTGGATTGATATTCAGAACATTTCATCAAATTCCTTCTGTGTCAGAATCAGAGTACATCACGCTTGATATATGAAGGCGGAGGAGTTGAAGCTGGCCATAGCGTCTGTGCAGAGGACTTGTCTGGTTCTCGTGTGCAGAGGATATGTGCCGATGGCTCTTGTGTCTCATTGTTTACAGTCTGGAAGTGCTTATAGTCAAGAATGAGGCCAATATATTTTGTTCAGCATGATTATTTAATATAGCAAAAATAAGGCACAAGGTTAGAAAAAATAAGACAACAGGTTTATAAAAAGATATACAATGTATATGTGTAGCTGTAGGCCTATTTTTTTTACAAACATCCGCAGAATTGAACAATGCTGGAGCAGTCAAAGATATTTAAGAAGAATGTTGACCTTTTAAAGGGATACTTGAACCAAAAATGAAAATTCTGTCATTATTTATTCATGTTGTCTATTTTTTCCCCCAAAATATATTTCTTCTGCTTAAGAAAGTCATGCAGGTTTGAAATGATGAGAGTAAATAATTCATGATGGCATTATAATTGTGTCTATCACTTTAAAATATAGCATTAAGGATTTCTGGAAATTAAGCAGAATATAATTTATCCTTTGGAATCATACAGATACAGTCTAACAGAGATCAGGATATTAAAGTTACACAAGAATCAAGTCAATAGACAATGACATAGGGACAATGAATAGACACATTTGCATAGAGTAATCCAGGAATCATACAGAACTTATAACTCTACACATAATTGAATTAAATTGTTTATTAAACATAATGCATAACAGTGGCGGATACAGAATGTCATTAATAGGTGGGCCTGGTGAATATACGGAGGGGCCTCGGTTTTTTAAGCTTATATACACACCCAGTGGCGTAACTTTGCTAAATCAGATATATGTACAATAACATTACGATGTCCAGCAATCGATTTAAATAGTAGGCTACATGGGGTTTAATTTGTCATATCCGCCTATTAGATAGTCGTATATCTTAATGGTCCAGTGGTAGAACGTTCGCCAATCGTGCCAGAGGTTTTCGGTTCTAATCCGCACTCGTATAGTTTTTTTTTTCGTATAGGTTTTTTCTTTCATCAAAACCGATTATGTTCATCAGTGGTTGTATATCAAGCAGGGACATGTCTGTGTGCATTATGTTTTGTGATTTCACCAGAACGAATGGAGAGTATCCGCAACGGATTGAAGCGCGCGTCCGAGTGAAGACTGTGCGGCATGTGCGTGAGCCACACGAGAAAACACTGTATCCGCGCCACCGATCGCAGTGGCAACGAGCACTTTGATCACTTGATTTAAAAAACACATTTCAGCGCTAGATCGTCTCTTATTTAAAAAACGAATGAAATTAATGCTCTGCCAGTTAACTGGAGATGTTTTATTTTTTTGTAGAATTGGTACATTCGTGCCGCGAGATGTTTTAAAAAGTGGTGGGGACAATATCGACCCTGGCAAAAAGTGGTGGGGACATGTCCCACCCGCAAATTACGCCTATGTAACACGCCTGATAAATATGTCAACTATAGCAGACCGGTACTTCGGTAGTGAATTTAAATAGGCCTATGCCTTGTACTCATGTCAGTCAGCCCTCCCGGCTGCTTTAAACCTGAAGGTCATCTGTCTGTCACGCGACTCGCATGTAGACTATCACAACGTTAAGTCAGTGCGCGCACGGAGAGCGGTGTTGCGTGATAGCATCACTGGACTGACACGTGATATGCCGACATAATAGTTTTCTTTTGTAGCTATTTTTCGTACCTACTGTACATAAATGTCCTCAGGAAACTATTAAAATGAAATGATTTGTTAATTCATTATTATTATTAAAATTAAAATTTTAAATTGTTTGTATTAATCTGATTGGGAGGGCCACCGGTCAATCTGGGTGGGCACATGCCCAGGCCCACCCATAAATCCGCGCCTGCTGCATAATACCCCAAGATATATGAATATGATATAGACACAGTGGCGCCAATCAAAACTCAAAACTCTGCTGTCCCATTATTCATCTAGTCTTCCTGGTTTTATGGATCTATTTCCATGTTCACATCATTGTCTTCCAAGTTAAGATTTAAAGATTTATATTCAGAGAGTAATTTTAGGATGTCAGATCTCTCACTTTTCTTGGCCTGTGTGATGATACTTTCCAGGATGGGCTGCATGGAATAGGCATATTCCACAATGCTTCTAATTTGCTGTTTTGCTCCTGGGTACACATATCCACCAGTGTGCACACCAATAAGATAGCAGTGTTCATCAAAAACTGGAGAGCCAGAAGATCCGTGAAAGAAACAAGAGTCGTAATGGATCTTGTTGTCATGATTTTCCCATTTCTCTGCCAAATACTGTTGTGTAATCACATGAATGAAATCACGATTCTCAGATACGTGTTTATCTGCAGCCTCTTGTAGATTCTCTCTCTCAATGATGAAGCAGGGGTCCATTTTCTTGACCCCTGCTCCTGGATGTCCCACAATGCAGATCTGACCTCTGTTAGGAGGGGGGGCATGAATGTATTGACTGAGCAATCCAAGACCGTTAGCAATTTCATCAGTGGCTTTCAGTTCAAGAAGAGCAAAGTCAAGATACCTGCCCATGTTGTCTTTGCCATAATAGTACGCTGCAACCTGTTCCTTGATCGGCACATACTTGGTCTCATTTGCTTCCAAATCTTCATATCCAAATACAGCAGTGAATGTCTTTGAAAGCGTCTTGGAGAAAGGGTCAAATTCTCCAATAACATGAGCATTAGTGAGGATGAGTCTATCAAAGAGTAAGAAACCGGTTCCTATGGCCTTGACTCTGAATCCCTCCACTCGAATCTGAAACACAGAGTCGGAGAGTCTCATGAGCTGCTTCACTTTCTTCACCTCCAAGAAATTTTCAACACTTTTTTGATATTCTTCTTTGATGAACTTCAGAACCTCAGACTTGTTCTTTAGGTTCTCTCGCTGCTGTAACGTCTCCAGTAAATCTTTAAACTGATCACGCAGAATTTTCGCAATCTCTTCAGATTTGTCTATGGGTTTAACAGCATACCGCTTGGTTGAAGGATTGGTCGACTTTGTTGTGTGTCCATTTTGGTTTTTTTCTCGCTCAGTGTTGATGGGATTCTGGCTTGGCCTGACATTTTCTGCCGCATCAGCATCTGAATCTTCATTAGGCTCAGTTCGGACACGAGTCGCATCATCCTGACTCTCTGGCTGCTTCTTGTCACTGATAACAACTACCTGGAAAGTCTTTTTGTTAAGCGTTTTTGTTACAGGTATTGAAAATTCATGTTTTATCACTGTACCAGACTCAGAAAGTCCACAGGTTTTCCTGAAAATGACATCATTGAATCGTCCATCACGTTCAAGAGCAGTTTCGATTTTCTCTCCTTTGAATGCAAACACACAAACATAACGAACACTTTCCCTCAAAGCTTTGCTCTTCAGTAAACATGTCACTGTTGACCCTCCTTCTTTTTCAACCAAAAAGGTGACTAATGTTTCAGGTTTACTTGGAGTTACTTGGAGGAGTGACGGATCTGCAGTGGTTTGTTGATTTGTAGAACTATTTCCATCCTTTTGTAAGAAGTTTATGTCTAAGGTCTCATCTTCTTCAATAAGACAGCAGGGGAAATCTGCCTTCACAGCAGCTCGGGAATCTTTTCCATTGGATCTTTGAATGAGTATTTCTTTCTGCATGTTCTTCTTTTTGTCTTTTTCACTCCTGAAAATTTTGCTTGTATTAAGAGCCTCAAGCACAGTCATGGAAGTTTTAAACGGCACTGAATATGTCTTAGAGTTTAAACGAAAATTGAAAGCATGTTCTTTCTCTTCAGCTTCCTGTTAAAATGAGAAAAAAATATTTATGTACACAAACATTCAAGTGAATTCCAATTACAAGAAATGTTTGTAATAAATGATTAATTATGCATGTGATACAGAAAGTGATCTACCAGCTGCAGATCTTTTGAGGGTCCCTCTTCAACTTCTTTCTTAAATGAATGAGCCGTCGTTTTCTGGGAAAATGTCAACAACAGTGAAGTTAATGCAGGCGTACCACTGTCTACATCTTTCTACAATAATTTAAATAATGAAAAGGACAGGTAAACACACTGTTATGGAAATTTCACAGCAAATATGATGCCGCAAAGCAAAACAAATGTCTTTTCACCCTGAGAGGGAAACACATATACCTCGAGAAAATACAGTGTATAGGACATTCAAAAACATCTGCTGTAATTGACAAGTCGAAATCAGTGATATTTTATTACAGTTCAAACAGAATATTATTGATTTGTTACCATTCAATCTGTGTCTTTATTTCTACAATGAGAGTTAAAACACTGCGAAATAACAATTTCTTTAAAAATAGTCTTTTATAAGAATATCATTCAAGCTGGGTGCACACTGTGTGATTTTGGCCACGATTTGTCCGCCTGAGAAAATTTTGCAAATCCTAAAAGATTCCTCTGATCCTAGGATAAAATCTAAAGTCTTTGATCATTAGTTTGACATGTTCACCGACAGCCGATTAATGACAGTTGTGATCAAATTTTACCTCAGACGAAGTTCTGGCAGAATCAGAATTGCAGTATGACTTTTCCTACTACGACCGTCAAATTGTCTTTGTTAATCAAGACAAGCCATAACCAAATTAAACATTAGAGATTTCTTTGTAGTCACCATTTCAATCCTGCATGTAATGCAGCTCACAATGAACTTGCGTGTCACTGACTGATGATGTAAAACTCCAGACAAGTTTTCTTGCGTGACATTAATGACAACTGAGATCTTACAGTGTGACATGGTTTACAGCGATGATCATGTTCCTGACAAGCAACAATCGTAAAGGACTATTATAAATCTCACAGTGTGCACCTGGCTTTAGTCATAAAACCTAAGGAATTAAAAGATTTAGCATATTGAATGGTTTTGTCAGTGTGTACCAGGTAAACAGTATGTGAGCCGAGTAGTAGGGGTGGGCGATATAGCCTCAAAATTATATCACGATATTTCAAGAATATTTGCGATAATGATAATTATGACGATATAGAAAAAAAATTGTTTGCTTACTCATTGTGTTTTTACAATTGGGTAATTTTGTTTTTAAGAGTTTTCACAACACAAGGAAGCTTGATTTCAATCTTTGAATTAAATTGAAAAAAGTAGCAAAAAATATATACAAAATAATAAAGATACAAATAAAGAGAAAAGTTTTTGGGTAGGTCTAACACTAGTATTCAGAAATGCTACAGAAACTGAATAAGGTAATCAAATGTAAAATAACACTGATAGTCCTGAGTCCTGACTAAATTCCTTACAATTCCTGATTCCTTACAATGAAAGCTATCTTTTGTTATTTTGACGACAACATTAATGACAGACACATATGGCTGCTGTCACTTTTAGAGCTAATGCCCGGATCCATTACTGTTTTCATTGTACTGTCTGTCACACTGTCACACAAGTTTTATGCTTATTTCAGACAGAACCGACTGTTTATGAATATACTAACCATGACCGGAATTTTTACACAATTTTGCATGTTTTTTCCCCCGTTAAAGCGATATAATCCGCGAAAAAGAACTTTTGTTACTCGCAAGCTTTTTGTGAGACGGCTTTACTGTATGTATGCACGCAGAGTAAACAGAGTGCGCGAGAGCACTGAATAGTTTATAATCGCAAATGTTTAAACTGATAAGACTTAAAAAGAAGTGAAAATGATAAACTTTAGTTACGATGCAAGTGACAAAAGACAATTCCGTCATGTCCTGACTGCTAAACACAAGAGTGGGGTATCGACGCTTGACTTGTGCAACCCACTTTGAGAGCAAGAGACAGAAGACGCGGCACGGCTGAACACTCATGCGGTTGGTAAAATTGCGTCTTGGAGAAAGTTTTAAAATTATTGATTTGATCGTCATTGGAGGCTGATTTGCTGCTCTCACGCTCAGACAGGTGTTGTTGTGCTAGGGAACGTAATGTGCCATACATCACAGAGGACAGTAAATATATACTGCTATACAAGCAGCACATTGACTACTCTAAAATGTATCCAAGTTTCATTTCTATAGTGTTGTCCCTTGAGAAGATATACTAAAATGTTTGCTGAAATATGAGGGGTGTACTCACTTTTGTGAGATACTGTATATGTTTGGCAACAATTCTTCTAACACTAATTGATGGAGTGTGTAGCTTTTCATTTCTTAAATAATCATGTGGAAATACACATCATGGCCATATTCCAGGATGACAATGTAAAGATTCATCAGGCTCACATTGTGAAATGGTTGTGAGGGAGCATGAAGAATAATTTTCACACATGAATCAGCTCCTCTGAGTCCAGACCTTAAATTCATTGCAAGTCTTTGGGATGTGCTGGAGGAGACTTTACAGAGTGCTGGACTCTTGCATCGTCAATACAAGATCTTGACCAAAAACTGATGCACCTCTTGTTAGAAATAAATTTTGTGATGTTATTTCCATTAAGAGGTGCATAAATTTTTGGCCAAGACATCCATACTATAACATCCTTTTTTAACAGTCGCTGCTATTTGTAGTTTGCGATTTCAGATGCATCCAGAATGACATATTTGGGTCCTGGACATGAAACCGTGTCTAGAGCGTCCTGTTTGATCAGCTCTCAAATTCACTTCAAATCAAATGACTGCTTTCTCACAACACTGCTCAAATCATTGATCCAGCTTCATCTCAACTCGGTCATTGCCACTGGAAAACTGGAATTCACCATTATTTCCTTGTTCTAAGCTAAAACTGTGCCATTGTTACATTGTTTTGCTGTTGTACAAAATACATTAAAGTGCTAGATAATGTTTTCTTTATTTGTGTCACGGTTCATAGATCCAATGTCTCTCTCTCGTCTCGTGCTTTGTTTGTTTACATGTGTGTGAGCGCGTGAGTGGGTGTGTCCGGCTTGTTATCACTGATCAGCGATCCAGCTGCAATCACTCATCATCAGCTGCAGCCCATCTCATCACAGTATATAAACTCACCACTTTCTCATCTCCCCTGTCAGATCGTTGTATGAAGTGCTTGTGTTGTGTCTGATCCCGTTCCCGTTCCTGTTCATCGTCTCCGTCCTGAGTTCCTGTGTTCCGGTCACCGTCTTGTGGATTCGTTTGATGTCAGGATTTTGTCGCCACTTCAGAGCACCCTGCACTTCTGTCTTCACCGTGTCTGGCCATCGAAGTCCCTGCGCCACAGCCTGCATCATCTTGGACTTTCACCATCATCATCATCAACATTATTTCATTCTAATAAAGGAGTGTTTACTTGCAAATTGTTTCCTCGTTTCTGTCGTAACAGAACGATCTGACCCTACATGGAAACAGCGAGTAGTACAGCACCATCGATGGAGGATTACATCAATAACAGCATGGCGCGTATGGATCTTCAAGAGAAAAACATCAACGATACTGGTCGCGCTGTTCAGGCTTTAGTGGCGCAGGTGTCCGAGCTCACCCGGCAGATCCAACAGATGCAAGCTCCCACTGCGCCGCCCACACCAGCCGTTCCCTCCACACCATCGGAAGGCCCATCCCAGTCAGAGCCCCGCCTACCAGTTCCAGAACCCTACTCAGGTGAACCTAATTTTTGCAGGGCTTTTCTAACCCGGTGTTCCATGCATTTCTCCCTCCAGCCCAAAACCTTCAATAATGAACGTTCCAAGGTCGCCTTTGTCCTCACTCTCCTGACTGGGAAAGCGGCATTATGGGGGACGGCGGTGTGGGAAAATCAAGACCCGTGTTGTTCCTCGTTCCGAGAGCTCTCCGCCGAAATGAAGAGAGTATTCGACCGTGCTGTCGCCGGGAGAGAAGCCGCAAGGATGCTGGCCGATTTACGTCAGGAGAAAGGAGAAAGATCTGTATCAGAGTTTTCGATCGAGTTTCGAACCTTAGCGGCGGAGAGCCAGTGGAACGAGGAGGCGCAGTGGGACATGTTCCTGCATGGGCTGGCTGACCGCGTCCAAAGGGAGATCTACGTCTTGGACTTACCTCAGTCACTCAATGACCTCATCGCTCTGGCGCTACGAGTCGACGCACGGCTATCAAGAGTCGGAAGTCGCGCACCGAGCAGTCGCCCTCTGGCAGGAGCCGAGGGCCCACGTTTTGGAGGCGGGGACGCGGTCAGCCCCGTCTACAATCACGAGCCCATGCAGGTGGGTCGAGCTCGGCTTTCCCGGGAGGAGAGGGAAAGGCGGAGGTCCCAGGGCCTTTGTCTGTACTGTGGAGGAGCCGGGCACTACGCTTACAACTGCCCGGTAAAAGGGCCAAGCCCGATAGTAAGTATGAGGCTACTATCGGGTGGGATCTCCGCCGAGAAGACCTCATCAACATCTACTCTCCTTCCGGTAAGACTGAGATGGTCAGCACGCATTCACGATTGTCGAGCACTCTTGGACTCCGGGGCTGAGGGTAATTTTATGGACCACTCATTTGCACGTCAGTTTCAGATTCCCCTCAAACCCCTCACACATCAGATCGCTGTACATGCACTCAACGGACAAGAACTTCCTACCATCACTTTTGCTACTGAAGACATCACCCTCATCACATCAGGCAACCACACTGAGACCATCTCATTCTACATCCTGGACACTCCCCTTGCACCCATAGTACTTGGTCACCCCTGGCTCACCCGTCACAACCCCAAAGTGGACTGGCAGCTCAAGTCTGTGTCAGCGTGGAGCAGTCGATGTCATGAGTCTTGTCTAGTGTCTGCTTGTCCGTCTGTTTCTGTCCCTGTGTTCCAGGAGGAGGCAATGGATCTGTCTAACGTGCCCGCGGAGTACCTGGACCTGAAGGAGGTGTTCAGTAAGTCTCGGGCTGCTTCTCTTCCTCCACATCGTCCCTATGACTGTGCTATAGACTTATTACCAGGTACGGCTCCGCCTAAAGGCAAGTTATATTCACTCTCGACACCTGAGAGGGAGGCTATGGAGAAATATATTTCTGATTCTCTAGCAACGGGGTTCATCCGTCCTTCCTCTTCACCAGCGGGGGCGGGGTTCTTTTTTGTGGGGAAGAAGGACGGATCCCTGCGACCTTGTATTGACTACCGGGGGTTGAACAACATCACGGTAAAGAATACCTATCCTTTGCCGTTGATGTCTTCAGCCTTCGAGAGGTTGCAGGGAGCGTCCATCTTCACAAAATTGGATTTACGTAATGCTTATCATTTGGTCCGCATCAGGGAGGGGGATGAGTGGAAGACCGCTTTTAACACCCCCAGAGGGCACTTTGAATATTTGGTTATGCCTTTTGGCCTTTCCAACAGCCCAGCGGTCTTCCAGGCACTCGTCAATGACGTGCTGCGAGATATGATAGATCAGTTCATATATGTCTACCTGGACGACATACTGATTTTTTCTTCTTCTCTCCAGGAACACGTGCAGCACGTCCGACGAGTGCTTCAGAGGTTGCTAGAGAATGGGCTTTTTGTCAAGGTGGAGAAATGCGATTTTCATGCACAGTCTGTTCCATTCCTAGGGTACATCGTGTCGGTTGAGGGAATGCGCATGGATCCTGAGAAGATCAAGGCTGTGGTGGAATGGCCAAGTCCAGAGTCTCGTAAGGCCCTACTGAGGTTTCTGGGGTTCGCCAATTTCTACCGGCGTTTTATTCGCAATTTCAGCCAACTAGCCGCACCTCTGACCGCCTTGACCTCCCCCAGAACGACGTTCAGGTGGTCAGACGCAGCCGAGGCTGCGTTTGCCAAACTGAAGGGTTGCTTCGTTTCAGCCCCGATTCTGACAACCCCTGATCCATCACGTCAGTTCGTGGTGGAGGTCGATGCGTCAGAGGTGGGGGTAGGAGCAGTGTTATCCCAGCGCTCTCTTTCAGACGACAAGATGCATCCTTGCGCGTTTTTGTCTCATCGTCTATCTCCTGCCGAACGCAATTATGACATTGGGAACAGAGAGTTCTTGGCAGTCAAGTTAGCATTGGAAGAGTGGCGGCACTGGTTAGAAGGGTCGGGGGTACCTTTTATCGTTTGGACTGATCACAAGAACTTAGAATACATTCGGACTGCTAAAAGATTGAACTCCAGGCAGGCTCGGTGGGCACTTTTTTTCGGTCGTTTTGATTTTACTCTCTCGTACCGCCCGGGTTCTAAAAACATCAAACCCGATTCTTTATCGCGCATTTTTGATCGTTCCGAACGCCCGTCTACTCCCGAGTGCATTTTACCGGAGACTCTATTCATCTCCACACTCGTATGGGAGGTCGAATCGAAGGTCAAGAAGGCCTTAGAAGGGGTAACGCCTCCGGTCGGTTGTCCACCGAATCGTTAATTTGTGCCTGAGGGTCTGAGGTCCAGCGTCATTCAGTGGGGGCATTCTTCCAATGTGGCTTGTCATCCAGGAGTCAGTCGCACTAGATTTTTAGTCAAGCAACGATTCTGGTGGCGTATTTCATTCTCGTATTAATCCGCCAGTCCCAGTTCCTCCCCCGCCGCGACTCGTAGATGGGGAACCCACTTATTCGGTCAATCGTGTGCTGGACTCAAGGCGGAGGGGACGCGGATTTCAGTACTTGGTGGACTGGAAAGGTTACGGTCCAGAGGAGAGAAGTTGGGTACCTGCCAGAGACATTCTGGATCACTCCCTTATCGATGATTACAATCGGCAGGTAAGGGGGCCTGGGAACACCAGGAGGTGTTCCTAGGGAGGGGGGTACTGTCACGGTTCATAGATCCAATGTCTCTCTCTCGTCTCGTGCTTTGTTTGTTTACATGTGTGTGAGCGCGTGAGTGGGTGTGTCCGGCTTGTTATCACTGATCAGCGATCCAGCTGCAATCACTCATCACCAGCTGCAGCCCATCTCATCACAGTATATAAACTCACCACTTTCTCATCTCCCCTGTCAGATCGTTGTATGAAGTGCTTGTGTTGTGTCTGATCCCGTTCCTGTTCATCGTCTCCGTCCTGAGTTCCTGTGTTCCGGTCACCGTCTTGTGGATTCGTTTGATGTCAGGATTTTGTCGCCACTTCAGAGCACCCTGCACTTCTGTCTTCACCGTGTCTGGCCATCGAAGTCCCTGCGCCACAGCCTGCATCATCTTGGACTTTCACCATCATCATCATCAACATTATTTCATTCTAATAAAGGAGTGTTTACTTGCAAATTGTTTCCTCGTTTCTGTCGTAACAATTTGTGGCTTTGGGAATTTCAGAAAACTTTCATATGGTGACATTTGGACAGTGTTGGGGAAAGTTACTTTTGCATTTCTTAGTTACTTTTTATAAAAAGTAATGTTACGTTACTTTTGCGTTACTTTTTCTCATCTGGGCTGGGCTTGCTTGTTTTTTTAATAACAAAAAAAAAATGTTTATTTTTGGCAAATGTAAAGGCCCTTAAGGTCACACCAAATGAATAAGCCTCAAGGCCTATTTATACTTCTGCGTCGAACTGCTGCCGTAGCTACTTCGTAGGCTGTGTGTAGCGCGCATACCCTGACGTGCACCTCTCCAAAAATGTAACAACGTGTCAATTCTACGCGGACGCAAGCGCTGTGATTGGTGTGCCAGAACCCCTCCCTCGGGGTTTCACATGCTCCCTAGGTGCGCATCAACGCGGACAACGACGCAGAAATATAAATTAAAACCAACACGTTGCCTACGGCGTATAGGCTCTGGCGTAGGTCCGACACAGAAGTATAATGAGGCCGTCAGGCTGAAGGAAATGCATATTTACGCCTGTACAGTCTATCTAGGTAAACGGCTACCGTCAACTGTTCGATTACCAGCAGCATTCTTCAAAATATCTTTTTTTTTGTGTCATCTTCGATCATAAAAGTGATTCGATATGATTCGTTCACGAACGAAACACCACTAATCAAAACACCTTTGACAGCATTGCGTTTTAGCCTCTGATGTTCATAGATACAATGTACAAAGCTTTTTGGATTGTAAATTCTTTCACAAATAAGTCAAAACAAGCGCATTTTATCCTTCAGCATTTGTTTGTAACCAGTGAAAACATACAATTACAGGTGTTTGTAGTGATTTGTGTTGATATTGTTGAGGTAACAGAAATCATACATTCATGATACATTCATGCTAGAAATATATTAAAACTTGTAGACATCTAGGGTAATATTATATTTTGTTGAATGTGATATTTTATTTTAAAAAGTTACCTTATGTGAGTTAACAGTTTAAATAAAGCAGGAGAAAGTGAAGTAGGCTACGTGTCGTCCGTTTTCCTTCGTGTGTGAAGTGTGATCATCAGCTGATTTGATTTCATGCAGCGCGCGGAAAAGCAAATTCTTCTTCTAGTGTTTTGGCGGGTTATAGACCATTGTAAAAGCTGCATACCGCCACCTACTATATTGGAGTGAGTAAATGATAAAATACAGTTTTTGGTAAAATCAAGGCTTCATTGATCTCTAGACCAGATTCATGTAGAAATAATCTTCTTTTCTACTTACTAAAACACTACTAGGTTTTAGTTTGAATAGATTTTTAAAATATATTGTTTATTCTCTACCTATAACCGGATTTGGCCGATAATTTTGACAGTGTCTTAAAATGAAAATCTTAAAATGCTTCTCAATGCTATCTTAAAATGCTTCTTAAAATGCTAAGCGCTTTGAGTGCCGAGAAAAGCGCTATATAAATGTAATGAATTATTATTTATTATTATTCTCATATACGCTCATTACGCTGTGATTTACAAAGAAATATGTTTCTGTTAATCACTGGCATGGCAATAAACAAATAAGGTCCACTTTAATTTTATGAATTATGTTTTTTTCAGCTCATAATAGAACATCATGTAGAGAAACTCATTTTGACTAATAATAAATTAGATAAATACCCATATATTGCTTCATATCTGATTATTTTAGAGCCATGTGGTGGTAAAGGGACTTTGCTACAGTGTTGTGTGAATGACTTAAAGCACTTGAGATTTTTTTGAATGTCAGAGACAGCACAAAAACAGAAATGGCATAAAAAACTCTATCCTTTTTAGCTCTAACTCTGAATTATGGGTGCGAGCTGCATGATGAGACCATAGATTGCCATTTTAAATGTTCTTTAAAAAGTAATCAAATCTGCCATTGAGCAGCATTAAAATATCAACACTTTTTTTCTCTCATTCTGTAGGCTAAAATACACAATTGTACAGAAAGTTAATTAAAATCTCAGGAATATTTATTTGAGGTATTGAGAAAATTCAAACAAACAAGAACACAAATAAAAGAAAGAAAGCTTAGGCTATCTAGTTTCATTAAAATGCTCTATAGGCTTACGCGATCATATTGACAACGTGCATTCCTTAGTTATCTGTTGTCATTGGCAGCTGCTTGCGTTGCTGTGCTTAAACCTATCAAGTCAAGTCGTTTCTTTTAGCACTACGCAGCACATATTCTATAAGACATAGTAAAACAGGCACTATTTGGTCGGTTGAGTCAGTTCAGCGTTGACTCAGTCGGGTATCAGACACACTTGGTCTATTGGTGCGTTCAAGTCATCTCGTATAGATCGTATAGACAATGTCGTAAATACGAGTGGGGAGCTCGGGATTTTCTCTAAGGCCCGATCTTTACGAGTTGGGGGCATGTCAGTGAGAAACATGGCGAAATACCATAATACTTAAAAGTATTTAGCAGTGATATTGTCAGGCTTTTCTATTTACATTGTAAGCTAATTGCCTGTAATGGGAATTTGCATTCAGAGTTTACACCTTTTGGGAGCAAACCCTTTGTCTTCTTGGGGAGTGGTCGTTTCTCAACCAGACTGCCCGCATTTTCTAATTTCTCAATCCTTACAAAACCTATGGATTTAACAGATATGCCTATAGCATATTGAATGGTTTTGTAAGCGGGGCCAGTTCTAGGCATGTACAGGGGTGAGCTGAGCCCACCCAATCAGAATTTGGGCACATATAGTGTTAATCTGTTTTTACGATTTGTACTTTTATTTAAAACAATCTGAGGTGGGCTCTGTGCTGAGAAGTTTGATGAAGGGCTGTAGAATGCCCCAGCCAATTATAAAAAACAAACATATATTTTTAGGACCTTTGCGATGCAAAAATGTTTGTTTATTTATGAGTCGGGAAAATTTCCCTGCTTATTAAAAGTGTGAGCAAGTTATGTTCGTCTTCAATAGCGAATATCAGATCAATGGACGAATGAGACATCTCAACATTTATACTGAATACAGACTTATCTGTGTGCTTATTTGTAAAAAAAAAAAAAAAAAAAAAAAAAAAAAAATGAACACTAGGTTTAAAAAAAATAACTTTGCTATTGCTAACATATTTCTATGTGGGCTACACAGCATAGCCTATAACATAACCAGTGTTGGGGAAAGTTACAGTATGTGTTTGTATCTCAGGAGATCAAATCTGAGGTTCTTAATACTGTGTTGTTCCCTGGATGATCAAAAAAAAATTTTATGTTTAGTGATAGCAAGTATCTTTTTGTCCTGAGCAGTTAAACTGCTCAATATAGTCTTCAGGAAAAACCTCCAGATGCTGGAAAACCAATTAAATTGCTAGACCTGGAGGTCATCTAAATGTAAATGTACTCCTCAAAGTTGAATGAATTGACTTTTTAAATTAACTTTCAATATGTCTGAAACTTCATGTTTTACTGGGAAATAGATCAACATAAGACAGAAAACATCAAGCCTTTTCATGTTTTATTTAATGTATTGTATGTGTAATACAAATTAAATTTTCCTATTTCTTATTTACAGGAAATTCAAAACAATTTTCAGACCCAACAAACTGAAGATCCCAAAAGCTTGCCAACATGAGCAGCAATAAAACCTTAACCAACACATGAATCACACACTAATGGAATAATGAATGTAAGTGGAATTAACATTAAAGCTGTGATTGTTATATTAAATGGTTTTATTTGTTGTTATTGACATCTACATCCATCAAGCAGGTATGAAGAACAGTGATCTGGGCTTTTTATTGATTGTGTATTGTTGTCTCTTTTTACAGTGATTGTCAAATCAATTAATTTGGCGTATTTGTGCGATTCAAAGAGGATTACTGTTAAAGCTTGAACATGATCTCTTACAACAAAGACAAAACATTCAGATAAATCAATGTAAAATCACTATATCAACAGACATAAAAAGTAAAAATATAAGAAAAATGCATATAAAGATATATGAGTGAATGAACTGTTGCATAAGTGAGATAAGTATGTATGGATATATGAATACACATGTATGAATAACAATGTAAAGAAACAAATAGCTCTAATTTTAGTCTCTACCAAATGAACAATGTTCACTGTTCTGCTCGCTTGGCACGAGTCAGACCCACAATCACCCGCAGGTGAGATACATGACTTTACACTTGTCAAAAATAATAGAAACCAAGTGTAACTTCTGTATTTGAACACACAATCATCGCTAAGAATTATATGAAATGTGAAACCCTATAATGACAGTGAAGAATCTCTCAGAGTTGAAGGCTTGATGTCATGTTTTCCCAAAGAAATGGCGGCACAAATGTGTGGACGGCTTCAATCAGAAACTTCCATCTCATAGTCGGTCTGAATCTCTTGATCTGCAGTTCTATACTCATAGCTTTTATTGCTGTAGGCTTCTTCTAAGATATTAACAATATCATGCAAACCTCTTATCCTTGCCTGTGCTTTGATCATTTCCAGGATGGACTGCATGGAATAGGCATATTCAACAATGCTCCTAGTTTTACCTTTTTCTCCTTTGTACACATATCCACCAGTGTGCACACCAATCAGATAGCAGTGTTCATCAAAAACTGGAGAGCCAGAAGATCCATGAAAGAAACAAGAATGATAATTCATCTGGTTTTCATAAATGTCCCATTTATCTTCAAAACTCCTCTGTGTAATCACATTAATGAAATCACGATTCTCAGATATGTGTTTATCTGCAGCCTCTTGTAGATCATTTTTCTCAATTATGAAGCAGGGGTCCATTTTCTTGACCCCTTCTCCTGGATGTCCCACAATACAAATCCCACCACTAGGAGGGGGGCCAGGACTAAAACTATCGAGCAACTCAGGACGACCTGTGATTTCATCAACAGCATCCAGTTCAAGAAGAGCAAAGTCAAGACGCCTATTGTTGCCGTCTGTTATGTTACAGTAAGCAGCGATCTGTTTCTTGACCCGCACCAGCTTCACCTTTGAGTCCAGACGTTCAAAATCAAATGCAGCTTCTAAAGACTTTGTAGAAGAAAGCTTGTCTGGAGACTCGAGAAATTCCCTAACAACATGTGCGTTAGTGAGAATAAATTGCCCAAAGAGTAGGAAGCCGGTTCCTCTGGCGGATCCCTCCACTCGAATCTGACACACCGAGTCAGAGAGTCTCATGAGCTGCTTTATTTTATACACCTCAGAGAAACTCTGAACACTTTTATCATATTCTGCTCTGAAGAACTTCTGGACCTGAGTCTTGTTCTTAAGGTTCTCTCGCTGCTTTAACGTCTCCATTAAACCTTTAAACTGATCACGCAGAATTCTCAGAATCTCTTCAGAGTCCGGAATTATTTTAAACGATTTAGCTGAAGTATTTGTGGATTTCATTGCGTTTCTCTTTTGAGTTTCTTCTTGTTCAGTGTTGATGGGATGCTGGTTAGGATCAACGTTTTCTTTCAAATCAGCGGCTGAAGTTTCATTCATTTCAGTGCTGACATCACTCAAGAAGTCTTGGCTCTCTGGCTCGTTTTTATCACTGATAACAATGATCTCAAATTGCTTTCGATCAAGATGCTCTACAGTGTTTGACATTACATGGTCTATCTCGCTCCCAAACTCACGGAGTGCACACTGTTTATCAAATATGTCATTGATGAAGCGTCCGTCACGCCGAAGAGCATCCTTCAGTCTGTCTTCTTTGAACGCGTACACACAAACATCCTCAACTTTCTTCCTCAGCTCATGGTTTTTCATTAAGCGTTTCACTTTATCCCCTCCTTTTGTTTTAATGTAAAAGATTACAAAGTTTTCTGATTCATTGGAGAATGAAAGCCGTCCAGTTGTTTTTTTCTTTGTATCAACATTCCTAGTATTTTTGATGAAGGTTATGTCTAAGAGCTCATCTTTTTCAATAAGACAGCAGGGGAAATCAGTCTTCACAGCAGCTCCAAAAACTTTTCCATTGGATCTCTTGATAACTATTTCTTTCTCCATGTTTTCTTTTTTAATCTTCTTGAAAATCTTGTTTGTTTTAAGGGCATCAAGCACAGTCTTGGATGTATCACACGCCACTGCATGCTTCTTGAATTTGTAGCGGAAATTGAAACTGTGGCTTTGCCCCTCGTCACGCTGTTAAATTCAGAAGAACAAGAATTCAAAAAGCATTTAAACATTTATAAATAAATGATTTCCATAAAATGATTACCATATTGTGCAACATTATGATATATACAAATAATAGACAGCAAGGACGAGTATCCATACAATTTTAATTTGATTTAATTTGGATCCACAAGTCACTGATCACAATGTTCATAATGCGCACTTTTATTTTTTAATTCTTTAATTTAGGTGTATTATTCTTCAGGTAGAAGATCAGCCACTGATTACACGGCGATCTGCGGAGACGCAATACAGGTAAAGGCATTTGAATTGATAAGCACCAAGTATCATTAACATTCACAAACCTGCAGCATTTGGCTTTTTGATGGACCCTCTTTAACTTTATCCTTGAAAACATCATTCTTCCTTTCCTGAGTGAATGTCAACACAACAGTATTAATATGAGTCCACTAGTGAAGGTTTACCATCATATTGTAAATCATAAGCAATGCAATAATTTGTCACTCTAAAAAGATATGGCTTTTTAAAGCAGCGTTGTCTTTCCAAAATGCTTTAGCTAGAGTAATTCCACACACTTTTTCACAAGACCCTTAAATAATCCTCATCCAATGATACAGATATGTCAGTATGCAACAAACCTTTAGAGGATCACGGCCATTGTTGACTTTTCCTTTTCCTATTCCATTTTTCTTCCTCGTAATATTAATTCTTTTCTAGAACAATGGCATAAGCAACATTAAAATAGCATATATTATTATTATTAATTGAACACATTTGAATCTAATACAATTCAAGACATTACCAAAATTACATTGAATTTTATATTGCCACAAAAAAATTAATAAAAAGTGCACTCAAAGTATTAATTCAGACGTGAATCATGGCAGAGTCGACGAAGAAAACCAAGAAAGCGCAGAGACGGCTCTGCGTGAGTGGTATTTACCACAGTTGCGTTGTTTGAGAAAAACGGATTGTTCGTTTCTTTAACGTGAACAATTTAAAAATATGATGTCTCAGAGTGGGAAAAAAGTTCATTAAACTTTCTATATATTGCAAGTCTTCTAAAGCCATAGAGTAGCTTTGTGCGAGGTACTGACCAGAATTTGGTATTTGTATTCTTTGAATATATGCAGAAACAAATGTGGAGGGAAAAACTTTATCTTTAGAAAAACTTAGTTGAATAACGGCATTTTTTGGTCTGTTCGTCTTCCTCACATGTGACAGGATCCAGAGGTCTGGGAATATAATGCACAAGCTATATAGACTACATTTATAGTGCTATTTTATGACTTTGACAACTCAGTGACTCTGAACTAATGATTAAAGACATGGGTTTTTAAAAAGTTTTTTTTTTATTTTGAAATAAAAGAAAAATCTTTGGTTCTTTTGCACTTGCTTATTTACTTGACCTTGATATCTTCATTAGCTGAGACATGAGCAATTACCTAAAACTTGGTTTCTTAGATCTGAATCATTATTATTGAAATATCATAGGCTTACCTGCACCTTTTCACCAGTTTGTGACGCCCCTTTGGCTTCACTGTTGCTGTCAGCCGGCTTTTTCTGAAATAGACATTCCACAATCTTTACCATAATTATTTAGATTAAGCTAAACATTTCAATATGATCCCCATAAAGAATGGCAATAGCCAAGCTTAGAATTTGAAAGTCAATATTTATTAATCAGATATATGTCACCGAAAAATAATTCAAAATGCTGTTCTCCATTTTCTTCGCTGGTGTTGATCGAGAGTGATGTTGGCAAATCAGTGTTTCTGTAAAGAGGACAAATTATGAGTTTAAGATTAATATCTCAAAGAAATCTGATTAAAAAAAAAATTATATATATATATATTATACTACATTACTAAAGTATGTATAGTGCAGTCTACATAATTGGTAAATAAAAATTATCTTACAATCCAGTTGTGTGAAAAATGTTTTCCAATATTTTGACACAACGGGATTATTTGCTGAACACGAGGAGATTGTGACAAAAAATACATTTGTATTGGTACTGTTTGCACTAGTGAAATGAAATGAAAACATTAGGCAAATCACATTAGGCAAATCACGTTCGTCGTCCAGTAAATCATTCACTAACGCCATTCCCAGCCCGCAATCTGTGAAAGCGGGAAAAGCCCCAAAGCGCCTCACGTCACGTGACACTACAGTGATTCGACACGGTTTTATTTTGTTCACGAACGAAAAGCCACTAATCCAAAAACCTTTGGTATCATCGCGTTTTAGAGTCTTTAATGTTCATAGATACACACTAAAATGCAAGTTTCCCCCCAAAAAATCATAAGCAAGTCACAACAAACGCATTTGATCCTTTACAGCATTTGTTTGTTTTATTACAAGTGAAACCATTAAGTATAACCGAAATCATTCATGCTAGAATGTATTTTTAAAAGTTGTAGTAATTATATGTAGTTGAATATGATATTTTGTTGGAAAAAAGTTACCTTATGTGAGTTAATATAGCTTAAAAGAAGCAGGAGAAAGTGCGTGTCGTCTGTTTTCCTTTATGTGGAAGTGTAATCTGACCTCGAGTCAAACAGCGCGCGCAAAATATTAAAAATTCCTCTTTGTCTTTTGGCGGGTTACAGACCATTGCAAAAGCTGCATACCGCCACCTATTATATTGGAGTGAGTAAATGATAAAAGTAGTCTTTGGGAAAATCATGGCTTCATTGATCTCTAGACCAGATTCACGTAGAAATAATCTTCTGTTTCTTACTTATTTTGCCAGTGTTTGTCGAAGTTGCTTTTAATTCGTATTTTACCTTCATTTGTGTCTCTATTTAGCTAATTTGTCTATTTAATTTCCTTGTAGCCTACCCCTATAAATCTGGTATCCAGCGGAATTGGAGCTATTTTTTTTTTTAACTCAAAATACTTCACATATAAACTTATGTAGAAATATGCTTCTGTTAATCATTGGCATGGCAATAAATAAATAAACTCCACTTTAATTTTATGAATTGTTATGTTTTGTTCAGCTCATAATAGAACATCATGTAGAGAAACATTCAGTTGACTAAATAATAAATTAGATACCCATATATTGCTTCAAATCTGATTATTTTAGAGCCATGTGGTGGTAAAGGGACTATGCTACAGTGTTGTGTGAATGACTTAAAGCACTTGAGATTTTGTCAGAGATGTCAGAATGTCAGAGACAGCACAAAAACAG
This sequence comes from Vimba vimba, assembly GCA_022828995.1. Lineage (NCBI taxonomy): Eukaryota > Metazoa > Chordata > Actinopteri > Cypriniformes > Leuciscidae > Vimba > Vimba vimba. The sequence goes on along the minus strand of CM040820.1, from coordinate 5,052,841 downwards.
AAATGGCATAAAAAACTCTATCCTTTTTAGCTCTAACTCTGAATTATGGTGACATGATGAGACCATAGATTGCCATTTTAAATGTTCTTTTTAAAAAATAATCATATCTGCCATTGAGCAGCATTAAAACATCAAGACGTTTTTTTTCTCATTCAGTAATACACAATTATACAGAAAAGTAATTAAAATCTCAGGAATATTTATTTGAGGTATTGAGGAAATTCAAAAATAAAATAAAAAAAATAAAACAGCTGCTATTCAGATGTCATCCAAAAAAAAAAAAAAAAAAAAGCACAAATTGTCCTTCAAAATTTCAGTAGCTCTGAGCAGTAATTTAATATTAATTCAGAGACATTTATAATAAATAGAACATAATTGAAAAAGTAAAACAGCATTCATGTTATATGCATTCACTTTTTGATCAAAGAGATTTGAAGTTTACAGTACAAAACATGAGCTTAATAACCAAAATGAGACATATTCTTCATATTTTCTTCTATAACTTTAAAGTGTGATCTGTTAAATAATGAACGGTTAATCAAAATACTCAAACAAAAGACAGAAGTGTTTCCTGTTGGTGATTTACTGGTCAAACAAGTTCTCATCCTGAGGGGTGAAAGTTCAGAGTATGAAGTGTAATGAACCTTAAATACTGTAAACTTTTTGAATAGAACCTTTAAACTTCAAATTAGGATTCTATAGAGAACTAACGTGACACTTTTTCTTCCCTTTTTCAGCCACATAATAAAAATGTTCCTCTGCATGAACACCAACCGTCACTGCTGTGAAGATGCTGTACCTTCAGTGCACTACACATGTGTACAGTATGGGGTTTGCTATTTTGGCTTCATCTGGAAGTAAAGGGACAATGGGAGGTAAGAGCAACACACACACAAACACACAGAAAACACATTCAGTACAAAGAGACACAGAAGCGTTAAAGCTGCAGTCCCTCACTGGACACTTCAGGAAGAGTGTGAAGATTAAAAAGTGCAAACAGTTTCCCTTTATTGTTCTCCTTGTTCTCATACATCATCAAAGATGCGGCTACGAGACGCAGAGGTCGTGAGGTAATGTCCTCCAACGTACATACAGAGAGATGATGACATCCATTAACAACGAGAACTACATGTTCTTCAATGAAAACCTATAAAATGCCTAATGTCCTAATAGTTTCTTCTTACATCTTACACTTGAAATGTGTCATTGTGTGCGGCAAATACCATTGGCTCTTATGATAAACAGCTTGTGATGTTATTCATTTTCAAATCGCTTTCTGTAAATGCATCAGTGAGTAATGTAAATCAAATCAAAATCCCTAAATGTTTACACAATGTCATCACACAATTAATGTATTTAATATTAAACACAAGTATATATATATATATACTGTAGAGAGAGAGAGATTTACTTTCTCTTTTACATGGGTAAGAAGTGTTGTATGAATAAATAACTCAATTAAAATTCAATAATCCTTAAATATATATAACATTTAGTCTTTTTTTTTAAAAAGTGTTCTGAGCGACAGCATAAAAATGCATAAGAAAAACGATATTCTCAAGTTTATGCTATTAGTTTCCATGACTGAAAGTATGTTTATGTTCATTAATACAGACCTCCTGTTATCCGTTTCCAGCTGTTCTTCTCCAGTGAAGTCCAACGGTTCAACGTCTTGTAGTAATTCAGCCTTGTCGTTTCGATCTCTACGAGACTGAGCTGCACACACACACACACACACACACACACACACACACACACACACACGCTCTTCATCACATCTGACCAAGAACTCAAAGCTAGAGTATTATCAGTAAGACTAACAGCGTGAATCTGTCCTCACCTCTGCCAAGTGTCTGTGCTGGAGCCGTCCGTCTCCTTCAGCTCTGAGTACGCACTCCTGCTCCTCCCGCCATATCTCTCCCTCTGATCACTGTAGCGTTCCCTCCATTCCTGACAGACAGAGACGTGATGAACGGGGTTCAGACAGGTACAGTACTGTAATCTATCCTCATCATTAAATGTGAGGCAGTTTAGGCAGAAACAAACTCACTCTCCGTCTGGTCTCGCCATCCTCTGTTCTCTGACGTTTTCTTTTTTCTGAAAACAAGAGCAACGTTTAAAGCGTTTTAAAAACAATGAAATTCTAACATGACATAACTTGTAATATTTGACTTTTTTATATATTTTATATAATTTACAAATATAAATACATTATCGTTATTTTGTATTTATATACACTCTTTTTCAAAAGTTTGTGGTCGGCAAGATTTGTAATGTTTTGGAAAGAAGTTTCATGTTCACAGAGGTTGCATATTCGATCTAATAATACAGTAAAAACAGAACATTTTGAAATATTATTTCTTTTCAAAATAACTTTTCTATTTTAATTTGTATTTATTTATTTATTTATTTGATTTTTTTAAGGATTCTGTGATGAATAGAAAGTACAAAACAGCAGTTATTTGAAATGTACTTTTTGGATGTATAATATTATAAATGTCTTATAAATGTATTATAAATGTCACGTTTGATCAACTTAACGCATCCTTGCAGAATAAAAGTATTAATTTCTTTTTTGGAAAAAAATAAATAAATTCTTACTGACCTTTTGAATGGTAGTGTGTATATATGATTCTGAACCTGAAAATACAGAATTATTTTAGACGAATATGCTTGAACTCTGTCACTGTCTAGATATATTTAAAATAATGTAGGCCACTTTTTACTGGTAACATAAGACTTGTAACATAAGCATTATCAGGACCCACTAATATTCCCTCACTATTATACATTATATTCAACATAATATATTGTAGTTTAATGTAGTACTGACTCTGAAAACTTCAATTTTTTTCTCACAGGGTAATTTTTATTTTGGGTGAACTATCCACGATACATATTGTTGCATTTTTGTATTGCGATATATTGTGACACAATATATTGTTACACCCCTAATAAATATAGTATTGTTTATTATTCATTGTTAATTAATTTGTTCATAATACATTCATTTAAATGTATACAACATGAAATGTTAATGTTTTGGTTATGTAAAAATTGGTTATGTTTTGGGGTATGCAAAGCACTACTTACTACTTACTATAAGGTATAAGTGTGACACTGTCACACCCATGATACATATTAGGTACACTAATGTTTAATTGTGATCATTAAGTATTGTCATTGTCAATTATGTTTTTTTTGTAGTGTCGAGTTGAGTTTCAGTTGTCCTTATCTTAACCCTACACTGTAAAAAATGATCGTAATTTTAACGGTAAAAGACTGTAAAAATGCTACAGTGAAAAACTGTTAATTGGTTAACAGAAAGTTTCCGTACTATATACGGTAAATAACTGTGATAGATCTAACGGTACATTTAATGTAATTTTACTGTAACATATCGTTAAATTTACAGTTTTTGAAAGTGAAAAAACAACTCATTGTATAATTTACAGTGAAAAACCGTAAATTGACATTCCCACAATTCCCTGTGACACTTCACATTTGATGTATTTTTGTTGAAATAACTATGTTTGTTTCTTCATAGTTTTCTTCGTTTTTTCTAATCAGTTATGTACATTAGGGGTTTATGTTACATTTAATGTTGTTAAATTAATGTTTATTGCATTTTTAAAATTTCATGTGTTACCATGATGGTGTTTAATGTTTGTGTGAATGACACTGTGCAGCTTCTATATATATTAGTATTAACTTTCTTATGGAAGAACTGCTTGTGTTGAGCTTTGATTGATCATGTGACTCTCATCACTGCTGTGATTGGTGGTTATCAGTGTACAAAACAGATATTAATACTTCAATAGGACGGTAAATTTACTTTATATCATATTACTGACATTTACTGTTATATTTACTGGATTATACTGTAAAATTGACATGTTGTTCAGAATAGCACGTACATTTTACAGTTTAAACCAGTAAATATAACAGAACTCCAGTGTGTTATATGCTGGTTTAAACTGTAAAATGTACATGTTATTCGGTAAAAGCAATTACTGTTTTGTTGTATATTTTACGGAATTGTTCTGGTAACCCCAGCTGCCAGTTTTTTTCCGTAAAAACTACGGGATTTTTTTTACAGTGTAGCCCTTGAGTTATCCTAACCATATCCCTTAGCCCGAATAAGGTGAATAATAACCTTGCCACTTTGTCATTGCTATCAACTCCGACTCACTCAGGGCTCAACATTAAGCCTTTTCATGTGCTTGTCCTTTGGACAAGTAAATCTGTCATTCACTTGTCCGAGTAAAAAAATTTTTGGTGTGTGTGTGTGCTGTAAATATAATTTATTCTGAAGAAATATCCTCATCTGTGTTCAATCAGCTCTGATATATTTAAATCTGCATATTGTCATATCTGCACCTTTAAAGGGCTTTAAAGGTGCAGATATGGTGCCACCCCACCCCCCAAATCTTATTAAATGTATGCTTCATCATTAGTTTTAAATTGTATCAATAGATTAAATTGGAATAGCCTAGCTACGTAGGGCTGATCAAATTAAATAATTTACACTGAAAATTTACAACTGCATTATATTAATGTTATGAATATGAGATCGTTTTAAATATTTTTGAATATACAAATAAGAATCGTTGGAAAGAATGATACTTTTAAACATGAAAGTAAACCGCCAGTAGGAGGCGGCAAGCGACCGTCTTAATGAGCGAGTCATTGAGTCATTCATTCAAACGATTCGTTCAAACAACTGATTCATTCAAGAATGAGACATGTTTATGAATGGGACATTGAATCTTTGACTCAGCCAATTCGTTCAAAACGCCGAATCATTCAGTAATGAAAACACGGTTAAGTGTTGCTGTGAGATGCGATACGGTTCTGCTGTGATCTTTGTTTGGAACTATTTTCGCGGCTGAAACAGAACAAAAACAGTCAATATTGTGTCTAAAATGTAAGTGAGTTAATTTGAACTGTTGTATGAAAGCAATGTCACATTTTCAGTCGTGATGGTATTCAGGAAAACACTCGCAGTGCACTCGTCGTGTGAGGTTGCTAAACTGTATCATATGTTAAAAATATTAAAACACATTTTGAATTGTGGCACTGGCAGTATGTTGTTAACTGAGTTTAAACTGAGTTTACATTTGTTTGGACTTCTCCTCGAGAGGCTGCGCGAGCCTCAACAGTGCAACCTTGTTACCGTCAGTAATAGCCTACTTCTCCACTATCGATCGCAACTTACAATAAATATGATACAATCAGAATCATTCTCTCATTTTAGTGATTCCCTAGTTATTTTTTTGTTATTGACTTTTAATCAGGCTACTTGTCCGGTCGGGCAAGGAAAATTCTCTGTCCCTTCAAAAAATCCACTTGTCCCAGACAAGCGGACAAGCGTTAGTGTCGAGCCCGTCAGGTCCTGTTGTTAGCACCGTATATATTTTTAAATTATGCTAGATGAAGTTAAAATATGGAGACACAAATATTAAGCAAAAAAAATGGAAACTCATATATTGAGGTGGTGATGAAAAATTTACTACCAGGTCAAATTGCGTTTGTTACCTTTTACTACCTTTCAAGGGCCTTAATTTTGGTAGATTCTTTTTACTACCTTTTACTTTTTACTACCGCGCGGACACCCTGCTAATAGACAAAGGGAACATTTGAGATTAAACCTGAATGACAAGACTGCTGCTAACTGTCTATCTAATTTTGGTTTTAGGATTACACTTTGTAGTCTGTATTTATTTTGTTCAGTCAAGATCTGCATTCTTTGTATGTTTGTATTTTGTTTTTTCGTGTTTGAGATGAGGTGAGAAGGTTCATAATTTAAAGTAGCCTATTTCATTATTTAGATGGGTTCAAAAGTCTGAGACAACCTTGTGAAAAGGGTTCTAAGGAAATATTTTCATTTTTAGCTTCATTTACAGTAGTAACCAATGTTACAAATTTGGTTAATGATCTAAAACTGGCTAATCGTGTTTAAGTTTCTTTATCATTTTACTTTTCTTTTTTATTCTCAATTTTCTTTGTTTTAAATGCTTAAAAAGAGAAATCTTGTAAAATGTGAATTCCAGATGATCAGTGTGGTCTCAGACTTTGGACCCCACTGTATGTTGGTCTTTATTTTTGTCAGCCTATGCTTGTTACATTGTCATTCTGCCAAAAAACATTTACACGGTAGACAGACCTGGCCTACACCCATCTTTCAAATCATTTAAAACTACTGATGTAACCAGTACAGTATTGCAGTATTACATTTTCATATTCTATATTTGAAGAACCCTAACCCCCTTTACAAAATTGAATTGTAAAACCAGGACTGTATTATTTTTATTATTTTTTACATGCATGTATATTTGACTAATTTTAAATGTTTTAAGTGATTTTTGAATTAACTCGATGCAAAATCATAGATTTCTGGAGATAATTAAATTGTATAATATTAAATGTGGATTAAAGTAATATTCCCCACATTGTGTAACCTTTTGGATGTTTTTATTTTTATTTTTAGTATGTTAATTTAACTTCTAAACTATAAAAATACAGATAGATACAAAACAAATGCTATGTCATTAATTAAAGTACTTTTCCTTTAAAATATTATTCAATCTGGAAGTCGTTATACATAACCTGTTACTTGAAAAAAAGTATTAAACCAAAACATTAGCAATAAACTTCAAACGGTGAACGTGACAACAAGATTAGTGTACACATACACAACACACAGAAAGTACAAATTAAGCTCTATTTCAATGTTCAGGAGCATCTTCCACAAGAGGGCGCTTGTTAACTGATCAGGGAGGCTGGGATGTGGATGGTTGGTTGATATGATCTCCCTGGCACCCAGAGCAGTGAGGGCTTATAGCGGCTAAAAAACATGGAAGAAAGTGTAGACACTTTGTAAGACAATGCACAAAGTACAATCTCAATAGCGCTTTTATGCTCATAAGCTTCATTAATTAGCCTACATTATTAAGTTGAAAGGATTGAACATACGGCCAGTCAAGCCTTTAGAAGACATGGAATCGGTCTGTATTTAAAGGGATGGTTCGAAAGTAAGATTTTGTCATCATTTACTTTTGATGAACACAAAAGAAGATATTTTGAAGAATCTTGGTAACCAGACAGTTGACTGTAGCCATTGACTCCCACAGTAGGGGAAGTAAGTCAATGGCTTAAGTCAACTGTCTGGTTACCAAGATTCTTCAAAATATCTTCTTTTGTGTTCAACAGAAGAAATAGTCTCATAAAGGTTTGGAACAACTTGAGGGTGAGTAAATGATTTTAATTTTTGGGAGAACTATCCCTTTAATAGGGGTTATAGCTCTGTTGTTTAGTGTTACCTGTTGTGTGAAGTTGTGGACAATTAAATCGTATAATTGAATTGAATTAAAGAGCAGAGTTCTGGTATTAACAGAAAGGGAAATTAAAAAAAGCACAACAAATGGCTAATTCAGCATAAAATGTGGCTAATGCTGCTTAACTGAATTTTAATTTATTTTAAATACGGTGATGTTTAGAAGCAAGAGACAACCTTGTGAAAATTCTTGTATGTATATATATATATATACAGTACCAGTCAAAAGTTTGGAAACATTACTATTTTTAATGTTTTTGAAAGAAGTCTCTTATGCTCAAGCCTGCAGTTAAAAAAAAACAAAAAAAAAACAAAAAAAAACAGTAATATTATGAAATATTATTACAATTTAAAATAATGGTTCTCTTTTTTAATATACTTTAAAATGTAATTTATTTTTGTGATGCAAAGTTGAATTTTCATCAGCAAGTACTCCAGTCTTTGGTGTCTTATGATCCTTCAGAAATCATTCTAATATGATGATTTGATACTCAGTTATTATCAATGATGGAAACAGTTGTGCTGTTTAATATATCTTTTTGGAATACTTTTTTCAGGATTCATTGAGTAAAACGTTAAAAGCATTTATTCATAAAAACAGCATTTATTCAAAATAAAAAAAATTCTAACAATATAAATCGTTACCATCACCTTTTATCAATTTAATGCATCCTTATTGAATTAAAGTACTAATTTCTTTAAAAAAAAAAAGTTATTGTTCCCAAACTTTTGAACGGTAGTGTATATTGTTACAAAAGATTTCTATTCTAAATAAATACAGTTCTTTTTAACTTTTTATTCATCAAATAATCCTGAAAAACGTAGCTCAGGTTATAAAAAAAATATTAAGCAGCACAACTGTTTCCAACATTGATCATAAATCAGCATATTCGAATGATTTCTAATATATATATATATATTTTTTTTAATTAATGTAATTGTATATATTTTTAAATTTAATATAAACTCAAAGTTAGTCCCCTGTTTGCCTTTTTTTTTTTTTTTTTTTTTTACAGTAGTCTTTAAGCTGCATGAACTCCAAGTCCATCTTTAATGAATTACTGACCTGGAAGTACTGGAGAATCTTAAATATTCAATATTCTTATTCATGTTACTTCTTAACATTTCCTTGTTTTAAATGTTTAAAAAGATCATAACCCCCGGTTTCACAGACGAGGCTTAAACTAGTCCCAGACTAAAATGCATGTTTGGGCTGTTTTAACTGAAAGCAACTTGCACAGACGTATCTTATAATATGTCAGTGTCATTGTTTTGTCTCAACATACACATCAGTAATATTTTTTTTCTAAGGCACATTTATAAAAGGTACTTAAATGTCCTAATTGAACTAAGGCCTAATCCTGGCTTAGTCTAAGCCCTGTCTGTGAAACCAGGCCTAAACCTTGTAAACCTTGTAAACCTTGCTGCATCACGTTGGTAGGCTACTTTCCCCCAACTTTTTTATTGAACAAAGGGGATACATATATCACAAAAAAACACTTAAGAAGACAGGATAAGAAACCTGAGGTAGAGCAAGGCAGTAAAGTACATTTTCTAACAAAATATGTTGGTAGGCTACTATTTTACTTGGTCAGTCACGATATTCAGTGTTCGTGTATTTTTTACTGTTCACCGTCGTCAAAAGTGTATTTTAAAATGGCATTTTTTTCACTCTGAGGTATTACAATTAGATTGTGCCACAACTTTTCGTGTATTCCTCATTCACCAATGGCGCCTCTCACCCCTTTCTATTTGCAGGTTCCACAGAGGCAGCCGAATAGGCCGTTGATCTTCTGTATGGCACAGAGGACGAATTGCACTGCGCTGGTCACCAGCAGTGTGAAGAACAGACGCGCATTAAACACCACCACATTGTTTGGCTCAGTGCATTTTCCCCACGTGCTAGAGTCCTCAAGGTAACTCCCGCTTCTAAGAGATATAGACAACAACATATTTAAACAGAAAAATGTGCTATCACATGCTTTACAGTGCTGAGGGTTATCTCTTACCCGTCTTTAAAGGGAGTTCCCCAATCTGTATGTTTACAGTATGGTCCATTGATTAGACCTGCCAGAGCCACTCCGAAACTATAACTGGCGCCAGCTTCACCCACTGCTGAAAATAAAATGGACAGGAACATCTGAAATAGAAAACGATTCATGAGAATGATTTAATTATTGGTCAAAAGTTTGGAATAATGACATTTTTTCATGTTTTTGAAAGAAGTCCCTTATGCTCACCCAAGGCTGCATTTATTTGATTAAAAAAATAAAGCTTACAAGATTTCTTTGAAAAATATTATTCTTAATATTATATATAATTATTTCAAACTTTTGTCTGGGTAGTGCAAGTACACTTATTTTATTACATTTTGTAATTAAAAACAGTTAGTATCTACAATGCCTACTTCAGCTTTTAATAATTTAAAAGTAGAGGGCAGTGTACACTGCATGCAGTTATTATAAATGATTATTCCCCAAATTTCATTTTAAGGATTTCCCAATTACACAACAACATGCCTGAAAACTCCTACACATTTGTCACCATTCAACAAGGTTGTTAGCCAGTGACTCTTACAAGTCACAAAATGCAAATATTTGCAAAAAGACACAATGAGGGCACGTTTTTAAGGCTCATGAGTCATATTTTTATAGATTTTTTTTTCACAACAGAGGACCACCTGTGTATTTTCCAACAGGTCTGTACTTCATTCTGTCCAGCACATGACAAAAGATGTACATCACATGAACTTAGTTACATTCTAAATACATTTATTTGCCATAAATAGATTTTAAAGTCATTTGGCTTGTAGATTTAGGTCTTTGCCCAAGCAATGTACAAGGGTTGCGTGTTTTCAGATGTGTTTTTTTTTGTTCTTTGTAATGTTACTTTAATTCTAAAGGTGTCTTGGGTATTTCCTGTTCTTTTTTTGTGCTAATTCTTAACCTGAAGATCTTGAAGATCTTAATTAGCTGGTTCAGTTGTGTTTGATCAGGGTTGGAACTTTGCTGGAAGGTAGATCTCCTGGAACGGGATTTGGCACCCTTGCTATTTTAAAAAGTGACAAATGCATCCCTTCTGCTGAGCTTGTAAAGGTCTAGTGGACAATCCTCTTCATAACTTAATTTCTAAAGGATTTGTAGATATTTATAAACTGAAGTCTAGATTTTTATAAACTGAAGATTTTGTTAGTGGCAGGATTGCTCTCTCACCCCACAGCGATTAGCACAGCAACCCTGGCTCCCAGTCAGGTGAATGTGAAAGGCTGGAATCAACACCTGGAGGACAGAAAGGGCAGTGTGTTTAATAATTTTTGTCATTTGGCACAGTTTGGATTGACTCTAACTCACAATAAATGCATTTGGTACATTTATGTTTCAAGGTCACCCTGTTTACAATAGATTAACTTTGATTCGCATTTGCACCACCATAATACCTTACAAGGAGAATCACACTCTTTGACTCATAAAGATACGCATTACGCATGAAACATCAGTTTTTCTTTTTATGTTATCTCATTGTTTTTTTTAAAACAAAGCAACATCTTTTCCTTGCATTCCTTTTTTTTCCTTACATTCCTTTCCCAAATCAAATTAAAGGGATAGTTCGCCCAAAAATGAAAATTCTGTCATCATTTACTCACCCTCAAGTTGTTTCAAACCTGTATGAATTTCTTTTTTCTGCTGAACACAAAAGATTATATTTTGAAAAATGTCGGTAACCAAACAGTTGATGGACCCCATTGACTTCCATAGTAGGAAAAAAAAATACTATGGAAGTCAATGGGGTCCATTAACTGTTTGGTTACCGACATTTTTCAAAATATAATCTTTTGTGTTCAGCAGAAAAAAGAAATTCATACAGGGTTGAAACAACTTGAGGGTGAGTAAATGATGACAGAATTTTCATTTTTGGGCGAACTATCCCTTTAAAGGAACACTCCACCATTTTTTGAAATAGGGCTTATTCACCTTCTTTCCTACGTTTAGATAGGTGGGCAAATGCATTTTTGTCTCAGTGCATGCATTGTTTTAGTTTGACAGGGTCGGTGCTAGCTTAGCTTAGCATAATGAATGGAATCCTTTGTTGCCAGCTAGCATGTCCTGAGTAAAAGTGATATATAAAAAAAAAAAAACCACCTAATTATTTCTTGTGGCCTGCGTATTCACAACAAGTACAAATAGCGATGCAGATTAACACTAGGCGATTTCCTAGGCAGATATTGACTTATATATTAAGGACTATATTAGGGGGAAGCACAGGCGAAGCACTGCTACTTGGGCATGATATCTCTGCGCCCAAGTAGCAGTGCTTCACCTGTGCTTCCCCCTAATATAGTCCCAAGTCAATATCTGCATAGGAAATCGCCTAGTGTTAATCTGCATCGCTATTTGTACTTGTTGTGAATACGCAGGCCACAAGAAGTAATTAGGTGTTTTTTTTTTTTTATATATCACTTTTACTAAGGCCATGCTAGCTGGCAACAAAGGATTCCATTCATTATGCTAAGCTAAGCTAGCACCGACCCTGTCAAACTAAAACAATGCATGCACTGAGACAAAAATGCATTTGCCCACCTATCTAAATCTAGGAAAGAAGGTGAATAAGCCCTATTTCAAAAAACGGTGGAGTGTTCCTTTAAGACTCTGCATATTCTCACAAAGGCAGCTTATTTGTTGTAAACATGTGACTGACAAGCTCCAAACTAAACTGAGAAGCATTTACACGATATATTATCACATATGCACGCTATGATGTTTAAATAGAAATAGAACTGATATATAGTTTACAATTAAACAGACTCACCATTATCCCCCCTCCAACCAGGCCTCCCATGTAATAGACCTCTTCTGTAATTTGTTTGTTCTGCATGTACTTTACATCCCAGCCAGGAAAAAACAGCATAATATTACAGATTATGGAGATGAACACCAACGGGTACAGACTTATCCCGATGCAAAGCGCACATTTTCCTGTACACATGCTGCGAGGTGGGTGTTAATCCTGAAGTCAGAGAATAACGGCTGTAATCTGTTCAGTATTTGATATACAAAACTCCTAGATAAAAGCACTTGACGAAAAGTTTGGTCGTTGCCCCTGAGTCTCGTACACACCTTGAAGTTGTGTGTCTACCAGAGTGCAGTGTTTTTATAAATACTGCTGGTCATTTATTATTGAGTTAAGACCAGCCCATGGAATCGAGTTCCTCTAACCACACCCTTTCTGGAGAATAAATATTACAATATAAAAATATATTGTTTTATGTTCTCTTGTTTTTGAGAGACTTGTGATAGTTAACATTTTAACTGAAACAAATCCTAAGATATCTCTAGAATCACACATACTTTTTTTTTTTTTTTTTTAAACAAAGCAGGACTATATAGCTTTTAAAACAACCACCATCAAACATTAAAAACTACAGTCTATACCCCATTTATACAAATCTATGTTTATATGCATTTGATTACATATTTGTGGAGATTTAGAAATGTTACTCTGGTTGTCATTACAAACAATACATAATCATTCGGTTGCATCCTGAGATCTGACATGGAAGAAATGATAAACTGTGGGGAAATGTGTGTGTGGGATGTGTGTGTTGTATTGACTAAATGATTTGAACAGGGTGTTATAAACCAAATCAGTGGCGGAGCCAGGATTTTTTCATAGGGCTGGCCAGGCAAGGGCCAGCAACCAGTCTGGGGTGGCACAGAAATCTTAATTATTTTATCATAAAAATAATTGATAATGTATTGGACTGTTTTAGTGCCTACACAACTGAATAACGTTAATCTATCTATCTATCTATCTATCTATCTATCTATCTATCTATCTATCTATCTATCTATCTATCTATCTATCTATCTATCTATCTATCTATCTATCTATCTCTTTCTTTCTATCTAATTTCAATTTCTATCTATCTATCTATCTATCTATCTATCTATCTATCTATCTATCTATCTATCTATCTATCTATCTATCTATCTATCTCTTTCTTTCTATCTAATTTCAATTTCTAACTATCTATCTCTTTTTTCTTTCTTTCTATCTATTTATTCTATCTATTTATTCTTTCTTTCTATCTAATTTTAATTTCTTTCTTTCATCTAATATTATTTCTATCTATCTATCTATCTATCTATCTATCTATCTATCTATCTATCTATCTATCTATCTATCTATCTATCTATCTATCTATCTATCTATCTATCTATCTATCTATCTATCTATCTATCTATCTATCTATCTATCTATCTATACACATCTAGAAGATGTGTGTGAAAGCTTGTGACACTTCTGTCAGATCCTGAGAAAAAACTGCGGTCAAGCCAGCCGCAGTTTGAAAATACACGGTCAAGCCAGCTGCCAAAAAAAAAAAAAAATCGTGTGTGCCTATTACTGTGAATACTGTAATTTCAGTAACAGCAGAGAGAGAACGCGCTTTCAGAGTGCTTGAGTTGCCCAGATCTATCTATCTATCTATCTATCTATCTATCTATCTATCTATCTATCTATCTATCTATCTATCTATCTATCTATCTATCTATCTATCTATCTATATATCTGTGAGAGACGATATAATAAGATGCCATATTTCAAGAGTTTTTGTACTTTACTCTGTTATCCTTTTAATTTACACTCACGTTGTCTTTGCAAGTTGTGTATTTCTTTGACTAATGTTTTTTTTTTCTTTGCAGGTCACGTCTAGATAATTTTTATGTAGGCTAGAGATTTACAACATAATTATTTGCAAAAAAAAGCAGTAAAATAATATACATTCTTTCTAAATACATATTTTGTTTTTGTTTTCTTATATATATTTTTTACTACATTAAAAGTTTCTGGAATTCAATGTCCCACCTAGTATGCACAGCTCATTTGAAACCATTTTACTGCAGCATTTTGGAGATATGTCAATTTATTCGACTTCAGAGGCCTATAAAGTCCACATTTCTAATAAGTAGAAAAAACGAATAGTCAATTCTTATAGGAAATGTCCCATACAGTATGCACACCTCATATCAAAGCATTTGACTGCAGCATTTCAGAGTTTTGTCACATTTTACTAATTTAGAGGCCTAGAAAGACCTTATTTCTAGTAAGTAGAAAAAACTAATGGTCAGTCCTTATAGGAAACGTCCCATACAGTATACACGCCTCATATCAAAGAATTTTACTGCAGCATTTTGGAGTTATGTCACATTTTACTACTTCAGAGGTCTATAAAGACCCCATTTCTAATAAGTAGAAAAAACTAATGGTCAGTCCTTATAGGGGACGTCCCATACAGTATACACACCTCATATCAAACCATTTTACTACAGCATTTTGGAGTTGTCACATTTTACTAATTTAGAGGCCTAAAAATGGCTATGCTGCTCCCCATTTATGGAACTCTCTTCCTGTAGAAGTTCGCAACAGTTCTAGTCTCTCAGTTTTTAAATCTCGTCTTAAAACGTATCTGTTTAGGCAGGCTTTTATGTGAGGCTTTTATGTGATTTAATGTTTTTGCTGTACTGGTTTGATTGTTTAATGTCTTTTTAATGAATTTTGTAAGGTGTCCTTGAGTGCCATGAAAGGCGCCTTTAAATAAAATGTATTATTATTATTATTATAAAAAGACCTAATTTCTAATAAGTAGAAAAAACGAATGGTCAGTTCTTATAGGGGATGTCCCATATAGTATGCATACCTCATATCAAAGCATTTTACTGTAGCATTTTGGAATTTTGTCACATTTGACTACTTCAGAGGCCTATAAACACCTCATTTCTAATATGTAGAAAAAACAAATGGCCATTTCTTATAGGCGATGTCCCATACAGTATACACGCCTCATATCAAAACATTTTACTGTAGTGTTTTGGAGATATGTCACATTATTCCCATTTATACACCTATACAGACCTCATTTCTAATAAGTAGAAAATACTAGTGGCCATTTCTTATAGGGGACGTCCCATACAGTATGCAAACCTCATATCAAACCATTTTACTGCATCATTCTGGAGATATGTCACATTATTCAAATTCAGAGGCCTGTAAAGTCCTAATTTTCAACAAGTAGAAAAAACTAATGGTCAGTTTTAACACAGGACGTCCCCTACAGTATGTTCACCCCATATCAGAATATTTTACTGCAGCATTTTAAAGATATGTTCTATTTTACTACTTCAGAGGCCTATAAAGACCATATTTAAGTAGAAAAATATGAATTGCCAGGTCTTATAGGGAACGTCCCATATAGTATGTATGTCACAGATTCTGTTGTAGAACGCAGATGAACACAATGATGAAGGCAAAGGCGCCACCCCCTGGAAGGTGCGATCTCGCACCGGCAGATGTATAGAGGCGGCTTAGCTGGAAGACAAAGAAGCCGGAGAGAGCCATAAAAAAAATCACCCAGGGTGGTGCAGATGGTGGTGACAGCCAGGGGATGGCCTTGAGCAGGGAAGAGCAGAAGGAGACCCAGACCACAGCCAGGACTGCCTCCCACGGCGGCGTCACAGGAGGCAGTAGCCATGGAGTGAAGAGTCCCGACGCCACCATGGGGACTACCGGAGGTGACAACGTTGATGGAGGTGGAGCACACCACGTAGCCAGAGAAGCGATGAGGCAGTGAGACACAAAGACCTAGGCAACCGTGACTGGGCCGCAGCGACGACCCCCTGAGGTGGAAGCAGGGATCCTGAGGTTAGAGGCTGAGCTGGAACGATTATATGTGGAGGTGGAGCCGAATGGCCAATGGTCCACGCTGGTGTCGAGGGTGGTAAGAGCACAGAAGCCAGGGCGACGGGTAGAGGTGGAGTGGAGGCGGAGCACTCAGAGGCTGGAGGCAGAGCCACAGTCTCCACACCCAAGATGTAGCCGTGCCACTGAGAGGAGGCTGAGATGCACTGCGGGACTAATGGAAGGAAGAGATGACTGGGTGGCAGGAGTGTCTTGGGACTGCAGAAACAGACAGATACTGAGGAAACATACACGTTTATTACAAGTTGTTTGGAGAGGTGGTGGAAGAAGGAGGTTGGGCGGGACCAGCGGATTCACTCTCGCTGCTTGCGGTGGGCTCATGCTGCTGATCCTCACAGTCTGGGTGGTCTTGGCTGGGAACTGGGTTGTGAGTGGGACTGGCGTTGTTGTCCACAGTTCCGACGGTGAGTGGCGATTCACAAGACGCCAGCAACCACTCTACAAATTTCTACTTATTTGAAATGAGGTCTTTATAGGCCTCTGAAGTCTATTAATGTAATGTATCTTCAAAACGCTGCAGTAAAATGTTTTCATATGAGGTATGCATACTGTATGGGACGTCAATTATATAACCTGAAAATTATTTTTTTCTACTTATTAGAAATGAGGTCTTTGTAGGCCTCTGAAGTCTATTAATGTAATGTATCTTCAAAACGCTGCAGTAAAATGTTTTCATATGAGGTATGCATACTGTATGGGACGTCCCTTATATAACCTGAAAATTAGTTTTTTCTACTTATTAGAAATGAGGTCTTTATAGGCCTCTGAAGTCAAATAATGTGACATATCTTCAAAAAGCTGCAGTAAAATGGTTTGAAATGAGGTGTGTATACTGTATCGGACGTCCCCTATAAAAACTGACCATTAGTATTTTCTACTTATAAGAAATTAGGTCTTTATAGGCCTCTGAAGTCGGATAATGTGACATCTCCAAAATGCTGCAGTAAAATGCTTTGGTATAAGGCGTGTATACTCTATAGGAAGTCCCCTATAAGAACTGACCATTAGTTTTTTCTACTTATTAGAAATGAGGTCTTTATATGCCTCTGTAGTCAAATAATGTGACATAACTCCAAAATGCTTCAGTAAAATGCTTTGATATGAGGTATGCATACTATATGGGATGTCCCCAATAAGAAATGGTCATAAGCTTTTTCTACTTATTAGAAATTAGCTCTTTATAGGCCTCTGAAGTAGTAAAATGTGACAAAACTCCAAAATGCTGCAGTAAAATGTTTTGATATGAGGTATGCATACTATATGGGACGTCCCCTATAAGGACTGACCATTAGCTTTATAGATCGAAATATGGCATCTTACTATATCGTCTCTCACAGATGGATGGATGGATGGATGGATGGATGGATGGATCTGGGCAACTCAAGCGCTCTGAAAGCGCGTTCTCTCTCTGCTGTTACTGAAATTACAGTATTCACAGTAATAGGCACACACGATTTTTAATTTTTTTTTGGCAGCTGGCTTGACCGTGTATCTTCAAACCGCGGCTGGCTTGACCGCAGTTTTTTCTCAGGATCTGACAGAAGTGTCACAAGCTTTCACACACATCTTCTAAAATAAAAGTAGCATCAGAAAAAAAGAGAATTACATTTGTTGTTGACTGCACACTATTCGACTTCCTCAAAACGGTCTTGCAACCCACCAGTTGAGAAAGATTGACTCTATATTTACTATGTGCATATCACTGCCTGATGTTCTGCTGAAGCTCATTCGGCACTTGCTCATTTCCGTACTCGTTTGGCTTGCGCCTGGCGCTGAGGTGAAGTTGGAGTGTGCGTCTGAAAAGTCTCATGTTTTTTGTGGTCTTAAAGAGACGGTTTAGCGTTTTAAAAAACGCAATTTTTGTCAATAAAAAAAGAGACAGAAACAGCAGTTGTGAGAGGGGTGGCCAAAGGGGGCCACGGCCACCCCTGGCCACCCCCTAGCTCCGCCAGTGCTTACACACAATTTATTAAATGACACACAAGCCACAAAACAT
Source organism: Vimba vimba (assembly GCA_022828995.1). Classification (NCBI taxonomy): domain Eukaryota; kingdom Metazoa; phylum Chordata; class Actinopteri; order Cypriniformes; family Leuciscidae; genus Vimba; species Vimba vimba. The sequence goes on along the minus strand of CM040820.1, from coordinate 5,034,755 downwards.
GCACACAGCACAGCATGCAAAACATCACAAATCTTTTGCAAAAGCAAACACTTCATCCAAGACTATTTTACAGTAACTCTTCTAAGAAAATTTGTTTTTGTACAGTAATTCTACACACAAACCATCAAATGGTTAGCCATAAACATTCACACGGATGTGCAAAATGTAAAACACTACTATTCTTGTCATTCTTGTGTCTTTTGCTTATTCAGTGTGCACAGCAGTTTGTCACACAAGTATGTGCACAAATACACTGTATATACAGTATGTGTGCACAATTTATTAATTTTGCAGTCATTGAACTGAACTGAATCAACACTGAACTGACTTGAGCTGAAAAATGACACTATTAGCTGTTAAAACTGCTTTAAAGCAGAATTTGAATTTGTTACTATATTGTGAAGCCACTTTGAAACAATCTGTATCGTATAAAGCGTTATAGAAATAGAGGTGACTTGACTTGCATGCATATTCAGTATATACACTCACCTAAATGATTAATAGGAACACCTGTTCAATTTCTCATTAATGCAATTATCTAATCAACCAATCACATGGCAGTTGCTTCAATGCATTTAGGGGTGTGGTCCTGGTCAAGACCAATCTCCTGAACTCCAAACTGAATGTCAGAATGGGAAAGAAAGGTGATTTAAGCAATTTTGAGCGTGGCATGGTTGTTGGTGCCAGACGGGCCGGTCTGAGTATTTCACAATCTGCTCAGTTACTGGGATTTTCACGCACAACCATTTCTAGGATTTACAAAGAATGGTGTAAAAAGGGAAAAACATCCAGTATGCGGCAGTCCTGTGGGCGAAAATGCCTTGTTGATGCTACAGGTCAGAGGAGAATGGGCCTAATGATTCAAGCTGATAGAAGAGCAACTTTGACTGAAATAACCACTTGTTACAACCGAGGTATGCAGCAAAGCATTTGTGAAGCCACAACATGCACAACCTTGAGGCGGATGGGCTACAACAACAGAAGACCCCACCGGGTACCACTCATCTCCACTACAAATAGGAAAAAGAGGCTACAATTTGCACGAGCTCACCAAAATTGGACAGTTGAAGACTGGAAAAATGTTGCCTGGTCTGATGAGTCTCGATTTCTGTTGAGACATTCAGATGGTAGAGTCAGACTTTGGCGTAAACAGAATGAGAACATGGATCCATCATGCCTTGTTACCACTGTGCAGGCTGGTGGTGCTGGTGTAATGGTGTGGGGGATGTTTTCTTGGCACACTTTAGGCCCCTTAGTGCCAATTGGGCATCGTTTAAATGTCACGGCCTACCTGAGCATTGTTTCTGACCATGTCCATCCCTTTATGACCACCATGTACCCATCCTCTGATGGCTACTTCCAGCAGGATAATGCACCATGTCACAAAGCTCGAATCATTTCAATTTGGTTTCTTGAACATGACAATGAGTTCACTGTACTAAAATGGCCCCCACAGTCACCAGATCTCAACCCAAAAAAACGTGCCCTGGATGTGCATCCCACAAATCTCCATAAACTGCAAGATGCTATCCTATCGATATGGGCCAACATTTCTAAAGAATGTTCTCAGCACCTTGTTGAATCAGTGCCACATAGAATTAAGGCAGTTCTGAAGGCGAAAGGCGGTCAAACACAGTATTAGTATGGTGTTCCTAATAATCCTTTAGGTGAGTGTATTTACAAAAGAAACTCCAGTGCAAGGGTGAAAAATGTATCTCATTAATCATTGAGTTTTGAATTCTATACCAAATACCTATACCAAAAAATAGTAAGAGCAGTTTGGTATAGTTACACTATAAAATTAGGTATACACTATAAAAAAGCAGGCAAGTGCACATATAGACAAATACTGTAATACAATACAATACAACACTATAAAAGATATATTGCCTATATAAAGACAAATGACAAATATTTACTTGTGTCTTGCTATAAAATGCATGACTCATGAGCTAGCTAATGTAATAAGTTAGCTCATGTTTAACCCTCAGAAGGTCTTCCTTTCGGAGTCACACCCTGGGCCTTCTCGGTCAGAAGTGACCGGACACCTAAAAATGAAACTTCCTCCATCCCAGTAAAACCAATGCAAATTATTTTTGTTCTATAACATTTATTCTTTTTAATTTTGTATTTTGAGAGAATTTTATTGAATTTATTAATATTTATGCAATATTTATGGTCTACTTTTTCCCATTGAAAAAATAAATAAATTATATATATATATATTATTATATTATATTATTATATATATATATTTTTTTTTTTTAATGCAGTATTTTAGTTTAATATAGAGTCTAGGCCTTCAAAAAAATGTTTTAAGCAGATTAGCACCATCTGGTGAGAGTATGGAGAGAAAGCGTAGAACCATGGTGTAACCACTAGATGGCATGTACAGCTCTTTATGGAGAGGCATGTGAATTCCCGAGCTGTTTATGGACACATTTACTTTTTTTTTTTTTTTTTTTACAGAATTTGTAACAAAAAATGCAATTCATTCAATTATAACACTTTATGTAAAATAATATTATATTATTATAATATTTTTAATTTTTTTTTTGTCAATTTCCCATTAATTTTCTATGGGGGGTCATTTTTGACCAAAGACCACAAGTGTGACTATATTTTTTACAACTACTCAGCATGCTCAGATCATGACCTCAATTTTTTTGTGTGTTCACATACCTAATACTAAGTTTCGTAATCTTCCGATGAAGCTGTGATTTTTAAAAATTCAAAACAGATTTTTTGTAATCAAAATTATTGGTGTGTACAGTGTGTGCAGAATTATTAGGCATGTTGATTTTCTGATCATATTTTATTCCCAGGCCCATTTTGCCAATTCTAAAACCATATTAATCTTAATAACTACTATTAATTTAGTATTTAATCATTTATAAGTGAAATATAATTGTTCATGAAGGCTGAAATGAAAACTCCTTATATTCAGGTGTGCAGAATTATTAGGCAAGTTTTCTTTTACAGATAAAATAAGCCAAAAAAGAGATTTAACTAAGCCTGAAAAGTCTAAAATTATTAAATGCCCATGAGAAGAATGCAATAATAATGCATTACTAGAGATTGCAGTTAAGGCATGGCCATTGGACAGTGAAATGCTCATTGGGTCAGCAGGGTCAGACAAAAACAGGTGGAGAAGAAAAGACACATGTTAACTGCAAAAGAATGAAGAATTAAGGTGAATAATTAAGTGTGAAACCATCAGGAACCCTTTAGTCTCCAGCGCCACCATTTTCCAGAACTGCAACCTATCTGGAGTCTCCAGAAGAGCAAGCTGTCAGGGTCTCAGAGACTTGGGTTAGGCAAAGAATCCTAAAAAATGACCCCCTCTTATAACACAGTAAGAATCACAAGCTGAAGTGTAGTAAAATACATGAAGACCGATTTTTTAAAAAAAAATTTTTATTTTTTTTTATAGGCTTTATAGACAATAAAAAATCTTGAGACTCTTGAAGGACCAGCACCACATCCTCTTCTACCACTGTTTGAAGAATTCATCTTCCAGAATCTGACAGTAAGTTTTGGGAGTTTATTTTTAGTTCATCTCCTACCCTGAAGTCCGTTTTGCAGAGATGGACTAAAAATGAACTCCAAAAACTTACTGTCAGATTCTGGAAGATGAATTCTTCAAACAGTGGTAGAAGAGGATGTGGTGCTGGTCCTTCAAGAGTCTCTCTCAATCTGTCTGTCTATAAAGCCTATAAAAAACTGGTGGAAAGTCTTCATGTATTTCACAACACTTCAGCTTGTGATTCTTATTAAGAGGGGGGCGTTCTTTAGGAGCCTAACCCAAGTCTCTGAGACCCTGACAGCTTGCTCTTCTGGAGACTCCAGGTAGGTTGCAGTTCTGGAAAATGGTGGCGCTGGAGACTAAAGGGTTCCTGATGGTTTCACACTTAATTATTCACCTTAATTCTTCATTCTTTTGCAGTTAACATGTGTCTTTTCTTCTCCACCTGTTTTTGTCTGACCCTGCTGACCCAATGAGCATTTCACTGTCCAATGGCCATGCCTTAACTGCAATCTCTAGTATTGCATTAGTATTGCATTCTTCTCATGGGCATTTAATAATTTTAGACTTTTCAGGCTTAGTTAAATCTCTTTTTTGGATTATTTTATCTCTAAAAGAAAACTTTCCTAATAATTCTGCACACCTGAATATAAGGAGTTTTCATTTCCAGTCTTCATGAACAATTATATATCAATTATAAATGATTAAATACAAAATTAATAGTAGTTATTAAGATTAATATGGTTTGAAATTGGCAAAATGGGCCTGGTAATAAAATATAATCAGAAAATCAACATGCCTAATAATTCTGCACACACTGTATGTGTATAAAAGTGTGTTTGTATGTGTGTGTGTGTGGGGGGGTGTGTGTGTCTTTTTTGCACTCTTGATGTTGTAGAATGTCACCCCTTTACAGCTGTGTACTTTTTTTTAGAATTGTGGCCGATTTGTAGATTGTACACACAAAAATTCTGACTTTTTTTTTTTTTTTTGTCAATTTCCCATTAATTTCCTAAGGGTCGGTCATTTTTGACCGAAGACCTTTAGTGTGACTATTTTTTTTTACGACCACTTAGCATGCTCGGATCATGACCCCAATTTATTTTTGTATTCACATACCTAATGCCATAAAAGTCACCAAGTTTCATAACATTCCGATGAAGCTGTGATTTTTAGAAATTCAAAACAGAAAATGTTTCGGTCAGAAATGACGAGGACCGTCTGAGGGCAATATCATGGACATACAAGCTAATGTACTGTGGCATACTTAATGGAGACAGTACAGGTGAATACAGTAAAATTTGTGTCTAATAATGCCATCACAAGCCTGGGACCCAGGAATAGACTTTTGTCCACTGTAGTGGACATTACATTTTAGTGAATTTCTGACATCATACATGTCACAACCTGGGTGTCCTGTAAAGATCACATTCAGGACTTTTCAGAGATACCAAATGTTTGGAGGTTTCACCATGAAAACAACTAAAAAATAATTTAGTGATCAAATGTAGGAAATATGATAATATATTGTAAATATAATTTAAAACGAACTACTTTTCAAGTTACATCATAGATACATCATCTCAGGAAAATGTTATGGGGTGTCCACTGTAGAGGGGACTTAAATCATGTTTATCAGGCATTTTGGGAGACACAACAAGAGAATACGGAAATAAATTATGCATCAATATTCCTATGAAATATTAGATATTATTATTAAAAGGTTGCCAATTATTACTCCAATTATTACACTTCTTTTTTCATTAAATGTTGCTCCAAGAACACATTAATGTGCAAATTAGATATACATTGTATTGAATGGCAATATACATTTATGGCCATTTTAGCCACATATTGCATAAAGTAAAATGGTGTATCAATGCATTCCGTCATATCTTTCATAACATAGTTGAGAATCATCTTTATACAAATTTTGGTTAAAAAAAAATCCTGAAACCCCAAAATGTATTGGTGATTGAAAAAAAATCCTATTGTTTTCGCCTATACATTTCATGTCATTTTATTTTTTAAACAACTTAGTCCTGATTTCCACTACAGAGGACATAGCATAACGTATGAATAAAATATAATTTTTCAAAAATGTTTTTTTTTTTTTTTTTTTACCATTTGTTTCTTATGCTCTAAAGCAGGGGTGGGGAACGTTGATCCTGGAGGGCCATTGTCCTGCAGAGTTTAGCTCCAACCCTGAAAAAAACATTTGGCTGCCTGCAACTTCAGTAATCCTGAAGACATTGATTAGCTTCAGGTGTGTTTGATTAGGGTTGGAGCTAAACTCTGCAGGACAATGGCCCTCCAGGATCAACGTTCCCCACCCCTGCTCTAAAGTCTAAATGTGATGGCATGAAAAAAAAAACTAAATTCAAAAAACTTTTTTTCTGGGTCTCAGGAGGAGAATTAAAATGCGCTAATTTGCATTTGACAAGGCACAGCAGGTGAACAGGATTAACAAAATAACTAAAGCATATTACCATTGAACTTCCAAAGTTAATGACTTACATCAAGGGTATTTCCCCCTGAAATGTTTAAATAGGCCCATGCAGATTCGCTTTTGGTTTTGGTTAATTTAGAGGAAATCTACAGATGAAAACAGACAGAGAATGTTGATAGTTTTAAAAGACGACTTTTTGAAGCGGTAAAAGTGGTGAACCTCACAAGCACAATCAAAAATGAAACTTTTGTATGATCGTGGCAAAGGTGAGCCTGGAACAAGCACAATCAATCTTTCAATAACAATCTTTTTGTATTGGCGATTAGATTAATTGTTGCCCGTTGTTTCATCTCCGTTTAAAGCCATATTATGTCATCAGTGCGCCAGAGAGAAGGACTAAAACCCCAGTTCGTGGATCAGAGCTCATCACGGGACGAGTTGCCTTTGACAGATTCGCCTATGAGGAGGCCTTGGAACATGAGAACTGTGTCCCTGGTTAAGTAATTCGGAAACTTTGAGAAATTTGTCAACATTCCTTGAACATCTTCCTACAGAAAAGCGTTGTGAATTGGCTGAGTTAATTCGGGAATATTCGTCCTTGTTTTCTGATGTTCCTTCTCAGACGCACAACATGACATTGTGGGTGATTCCCGTACCGTGGAAAAAGAAAACAGCTGGAGTCAGAGTGACATCGATATGCTTGGACACAGTGTAATTATAGGGTACATTTTGCAGTAAGTCTTTGAGTTTTATTTTACGGGGAGGGTGTGACGTCCCTGTCGGCCGTTCCTTGTTTTGTGTAGGCCTATGTGTATGTTGCGCCTGACTGCAGGTGACTGGCTGATTGCGGCGTGATTGTGAGCACCGGCGCTCAGGTGTTCTTCGTTCCCTACAAAAGCATCGTTTCCTGTCAGCGAGAGTCTGCTCTGGGGCTGCGTTGGACTTTGTGACAGTTTCTTGTCCTTTGGGTCGATACCTGTGGCTTTAGATGATCAAATCTCGGCTCATTTTGAGGAAGAATGTAAAATAAAGCTCAGATATTTTGCAATGTAAAGGTATTCGTCTCTCCTTATTTGTAGTGATCCTTCTGGATTGCAACAAATGGGAGGAAAGTAGTAGGCTTAAAACAAACACACTATCTAAATGTGTATATTTGAAGTTGTCTTTCCATTAGAGCAAAAGAAGACATGGAAATAAAAATAGACCAAAATCTCAACCATAAATAAATAAATAAAGTGTCCTGCCTTAAACAGTAATATTAATAGTAGGCTCCTCATCTAATAACTATCCGATCACTTAAGCCCCTTTCACACAGCGCTTTGAACCCGGCAAATTGCCAGAACGCCTTCTGTGTGAACACAAACACGACCCGGGATTGATGCCGGGATTGATGCCGTGTTGGGGACCTAGTAACATTGCCGTGTTCAGTCCCGGAACGCGCGCTGTGTGAACAAAAGCCGCAATAATGCCGTGTCGTTGTAATGAGCTGGGGGCGGGGGGGATGAGCTTCAGCAGAACATCAGACAGTGATATGCACATGGTAAATATAGAGTCAATCTTTCTCAACTGGTGATTTGCAAGACCGTTTTGAGGAAGTCGAATAGTGTGCAGTCAACAACAAACGTAATTCTCTTTTTCTGATCCTTTATTTTAGAAAATGTGTGTGAAAGCTTTTGACACTTCTGTCAGATCCTGAGAAAGGGGCATTGTCCTTATTCAGTGGGCTATCTTCGGTAAGATGAGATGTTGTCAGGCCAAATGTCAGCAAAACTAACTTTTCTGTCATGACAGCAGTTGTACTGTGCTTGTGGTACGCACATCACGCGCAAATGCGACGTGCTGTAGCTGAATCAAAAAGGTGATTAAAGCTGTCAAAACTGCATGCATGTATTTGTTATATATGCGTCACATGTGTCTGGAATCTGGATTAAAATATTCTGCTATGTGAGATCACAATAAGGCACAAACTGATATGTAATGTTTTAATGTCCAAATAAATGCGAGTACTGTGCATTTGTACAAGACGATAGGCATTCATTTTGCGTTAATTTGTAAAGGACAAACAAAAATGGATCATTTTTAAATCCATAAAATAACTAATTTTACATTCTGGCAACATTACATTATGAAAAACATAACATTTTACCTTATGTGCTGTTGACTTCCGCCTTGTTCACATTCTTGCACATGGGGATTAAAAAGAATTTCGGTATGATAGAACTGTTGCAATTATTTATTTTGACAACTAATATAGAAAGTTAAACTTTTTTTTTTTTTTTTTTACAAACTCAGAATTGGTTGAAGAGTTCATTGATTATATAAAACGCATTGAAGGTTGAATAATCTTTGGACTACAGTATTTATCGGCATGTTATCTCATCCATGAAGATGCAACAATGTAGAACAAGCTATTGGAGATTTTGAGAACCAGAACCAAGTTAACTGAGCAAGTTGAACTTTAGCTATAGTGGGTGCCATTTTATTACCATTTAATTAATTTTAATATGAGGTGGTGGATAATAATAAAAAATTCACTTAGTATTCCATGATTCCTAATTCACTACTATCTCAATTACAATTAAGTATAAATTAACTTTATTCAGTTGTGTAGGCACTAAAACAGTCCAATACAATATCATATTATTTTTTATGATAAAATAATTAAGATTTCTGTGCCACCCCAGACTGGTTGCTGGCCCTTGCCTGGCCAGCCCTATGAAAAAATCCTGGCTCCGCCACTGATGTGCACATATATGCATTCTATAGCTACGTGTTGGTAAGCAGATGCAGCCAGAATATGCAATTTATAATGTTGTGTTCATATTCTAGTCTCATGTGCTTTCCAGTATCATCAAAAAGTACAGTATTTACTGAATTTGTTTTCTTAAAGGGATACTCCACTTTTTTTGGAAATAGGCTCATTTTACAACTCCTTACCAATTTTGAATCCATTCAGCCGAACTCCGGGTCTGGCGGTACCACTTTTAGCATAGCTTAGCATAGATCATTGAATCGGACAGGACCATTAGCATCTCTCTCAAAAAAATGACCAAAGAGTTTCAATATTTTGTTTAAAACTTGACTCTTCTGTAGTTACATTGTGTACTAAGACCGACGGAAAATGAAAAGTCGTGATTTTCTAGGCTGATATGGCTAGGAACTATACTCTCATTCCTGCGTAATAATCAAGAAACTTTGTTGCCGTACCATCATGAGTCCAGCAGGCGTAATGATATGACGCAGCGCCTGAAAATAGTCCCCAGCTCATAACTTCCAACGTGACCGGGACTAAGTTTGTCTAACCTATTAGACCTATTTTCAGGCGCTGCGTCATATCATTACGCCTGCTGGACTCATGGTACGGCAGCAAAGTTTCTTGATTATTACGCAGGAATGAGAGTATAGTTCCTAGCATATCAGCCTAGAAAATCGCAACTTTACATTTTCCGTCAGTCTTAGTACACGATGTAACTACAGAAGAGTCAAGTTTTAAATAGGAAAAATATCGAAACTCTTTGGTCATTTTTGTTAGAGAGATGCTAATGGTCCTGTCCGATTCAATGATCTATGCTAAGCTATGCTAAAAGTGGTACCGCCAGACCCGGAGATCTATGGAGGGATTATTGGGTCAGATTTAAAACTAAAAGTCTAAAACTAAAAGTCTAAATTTGAAACTAAAAGTCTAAGTCGAAAATGAATTTGCTATTTAGCATTGGGCATTTGGTATTTAGGATAGGGCATCTTGTATTTAGGATTGGGCATTTGGTCATTTAGGATTGGGCATTTAGGGATTTAGGATTGGGAATTTGGTATTTAGGATTGGGCATTTGGTCATTTAGGATTTAGGATTGGGCATTTGGGGATTTAGGATTGGGAATTTGGTATTTAGGATTGGGCATTTAATCATTTAGCCATTTAGGATTTAGGATTGGGCATTTGAGGATTGAGGATTGTATGCAAATAAGGAGGCGTGGCCCAAATACTGGAGGCTGGGTTTGAAATGGCTGGTGCGCAGAGGCACCTTATGGACAGCAGAGGGAGCTACCGGTGCTAAGGAGCACTGTAATGAAACCAAACAGAGCGAGTGAGCAGGGCTGGAGCGAGTGATGTGCGTTTTACCATTGCTAAGAAAATTCCTGCTCCTCCGTGAGATATGCGAGACCCGGCGCGTCTCAGTAATGACGCCACCGGCCTCGCGCTGTTCTCCCGCGGCCGTCAGCCTCGTCCTGCTCGCCACAGTAAACATGATGAATGGCGACTGTAGTTTTGATATGAGGTGTGCTATATGGGACGTCCCCTGTAAGAACTGGCCATTAGTTTTTTCTACTTATAAGAAATGAGGTCTTTATAGGCCTCTGAAGTCAAATAATGTGACATATCTTCAAAATGCTGCAGTAAAATGGTTTGAAATGAGGTGTGTATACTGTATGGGACGTACCCTATAAAAACTGACCATTACTTTTTTCTACTTATTAGAAATTAGGTCTTTATAGGCCTCTGAAGTCGAATAATGTGACATAACTCCAAAATGCTTCAGTAAAATGCTTTGATGTGAGGTATACTATATGGGACGTCCCCTATAAGAAATGGCCATAAGGTTTTTCTACTTATTAGAAATGAGGTCTTTAAAGGCCTCTGAAGTAGTAAAATGTGACAAAACTCCAAAATGCTGCAGTAAAATGTTTTGATATGAGGCGTGTATACTGTACAGGACGTCCCCTATAAGAACTGACCATTAATTTTTTCTACTTATTAGAAATGAGGTATTTATAGGCCTCTGTAGTCAAATAATGTGACATATCTCCAAAAAGCTGCAGTAAAATGTTTTGATATGAGGTGTGCATATTGTATGGGACGTCCCCTATAAGAAATGACCATTAGTTGTTTCTACTTATTAGAAATAAGGTCTTTATAGGCCTCTGAAGTAGTAAAATGTGACATAACTCCAAAATGCTGCAGTAAAATTCTTTGATATGAGGTGTGCATACTAGGTGGGACATTGAATTCCAGAAACTTTTAATATTATTATTTCCTTTATTTAACCAGGTAGGCACATAGAGGACTCATTCTCATTAAAAACGGCGACCTGGCCAAGATAAAGCGTCATGATGCAGACAACATAAAATTACACATAAAGACAAGACAGTGTAATATAAATTACAGACAGTTGTTCAGTCAAAGTGCATTGTGCAAAAATACATCAAAATTCAATAACTAGGACGTGTTCCTAGTTAATAAATAATAAGAGCATACTTAATAAGTTAAGCGATGTATAAAACTATGTATAAAATAAAGTGCGGTATGCAGTATTAAATTATAATACAAAAGTAGCAGACAACAAAGTAATTGCACTAATTTGCACAAGGGAGAAGATGGTAGCGCTAACATGCACAATGGTGTGACAGTAGGTTAGATATCAATTGTTTGAAAGCGGATAACGATACAGTTGATTCGAGCCTTAAAGATTTTTGCAGTTCGTTCCAGTCGTTAGCGGCAGAAAACTGAAAAGAAAAACGGCCAAAGGAAGTACGAACATTAGTAGTAGTTAATAAGATAAACCTACTTGATCGCAGGTTACGAGAAGGAGAAGCTACTGAAATTAGATTTCTCAAGTAGGTAGGGCCTTTACCTAGTATAATTTTATAAATGAAGTAAAACCAGTGTCTTTGTCGTCGGATGTGGAGAGAAGGCCAACCAATGAGTGTGTAAAGATTACAATGATGAGTGCTAAATGGGGCGTTGGTAGCGAAGCGTATAGCACTATGATATAATGCATCTAACTTTTTAAGAAGAGTGTTAGAGGCAGATCTGTAGACCACATCACCAAAGTCTAAGATGGGAAGGATGGTCATATTCACAAGTGCAAGTTTGGCAGAGATGGTGAAAGAGGCCCTATTACGAAAAAGAAAACCGATCCTGGATTTTATTTTAGATTGAAGTTTGTTAATGTGGGTGTGGAAGGAGAGTGAAGAATCTAACCAAATTCCTAAGTATTTATAAGTGTCGACAATTTCCAATACAGAACCATCCAAAGTGAAAATATTTTTTGTGTAGGAAGGTGCAGAGAGGGATCGATTGAAGATCATACACTTGGTTTTACTAGAGTTTAAAGTTAGTTGGAGACCACGCAATGAATGTTGTATGCTATTGAAGCTCACTTGGAGGTTGTCTAACACATTGTTCATAGTTGGGCCGGAGGTGTAGAGAATAGTATCATCTGCGTATAGATGTATCAGAGAGTCACCTGCGGCCGTGGCCACATCGTTAATATAGACCGAGAATAGTATCGGGCCAAGAATTGAACCTTGTGGCACCCCCGTCGATACAGCCTGTGGGCTAGATAGCAAGCCCTCTGATTTGACATGCTGAAATCTATCTGAGAAATAATTTGTGAACCAGGCGAGGCAGTGATTCGAGAGACCCAGACTCTTTAGCCTATCAATAAGGATGGTATGGTTGACAGAGTCGAAAGCCTTGGCCAAGTCTATAAAAACTGCTGCACAGTAATGTTTGCGGTCAGTAGCAGAAATTATATCGTTTATGACTTTCAGTGTGGCCGAGGTGCACCCTCGGCCAGCTCGAAAGCCCGATTGCATATCCGTAAGACTGTGATTTAATTCAAAATAGTTAGTAATCTGTTTGCTGACGAAGCGTTCAAAAACCTTAGAGAGACAGGGCAGAATAGAAATTGGTCTATAGCAGTTAGGGTCTAAATTATCTCCCCCTTTGAAAATAGGGATTACCGCAGCGACTTTCCAGTCTTTCGGAATATAAGAGGTGTCAAGAGAAAGATTAAAAATGGCAGTGATAGGTGTGGCAATAATAGGAGCAGCCAATTTTAAAAATACGGGATCTAAATTGTCCAGCCCAGCCGATTTGAATGGGACAAGATTTTGCAGTTCCATCAAAACATCGACTGTCTGGATATGGGCAAAGGAAAAGAGTGTTTGACTGACTGAGGGCACTATGGACAGAGGTGAATTTAAAGTTATTACAGAAGCTGTCGTTTGGAAAGCATGCCCAGCCCTTACAAAATGTTTGTTGAGGTTCCCTATGATAGAGGATTTATTAGTGGAAATAGTATTTTCAAATCTTAAAGCGGTAGGTAGCTGGGCAGAAGTATTTTTACTTTCCATAGACTTTATAGTGTCCCAGAATTTTTTATTGTTCGTACCACAGTGAGCAAATTTTTGTTTAAAAAAACTAGATTAAGCATTCCTAAATGCCTGTGTATACTTGTTCCTTGCCTCCTTAAATAATTGCAGGTCGTGATGATGTTACAGGATATACAGTACCAGTCAAAAGTTTGGAAACATTACTATTTTTAATGTTTTTGAAAGAAGTCTCTTATGCTCATCAAGCCTGCAGTTAAAAAAACAAAACAAAAAAAAAAACAGTAATATTATGAAATATTATTACAATTTAAAATAATGGTTCTCTTTTTTAATATACTTTAAAATGTCATTTATTTTTGTGATGCAAAGCTGAATTTTCATCAGCAAGTACTCCAGTCTTTGGTGTCTTATGATCCTTCAGAAATCATTCTAATATGATGATTTGATACTCAGTTATTATCAATGATGGAAACAGTTGTGCTGTTTAATATATTTATTTGGAATACTTTTTTCAGGATTCATTGAGTAAAACGTTAACAGCATTTATTCATAAAAACAGCATTTATTCAAAATAAAAACATTTCTAACAATATAAATCGTTACCATCACCTTTTATCAATTTAACGCATCCTTGTTGAATTAAAGTACTAATTTCTTTAAAAAAAAAAAGTTATTGTTCCCAAACTTTTGAACGGTAGGCTAGTGTATATTGTTACAAAAGATTTCTATTCTAAATAAATACAGTTCTTTTTAACTTTTTATTCATCAAATAATCCTGAAAAAAGTATCTCAGGTTATAAAAAAAATATTAAGCAGCACAACTGTTTCCAACATTGATCATAAATCAGCATATTAGAATGATTTCTGAAGGATCATAAGACACCAAAGACTGGAGTACTTGCTGATGAAAATTCAGCTTTGCATCACAAAAATAAATTACATTTTAAAGTATATTAAAAAAGAGAACCATTATTTTAAATTGTAATAATATTTCATAATATTACTGTTTTTTTGTTTCTTTTTTTGTTTTGTTTTTTAACTGCAGGCTTGATGCATAAGAGACTTCTTTCAAAAACATTAAAAATAGTAATGTTTCCAAACTTTTGACTGGTACTGTATGAAAAAATACATATGACAAAAAAAGGGATGTATTTAGAAAGAATGTATAATTTATTTTACTGCTTTTTTTGTGCAATACCCTATATTAAAAGCACCCGCGCCTTTCCGGGAGAAGTGCCCTTAGGACCCATATAAGGAAATTACGCCCCAGCTGACGTCACGCAGACCCATACTCGAAAAAAACTTTCTGAAACTTGTGACAAACCGGAAGGACAATTTTTGCCACAGAAATACTCCTTCAAACGTACAATTTAATTTTTGAAACTTTGTCCATGTTTAGCATGGGAATCCAACTCTTTAACAGTGTAAAAAACTCAGTATGCATGAAATAGCATTTCACCCCCCCTGTCACAACTGTCCCTGGTCTCTCATTATATATTTAGTATATTTTACTTGTATCATTAAATAAAGTTGTTGTTATTATAGTAAAAACGCATTATGTTTAATCTGAGTCATTTTAAACCTTAAATAATACTACCAGTTCTCTGTATGTTTACAGCATTATGTGAGTTTTTTTTTTCTTGAGAAAAATTAAAGCCTATTGTGTAGGCCTACCTAATATTTATCCAAAAGACAAGAGTCAATATTGAATAAAATCACAAGAAGTGAATTGAAATCGTGAAATTTGTCTCAAGCAATAATAATAAAAAAATGTAGCTTACCAGAAATTGTATCATGTAAACATTGTAACATGTTTCTGTTTAGTTACTGTTTAGTTTGGTATCATCGCGCTTTAGAGCAGGCCTATTCCAATAGCGGTCCGGGGGCAAATTTGGCCCAATTGAAATTTATTCTGGCACGCGGCAGATTAAAAAAATAAAAATAAAAAAAGTCTAAAAATAAAAAAAGTCCAAAAAAAATCTACGAATCTGCCGCGGCGCATAGACAAGAGTACAGGCAAAGATTCTAGAGCGGAGCAGATCGTCTCCATGGTGACAAACACTCATTCTCGCTGATTCAATGTTCTCACGCTGCCTATGAGACACATCTCTCTATAAATTACAGAAACGTCTGTCTGTCTGTGTGTCTGTCTCAGTCAGCTACACTGTTTACTTCTGGATACGTGATAAATCCATTTTGATTAATTTGAGTAAAAATGTGTTTTCTTTACCAAGAAACCAACAATTACTAAAAACACACACGAAAACTGATTTTGCACGGGCACTTTGCACTGCTCCCTGAATCGACACGCTTATTCATTTGTGGATGTAAACTGAATCTATATGTCAGCTATGCTGTTTACTTCTGAATATTATGTTTCATTCTGGTGCGCTTAGCCTATGCTATTCACCAACTAAACATATCCTATTCAATGCGTTCACAGTCTCTTTCACTGGCATCATTTGTAGTAGCCCATTTTGCTGTGCAATTGTAACAATGAGCATTCAATCACACCAAACCAACAATTACTAAAAACACACACAAAAACTGATTTTGCACGGGTATTTTGCACTAGTCTCTCTATAAATTACAGAAACGTCTGTCTGTCTGTGTGTCTGTCTGTCTGTCTGTCTGTCTGTGTGTCTGTTAACCACATATCTCTCGAACCGTTAGTCCGATGGATTTCAAACTTGACAGGTGTCTCGCTACGGTCACGAGTAAGTGCAGTGCCAAGTTTGACGTTGTTTGGGTGAGAAATGCTAAAGATATCGTTAAATATATCATTTTTCAAAGGTTGTGGTTTAAAAGTAAACATTCTGACATTAGAGAGTTGTATCATTCAAAGAAGCCCCAAGAAGGTTGTGGTTTAAAAATAAACATTCTGACAATCAGTCAGCTACACTGTTTACTTCTGGATATTATAGTTTGGTTCCAAAATGTGATAAATCCATTTTGATTAATTTGAGTAAAAATGTGTTTTCTTTACCAAGAAACCAACAATTACTAAAAACACACACGAAAACTGATTTTGCACGGGCACTTTGCACTGCTCCCTGAATCGACGCGCTTATTCATTTGTGCATGTAAACTGAATCTATATGTCAGCTATGCTGTTTACTTCTGAATATTATGTTTCATTCTGGTGCGCTTAGCCTATGCTATTCACCAACTAAACATATCCTATTCAATGCGTTCACAGTCTCTTTCACGGGCATCATTTGTAGTAGCCCATTTTGCTGTGCAATTGTAGCAATTGCGCTGCTGGCCAATGGAGCTCGACATCCGCACACGGCGGCCATCTAACCACAGGGTGCTCGCTCACTCATAACATGGTGCATGTACTTTTAAATAACCATAACTTGCTCAATTTTCTACCGATTTTCAAACGGTTTGGTTTGTTATAAACGTCAGAGATGTAGCTATTATACTGCATACATATGAATAATTATGTTCAAAATGTTTAAGCATTCAGAATTATAGCCACGTTAATAACGTTTGTAAGAAACCAAACCGTTTGTAAATCCGTCCAGATTTCAGCGAGATAAGAGGATTTGTGTGCGTGCTGCTCACTCACCTTAATTCACAGAGCCCTGTGGTAAGATGGCCGCCGGTGATGCCGGAAGTGACTCCACCTTAAGACATCTAGCCTTTATATGATATCTATGCATGCATCTAACAAACCGCAAAGTTGGCAGAGAAAATCATAAGTTTCAGAGTGAACGGACGGAGAAGTACTTATTTACTGTGCCAACTACGGCAAGCAAGCGAGAGACTGATAGACCTGTGTGTTTACTGTGCATCAAATCAGTGGCTGTGGCCAAAGAATATAATGTGAAGAGACATTTTACTACAAAACATTCGTCTTTTTATGTGCAATACCTAGAGGGCTCAGTGGAGCATATGAGCCAGATTAAGTTAAAATGGCAAAAGCAAATCGTTGTCACTTCTCCCACTGAGTCACATACTCTCACTGATAAACAAGGTAGCCTACTGTAAACTAAATGAGGAAAAAAATATTCCTGTTATTATTTAGTTTTCATCAAGAGTATGTTTACAGCACATGGTTAGATTTGTACTTACTGTACACTTGAAATGTTCTTTCTAGTTTTAAAATGTGTACTCACAGTCTGAAAGATATAGCCTACTTCAGGGATATTTGAATGTTGTTATTTCCCCAAATAAGGTTTGATACTTGAAACTGCAGTTGCAGTTTTGCACTTATGACAGCTTTATATTGATTGTTTGATTTTTATATAAGCTATTACTTATGTTTACTGTTTTAAGGGTAAAAGCTGTGTATATGTCCAGGGGCGCCGCTAAGGGGGGGGAAAGTTAGGACGATTCTAAGGGCCCAGGCACTTTTGGGGGCCCCAGAGATCGATTTTATTAACAGAATGGGTGCGGTAGGGGGCCCAACCTCATATTCTTTCATAGGGCCCAAAATTGATAGCGGCGCCCCTGTATATGTCTCAGGATTTGCAGTTTTGCACTTTGTTGTAGGCCTAATCAATACAAGTTGAATGTGTTGAAATAATAAAGGAAACCAAAAGAATAATGTACCTTATTTTATTTCATATATTATGTACCTTAGTATATAGTATATTTTAATTTCCTTTAGCTGCTATCAATTTGTCCGTCCGGCCCTCACAAATTTAGGAATTTCCTAGTTTGGCCCCCCTGCAAATGTATTTGAATAGCCCTGCTTTAGAGTCATAGATACACACTAAAATGCAAGTCCCCACCCCCCCCCAAAAAAAAATCACAAGTCACAACAAACGCATTTGATCCTTTACAGCATTTGTTTGTTTTATTACAAGTGAAACCATTAAAAGTATAACCAAAATCATTCATGCTAGAATGTATGTTTAAAAGTTGTAGTAATTATATTTAGTTGAATATGATATTTTGTTTGACATAGTTACCTTGTGAGTTAAAATAGTGACGTGTCGTCTGTTTTCCTTTATGTGGAAGTGTAATCTGATCTCATGAGTCATGATGCAGTGCAAAATATTAAATATTCTTCTTTGTCTTCTGGCGGGTACAGACCTATGGTACAGACCATTGCAAAAGCTGCATACCGCCACCTATTATATTGGAGTGAGTAAATGATAATGTACAGTCTAATCATGGCTTCATTGATCTCTAGACCAGATTCACGTAGAAATAATCTTCTGTTTCTACTTATAAAGGTTTTAATTTGAAAACATTTTTTAATATATTGTTTATTCTCTACCTTTATCTATAACCCCGATTATTTTGTTGTGTTTGTCGAAGTGGCTTTTAATTAGTATTTTACCTTCATTTTTGTCTCTATTTCATAATTATTTCCCAATGCTATATTTAGCTAATTTGTCTATTTAATTTCCTTGTACCCCTATAAATCTGGTATCCAGCGGAATTGGAGCTAATTTATTTTTAACTCAAAATACTTCACATATAAACTTATGTAGAAATATGTTTCTGTTAATCAAAGGCATGGCAATAAATAAATAGTCCACTTTAATTTGATGAATTATGTTTTGTTCAGCTCATAATAGAACATCAT
Source organism: Vimba vimba (assembly GCA_022828995.1). NCBI lineage: Eukaryota > Metazoa > Chordata > Actinopteri > Cypriniformes > Leuciscidae > Vimba > Vimba vimba. The sequence goes on along the minus strand of CM040820.1, from coordinate 5,016,120 downwards.
GTAGAGAAACATCCAGTTGACTAAATAATAAATTAGATAAATACATATATTGCTTCAAATGTGATTATTTTAGAGCCCTGTGGTGCTAAAGGGACTTTGCTACAGTGTTGTGTGAATGCCTACTTAAGGCACTTGAGATTTTGAATGTCAGAAACAGCACAAAAACAGAAATGGCATAAAAAAACTCATTCCTTTTTAGCTCTAACTCTGAATTATGGGTGCGAGCTGCATGATGAGACCATAGATTGCCATTTTTGTTGTTCTTTAAAAGCACTCAAATCTGCCATTGAGCAGCATTAAAACATCAAGACGTTTTTTTTTTTTTTCTCATTCAGTAATACACAATTGTACAGAAAAGTAATTAAAATCTCAGGAATATTTATTTGAGGTATTGAGGAAATAAAATAAAAGAAAGAAAATAAAACAGCTGCTATTCAGATTTGTGTCATTCAAAAAAACAAAAAAACCCAAAAAAAAACACATTGTCCTTCAAAATTTCAGTAGCTCTGAGCAGTAATTTAATATTAATTCAGAGACATTTATAATAAATAGAACATAATTGAAAAAAGTAAAACAGCATTCATGTTATATGCATTCACTTTTTGATCAAAGAGATTTGAAGTTTACAGTACAAAACACGAGCTGAATAACCAAAATGAGACATATTCTTCATATTTTCTTCTGTAACTTTAAAGTGTGATCTGTTAAATAATGAACGGTTAATCAAAATACTCAAACAAAAGACAGAAGTGTTTCCTGTTGGTGATTTACTGGTCAAACAAGTTCTCATCCTGAGGGATGAAAGTTCAGAGTATGAAGTGTAATGAACCGTAAATAAACTTTTTGAATAGAATCTTTAAACTTCAAATTAGGATTCTATAGAGAACTAACGTGACACTTTTTCTTCCCTTTTTCAGCCACATAATAAAAATGTTCCTCTGCATGAACACCAACCGTCACTGCTGAAGATGCTGTACCTTCAGTGCACTACACATGTGTACAGTATGGGGTTTGCTATTTTGGCTTCATCTGGAAGTAAAGGGACAATGGGAGGTAAGAGCAACACACACACAAACACACAGAAAACACATTCAGTACAAAGAGACACAGAAGCGTTAAAGCTGCAGTCCCTCACTGGACACTTCAGGAAGAGTGTGAAGATTAAAAAGTGCAAACAGTTTCCCTTTATTGTTCTCCTTGTTCTCATACATCATCAAAGATGCGGCTACGAGACGCAGAGGTCGCGAGGTAATGTCCTCCAACGTACCTACAGAGAGATGATCACATCCATTAACAACGAGAACTACATGTTCTTCAATGAAAACCTATAAAATGCCTAATGTCCTAATAGTTTCTTTTTATATCTTACACTTGAAATGTGTCATTGTGTGCGGCAAATACCATTGGCTCTTATGATAAATAGCTTGTGATGTTATTCATTTTCAAATCGCTTTCTGTAAATGCATCAGTGAGTAATGTAAATCAAATCAAAATCCCTAAATGTTTACACAATGTCATCACACAATTAATGTATTTAATATTAAACACAAGTATATATATATATATATATATATATATATATATATATATATATATATATATATATATATATATATATATATATACTGTAGAGAGAGAGAGATTTACTTTCTCTTTTACATGGGTAAGAAGTGTTGTATGAATAAATAACTCAATTAAAATTCAATAATCCTTAAATATATATAACATTTAGTCTTTTTTAAAAAAAAGTGTTCTGAGCGACAGCATAAAAATGCATAAGAAAAACAATATTCTCAAGCTCATGCTATTAGTTTCCATGACTGAAAGTATGTTTATGTTCATTAATACAGACCTCCTGTTATCCGTTTCCAGCTGTTCTTCTCCAGTGAAGTCCAACGGTTCAACGTCTTGTAGTAATTCAGCCTTGTCGTTTCGATCTCTACGAGACTGAGCTGCACACACACACACACACACACACACACGCTCTTCATCACATCTGACCAAGAACTCAAAGCTAGAGTATTATCAGTAAGACTAACAGCGTGAATCTGTCCTCACCTCTGCCAGTGTCTGTGCTGGAGCCGTCCGTCTCCTTCAGCTCTGAGTACGCACTTCTGCTCCTCCCGCCATATCTCTCCCTCTGATCACTGTAGCGTTCCCTCCATTCCTGACAGACAGAGACGTGATGAACGGGGTTCAGACAGGTACAGTGCTGTAATCTATCCTCATCATTAAATGTGAGGCAGTTTAGGCAGAAACAAACTCACTCTCCGTCTGGTCTCGCCGTCCTCTGTTCTCTGACGTTTTCTTTTTTCTGAAAACAAGAGCAATGTTTAAAGCGTTTTAAAAACAATGAAATTCTAACATGACATAACTTGTAGGCTAATATTTGACTTTTTTATATATTTTATATAATTTACAAATATAAATACATTATCGTTATTTTGTATTTATATACACTCTTTTTCAAAAGTTTGTGGTCGGCAAGATTTGTAATGTTTTGGAAAGAAGTTTCATGTTCACAGAGGTTGCATATTCGATCTAATAATACAGTAAAAACAGAACATTTTGAAATATTATTTCTTTTCAAAATAACTTTTCTATTTTAATTTGTATTTATTTATTTATTTATTTGATTTTTTTAAGGATTCTGTGATGAATAGAAAGTACAAAACAGCAGTTATTTGAAATGTACTTTTTGGATGTATAATATTATAAATGTCTTATAAATGTATTATAAATGTCACGTTTGATCAACTTAACGCATCCTTGCAGAATAAAAGTATTCATTTCTTTTTTGGAAAAAAATAAATAAATTCTTACTGACCTTTTGAATGGTAGTGTGTATATATGATTCTGAACCTGAAAATACAGAATTATTTTAGACGAATATGCTTGAACTCTGTCACTGTCTAGATATATTTAAAATAATGTAGGCCACTTTTTACTGGTAACATAAGACTTGTAACATAAGCATTATCAGGACCCACTAATATTCCCTCACTATTATACATTATATTCAACATAATATATTGTAGTTTAATGTAGTACTGACTCTGAAAACTTCAATTTTTTTCTCACAGGGTAATTTTTATTTTGGGTGAACTATCCACGATACATATTGTTGCATTTTTGTATTGCGATATATTGTGACACAATATATTGTTACACCCCTAATAAATATAGTATTGTTTATTATTCATTGTTAATTAATTTGTTCATAATACATTCATTTAAATGTATACAACATGAAATGTTAATGTTTTGGTTATGTAAAAATTGGTTATGTTTTGGGGTATGCAAAGCACTACTTACTACTTACTATAAGGTATAAGTGTGACACTGTCACACCCATGATATATATTAGGTACACTAATGTTTAATTGTGATCATTAAGTATTGTCATTGTCAATTATGTTTTTTTTTGTAGTGTCGAGTTGAGTTTCAGTTGTCCTTATCTTAACCCTAGCCCTTGAGTTATCCTAACCATAGCCCTTAGCCCTAATAAGGTGAATAATAACCTTGCCACTTTGTCATTGCTATCAACTCCGACTCACTCAGGGCTCGACATTAAGCCTTTTCATGTGCTTGTCCTTTGGACAAGTAAATCTGTCATTCACTTGTCCGAGTAAAAAAATTTTTGGTGTGTGTGTGTGCTGTAAATATAATTTATTCTGAAGAAATATCCTCATCTGTGTTCAATCAGCTCTGATATATTTAAATCTGCATATTGTCATATCTGCACCTTTAAAGGGCTTTAAAGGTGCAGATATGGTGCCACCCCACCCCCCAAATCTTATTAAATGTATGCTTCATCATTAGTTTTAAATTGTATCAATAGATTAAATTAGAATAGCCTAGCTACGTAGGGCTGATCAAATTAAATAATTTACACTGAAAATTTACAACTGCATTATATTAATGTTATGAATATGAGATCGTTTTAAATATTTTTGAATATACAAATAAGAATCGTTGGAAAGAATGATACTTTTAAACATGAAAGTAAACCGCCAGTAGGAGGCGGCAAGCGACCGTCTTAATGAGCGAGTCATTGAGTCATTCATTCAAACGATTCGTTCAAACAACTGATTCATTCAAGAATGAGACATGTTTATGAATGGGACATTGAATCTTTGACTCAGCCAATTCGTTCAAAACGCCGAATCATTCAGTAATGAAAACACGGTTAAGTGTTGCTGTGAGATGCGATACGGTTCTGCTGTGATCTTTGTTTGGAACTATTTTCGCGGCTGAAACAGAACAAAAACAGTCAATATTGTGTCTAAAATGTAAGTGAGTTAATTTGAACTGTTGTATGAAAGCAATGTCACATTTTCAGTCGTGATGGTATTCAGGAAAACACTCGCAGTGCACTCGTCGTGTGAGGTTGCTAAACTGTATCATATGTTAAAAATATTAAAACACATTTTGAATTGTGGCACTGGCAGTATGTTGTTAACTGAGTTTAAACTGAGTTTACATTTGTTTGGACTTCTCCTCGAGAGGCTGCGCGAGCCTCAACAGTGCAACCTTGTTACCGTCAGTAATAGCCTACTTCTCCACTATCGATCGCAACTTACAATAAATATGATACAATCAGAATCATTCTCTCATTTTAGTGATTCCCTAGTTATTTTTTTGTTATTGACTTTTAATCAGGCTACTTGTCCGGTCGGGCAAGGAAAATTCTCTGTCCCTTCAAAAAATCCACTTGTCCCAGACAAGCGGACAAGCGTTAGTGTCGAGCCCGTCAGGTCCTGTTGTTAGCACCGTATATATTTTTAAATTATGCTAGATGAAGTTAAAATATGGAGACACAAATATTAAGCAAAAAAAATGGAAACTCATATATTGAGGTGGTGATGAAAAATTTACTACCAGGTCAAATTGCGTTTGTTACCTTTTACTACCTTTCAAGGGCCTTAATTTTGGTAGATTCTTTTTACTACCTTTTACTTTTTACTACCGCGCGGACACCCTGCTAATAGACAAAGGGAACATTTGAGATTAAACCTGAATGACAAGACTGCTGCTAACTGTCTATCTAATTTTGGTTTTAGGATTACACTTTGTAGTCTGTATTTATTTTGTTCAGTCAAGATCTGCATTCTTTGTATGTTTGTATTTTGTTTTTTCGTGTTTGAGATGAGGTGAGAAGGTTCATAATTTAAAGTAGCCTATTTCATTATTTAGATGGGTTCAAAAGTCTGAGACAACCTTGTGAAAAGGGTTCTAAGGAAATATTTTCATTTTTAGCTTCATTTACAGTAGTAACCAATGTTACAAATTTGGTTAATGATCTAAAACTGGCTAATCGTGTTTAAGTTTCTTTATCATTTTACTTTTCTTTTTTATTCTCAATTTTCTTTGTTTTAAATGCTTAAAAAGAGAAATCTTGTAAAATGTGAATTCCAGATGATCAGTGTGGTCTCAGACTTTGGACCCCACTGTATGTTGGTCTTTATTTTTGTCAGCCTATGCTTGTTACATTGTCATTCTGCCAAAAAACATTTACACGGTAGACAGACCTGGCCTACACCCATCTTTCAAATCATTTAAAACTACTGATGTAACCAGTACAGTATTGCAGTATTACATTTTCATATTCTATATTTGAAGAACCCTAACCCCCTTTACAAAATTGAATTGTAAAACCAGGACTGTATTATTTTTATTATTTTTTACATGCATGTATATTTGACTAATTTTAAATGTTTTAAGTGATTTTTGAATTAACTCGATGCAAAATCATAGATTTCTGGAGATAATTAAATTGTATAATATTAAATGTGGATTAAAGTAATATTCCCCACATTGTGTAACCTTTTGGATGTTTTTATTTTTATTTTTAGTATGTTAATTTAACTTCTAAACTATAAAAATACAGATAGATACAAAACAAATGCTATGTCATTAATTAAAGTACTTTTCCTTTAAAATATTATTCAATCTGGAAGTCGTTATACATAACCTGTTACTTGAAAAAAGTATTAAACCAAAACATTAGCAATAAACTTCAAACGGTGAACGTGACAACAAGATTAGTGTACACATACACAACACACAGAAAGTACAAATTAAGCTCTATTTCAATGTTCAGGAGCATCTTCCACAAGAGGGCGCTTGTTAACTATCAGGGAGGCTGGGATGTGGATGGTTGGTTGATATGATCTCCCTGGCACCCGGAGCAGTGAGGGCTTACAGCGGCTAAAAAACATGGAAGAAAGTGTAGACACTTTGTAAGACAATGCACAAAGTACAATCTCAATAGCGCTTTTATGCTCACAAGCTTCATTAATTAGCCTACATTATTAAGTTGAAAGGATTGAACATACGGCCAGTCAAGCCTTTAGAAGACATGGAATCGGTCTGTATTTAAAGGGATGGTTCGAAAGTAAGATTTTGTCATCATTTACTTTTGCTGAACACAAAAGAAGATCTTTTGAAGAATCTTGGTAACCAGACAGTTGACGGTAGCCATTGACTCCCACAGTAGGGGAAGTAAGTCAATGGCTTAAGTCAACTGTCTGGTTACCAAGATTCTTCAAAATATCTTCTTTTGTGTTCAACAGAAGAAATAGTCTCATAAAGGTTTGGAACAACTTGAGGGTGAGTAAATGATTTTAATTTTTGGGAGAACTATCCCTTTAATAGGGGTTATAGCTCTGTTGTTTAGTGTTACCTGTTGTGTGAAGTTGTGGACAATTAAATCGTATAATTGAATTGAATTAAAGAGCAGAGTTCTGGTATTAACAGAAAGGGAAATGAAAAAAAGCACAACAAATGGGTAATTCAGCATAAAATGTGGCTAATGCTGCTTAACTGAATTTTAATTTATTTTAAATACGGTGATGTTTAGAAGCATGAGACAACCTTGTGAAAATTCTTGTATATATATATATATATATATATATATATATATATATATATATATATATATATATATATATACAGTACCAGTCAAAAGTTTGGAAACATTATTATTTTTAATGTTTTTGAAAGAAGTCTCTTATGCTCATCAAGCCTGCAGTTAAAAAAAAAAAAAAAAAAACAGTAATATTATGAAATATTATTACAATTTAAAATAATGGTTCTCTTTTTTAATATACTTTAAAATGTAATTTATTTTTGTGATGCAAAGCTGAATTTTCATCAGCAAGTACTCCAGTCTTTGGTGTCTTATGATCCTTCAGAAATCATTCTAATATGATGATTTGATACTCAGTTATTATCAATGATGGAAACAGTTGTGCTGTTTAATATATCTTTTTGGAATACTTTTTTCAGGATTCATTGAGTAAAACGTTAAAAGCATTTATTCATAAAAACAGCATTTATTCAAAATAAAAACATTTCTAACAATATAAATCGTTACCATCACCTTTTATCAATTTAACGCATCCTTGTTGAATTAAAGTACTAATTTCTTAAAAAAAAAAAAGTTATTGTTCCCAAACTTTTGAACGGTAGTGTATATTGTTACAAAAGATTTCTATTCTAAATAAATACAGTTCTTTTTAACTTTTTATTCATCAAATAATCCTGAAAAACGTATCTCAGGTTATAAAAAAAATATTAAGCAGCACAACTGTTTCCAACATTGATCATAAATCAGCATATTAGAATGATTTCTAATATAATTTATTTATTTATTTTTTTTTTATTAATGTAATTTTACAGTAGTCTTTAAGCTGCATGAACTCCAAGTCCATCTTTGATGAATTACTGACCTGGAAGTACTGGAGAATCTTAAATATTCAATATTCTTATTCATGTTACTTCTTAACATTTCCTTGTTTTAAATGTTTAAAAAGATCATAACCCCCGGTTTCACAGACGAGGCTTAAACTAGTCCCAGACTAAAATGCATGTTTGGGCTGTTTTAACTGAAAGCAACTTGCACAGACGTATCTTATAATATGTCAGTGTCATTGTTTTGTCTCAACATACACATCAGTAATGTTTTTTTCTAAGGCACATTTATAAAAGGTACTTAAATGTCCTAATTGAACTAAGGCCTAATCCTGGCTTAGTCTAAGCCCTGTCTGTGAAACCAGGCCTAAACCTTGTAAACCTTGCTGCATCACGTTGGTAGGCTACTTTCCCCCAACTTTTTTATTGAACAAAGGTCAGAGGGGATACATATATCACAAAAAAACACTTAAGAAGACAGGATAAGAAACCTGAGGTAGAGCAAGGCAATAAAGTACATTTTCTAACAAGATATGTTGGTAGGCTACTATTTTACTTGGTCAGTCACGATATTCAGTGTTTATTTTGTTAATGGCAGGATTGCTCTCTCACCCCACAGCGATTAGCACAGCAACCCTGGTTTCCAGTCAGGTGAATGTGAAAGACTGGAATCAACACCTGGAGGACAGAAAGGGCAGTGTGTTTAATCATTTTTGTCATTTGATACATTTTGGATTGACTCTAACTCACAATAAATGCATTTTGTACATTTATGTTTCAAGGTCACCCTGTTTACAATAGATTAACTTTGATTCGCATTTGCACCACCATAATACCTTACAAGGAGAATTGAACTGAGGCCTAATCCTGGCTTAGTCTAAGCCCTGTCTGTGAAACCAGGCCTAAACCTTGTAAACCTTGCTGCATCACGTTGGTAGGCTACTTTCCCCCAACTTTTTTATTGAATAAAGGTCAGAGGGGATACATATATCACAAAAAAACACTTAAGAAGACAGGATAAGAAACCTGAGGTAGAGCAAGGCAATAAAGTACATTTTCTAACAAGATATGTTGGTCGGCTACTATTTTACTTGGTCAGTCACGATATTCAGTGTTCTGATATTTTTTACTGTTCACCGTCGTCAAAAGTGTATTTTAAAATGGCATTTTTTCACTCTGAGGTATTACAATTAGATTGTGCCACAACTTTTCGTGTATTCCTCATTCACCAATGGCGCCTCTCACCCCTTTCTTTAAGCAGGTTCCACAGAGGCAGCCGAATAGGCCGTTGATCATCTGTATGGCACAGAGGACGAATTGCATTGCACTGGTCACCAGCAGTGTTGAGAACAGACGCACATTAAACACCACCACATTGTTTGGCTCAGTGCATTCTCCCCACGTGCTACGGTCCTCAAGGTAACTCTCGCTTCTAAGAGATATAGACAACAACATATTTAAACAGAAAAATGTGCTATCACATGCTTTACAGTGCTGAGGTGTATCTCTTACCTGTCTTTAAAGGGAGTTCCCCAATGTGTAAGATGTAAGATAAATGTATATTTACAGTATGGTCCATTGATTAGACCCATCAGAGCCACTCTGAAACTATAAATGGCGCCAACTACACCCACTGCTGAAAATAAAATGGACAGGAACATCTGAAATAGAAAACGATTCAGGAGAATGATTTAATTATTGGTCAAAAGTAAAAATATTTTTTTTTCATGTTTTTGAAAGAGGTCCCTTATGCTCACCCAAGGCTGCATTTATTTGATTAAAAACATAAAGCGTACAAGATTTCTTTGAAAAATATTATTCTTAATATTATATATAATTATTTCAAACTTTTGTCTGGGTTGTGTAAGTACACTTATTTTATTACATTTTGTAATTAAAAACAGTTAGTATCTACAATGCCTACTTCAGCTTTTAATAATTTAAAAGTAGAGGGCAGTGTACACTGCATGCAGTTATTATAAATGATTATCCCCAAATTTCATTTTAAGGATTTCCCAATCACACAACAACATGCCTGAAAACTCCTACACATTTGTCACCATTCAACGAGGTTGTTAGCCAGTGACTCTTGTAAAACTGTTCAGGTTCTTACAAGTCACAAAATGCAAATATTTGCAAAAAGACACAATGAGGGCACGTTTTTAAGGCTCATGAGTCATATTTTTATAGTTTTTTTTTTCACAACAGAGGACCACCTGTGTATTTTCCAACAGGTCTGTACTTCATTCTGTCCAGCACATGACAAAAGATGTACATCACATGAACTTAGTTACATTCTAAATACATTTATTTGCCATAAATAGATTTTAAAGTCATTTGGCTTGTAGATTTAGGTCTTTGCCCAAGCAACGTACAAGGGTTGCGTGTTTTCGGATGTGTTTTTTTTGTTCTTTGTAATGTTACTTTAATTCTAAAGGTGTCTTGGGTATTTCCTGTTCTTTTTTTGTGCTAATTCTTAACCTGAAGATCTTGAAGATCTTAATTAGCTGGTTCAGTTGTGTTTGATCAGGGTTGGAACTTTGCTGGAAGGTAGATCTCCTGGAACGGGATTTGGCACCCTTGCTATTTTAAAAGTGACAAATGCATCCCTTCTCCTGAGCTTGTAAAGGTCTAGTGAACAATCCTCTTCATAGCTTAATTTCTAAAGGATTTGTAGATATTTATAAACTGAAGTCTAGATTTTTATAAACTGAAGATTTTGTTAATGGCAGGATTGCTCTCTCACCCCACAGCGATTAGCACAGCAACCCTGGCTCCCAGCCAGGTGAAGGTGAAAGGCTGGAATCAACACCTGGAGGACAGAAAGGGCAGTGTGTTTAATCATTTTTGTCATTTGGTACAGTTTGGATTGACTAACTCACAATAAATGCATTTTGTACATTTATGTTTCAAGGTCACCCTGTTTACAATAGATTAACTTTGATTCGCATTTGCACCACCATAATACCTTACAAGGAGAATCACACTCTTTGACTCATAAAGATAGGCATTACGCATGAAACATCAGTTTTTCTTTTTATGTTATCTCATTGTTTTTTTTAAAACAAAGCAACATCTTTTCCTTGCATTCCTTTTTTTTCCTTACATTCCTTTCCCAAATCAAATTAAAGGGATAGTTCGCCCAAAAATGAAAATTCTGTCATCATATACTCACCCTCAAGTTGTTTCAACCCTGTATGAATTTCTTTTTTCTGCTGAACACAAAAGATTATATTTTGAAAAATGTCGGTAACCAAACAGTTGATGGACCCCATTGACTTCCATAGTAGGAAAAAAAAATACTATGGAAGTCAATGGGGTCCATTAACTGTTTGGTTACCGACATTTTTCAAAATATAATCTTTTGTGTTCAGCAGAAAAAAGAAATTCATACAGGGTTGAAACAACTTGAGGGTGAGTATATGATGACAGAATTTTCATTTTTGGGCGAACTATCCCTTTAAAGGAACACTCCACCATTTTTTGAAATAGGGCTTATTCACCTTCTTTCCTACGTTTAGATAGGTGGGCAAATGCATTTTTGTCTCAGTGCATGCATTGTTTTAGTTTGACAGGGTCGGTGCTAGCTTAGCTTAGCATAATGAATGGAATCCTTTGTTGCCAGCTAGCATGTCCTGAGTAAAAGTGATATATAAAAAAAAAAAAAAACACCTAATTATTTCTTGTGGCCTGCGTATTCACAACAAGTACAAATAGCGATGCAGATTAACACTAGGCGATTTCCTAGGCAGATATTGACTTATATATTAAGGACTATATTAGGGGGAAGCACAGGCGAAGCACTGCTACTTGGGCGTGATATCTCTGCGCCCAAGTAGCAGTGCTTCACCTGTGCTTCCCCCTAATATAGTCCCAAGTCAATATCTGCATAGGAAATCGCCTAGTGTTAATCTGCATCGCTATTTGTACTTGTGAATACGCAGGCCACAAGAAGTAATTAGGTGTTTTTTTTTTTATATATATCACTTTTACTCAGGACATGCTAGCTGGCAACAAAGGATTCCATTCATTATGCTAAGCTAAGCTAGCACCGACCCTGTCAAACTAAAACAATGCATGCACTGAGACAAAAATGCATTTGCCCACCTATCTAAATCTAGGAAAGAAGGTGAATAAGCCCTATTTCAAAAAACGGTGGAGTGTTCCTTTAAGACTCTGCATATTCTCACAAAGGCAGCTTATTTGTTATAAACATGTGACTGACAAGCTCCAAACTAAACTGAGAAGCATTTACACGATATATTATCACATATGCACGCTATGATGTTTAAATAGAAATAGAACTGATATATAGTTTACAATTAAACACTCACCATTATCCCCCCTCCAACCAGGCCTCCCATGTAATAGACCTCTTCTGTAATTTGTTTGTTCTGCATGTACTTTACATCCCAGCCAGGAAAAAACAGCATAATATTACAGATTATGGAGATGAACACCAACGGGTACAGACTTATCCCGATGCAAAGCGCACATTTTCCTGTACACATGCTGCGAGGTGGGTGTTAATCCTGAAGTCAGAGAATAACGGCTGTAATCTGTTCAGTATTTGATATACAAAACTCCTAGATAAAAGCACTTGACGAAAAGTTTGGTCGTTGCCCCTGAGTCTCGTACACACCTTGAAGTTGTGTGTCTACCAGAGTGCAGTGTTTTTATAAATACTGCTGGTCATTTATTATTGAGTTAAGACCAGCCCATGGAATCGAGTTCCTCTAACCACACCCTTTCTGGAGAATAAATATTACAATATAAAAATATATTGTTTTATGTTCTCTTGTTTTTGAGAGACTTGTGATAGTTAACATTTTAACTGAAACAAATCCTAAGATATCTCTAGAATCACACAGACTTTTTTTTTTTTTTTTTTAAACAAAGCAGGACTATATAGCTTTTAAAACAACCACCATCAAACATTAAAAACTACAGTCTATACCCCATTTATACAAATCTATGTTTATATGCATTTGATTACATATTTGTGGAGATTTAGAAATGTTACTCTGGTTTTCATTACAAACAATACATAATCATTCGGTTGCATCCTGAGATCTGACATGGAAGAAATGATAAACTGTGGGGAAATGTGTGTGTGGGATGTGTGTGTTGTATTGACTAAATGATTTGAACAGGGTGTTATAAAGCAAATCAGTGGCGGAGCCAGATCTATCTATCTATCTATCTATCTATCTATCTATCTATCTATCTATCTATCTATCTATCTCTCTTTCTTTCTATCTAATTTCTATCTATCTATCTATCTATCTATCTATCTATCTATCTATCTATCTATCTATCTATCTATCTATCTATCTATCTCTTTCTTTCTATCTAATTTCAATTTCTAACTATCTATCTCTTTTTTCTTTCTTTCTATCTAATTTTAATTTCTTTCTTTCATCTAATATTATTTCTTTCATTCTATCTATCTATCTATCTATCTATCTATCTATCTATCTATCTATCTATCTATCTATCTATCTATCTATCTATCTATCTATCTATCTATCTATCTATCTATCTATCTATCTATCTATCTATACACATCTAGAAGATGTGTGTGAAAGCTTGTGACACTTCTGTCAGATCCTGAGAAAAAACTGCGGTCAAGCCAGCTGCAGTTTGAAAATACACGGTCAAGCCAGCTGCCAAAAAAAAAAAAAAAATCGTGTGTGCCTATTACTGTGAATACTGTAATTTCAGTAACAGCAGAGAGAGAACGCGCTTTCAGAGTGCTTGAGTTGCCCAGATCTATCTATCTATCTATCTATCTATCTATCTATCTATCTATCTATCTATCTATCTATCTATCTATCTATCTATCTATCTATCTATCTGTGAGAGACGATATAATAAGATGCCATATTTCAAGAGTTTTTGTACTTTACTCTGTTATCCTTTTAATTTACACTCACGTTGTCTTTGCAAGTTGTGTATTTCTTTGACTAATGTTTTTTTTTTCTTTGCAGGTCACGTCTAGATAATTTTTATGTAGGCTAGAGATTTACAACATAATTATTTGCAAAAAAAAGCAGTAAAATAATATACATTCTTTCTAAATACATATTTTGTTTTTGTTTTCTTATATATATTTTTTACTACATTAAAAGTTTCTGGAATTCAATGTCCCACCTAGTATGCACAGCTCATTTGAAACCATTTTACTGCAGCATTTTGGAGATATGTCAATTTATTCGACTTCAGAGGCCTATAAAGTCCACATTTCTAATAAGTAGAAAAAACGAATAGTCAATTCTTATAGGAAATGTCCCATACAGTATACACACCTCATATCAAAGCATTTGACTGCAGCATTTTGGAGTTATGTCACATTTTACTACTTCAGAGGTCTATAAAGACCCCATTTCTAATAAGTAGAAAAAACTAATGGTCAGTCCTTATAGGGGACGTCCCATACAGTATACACGCCTCATATCAAAGAATTTTACTGCAGCATTTTGGAGTTATGTCACATTTTACTACTTCAGAGGTCTATAAAGACCCCATTTCTAATAAGTAGAAAAAACTAATGGTCAGTCCTTATAGGGGACGTCCCATACAGTATACACACCTCATATCAAACCATTTTACTACAGCATTTTGGAGTTGTCACATTTTACTAATTTAGAGGCCTAAAAATCGCTATGCTGCTCCCCATTTATGGAACTCTCTTCCTGTAGTTCGCAACAGTTCTAGTCTCTCAGTTTTTAAATCTCGTCTTAAAACGTATCTGTTTAGGCAGGCTTTTATGTGAGGCTTTTATGTGATTTAATGTTTTTGCTGTACTGGTTTGATTGTTTAATGTCTTTTTAATGAATTTTGTAAGGTGTCCTTGAGTGCCATGAAAGGCGCCTTTAAATAAAATGTATTATTATTATTATTATAAAAAGACCTAATTTCTAATAAGTAGAAAAAACGAATGGTCAGTTCTTATAGGGGATGTCCCATATAGTATGCATACCTCATATCAAAGCATTTTACTGTAGCATTTTGGAATTTTGTCACATTTGACTATTTCAGAGGCCTATAAACACCTCATTTCTAATATGTAGAAAAAACAAATGGCCATATCTTATAGGCGATGTCCCATACAGTATACACGCCTCATATCAAAACATTTTACTGTAGTGTTTTGGAGATATGTCACATTATTCCCATTTATACACCTATACAGACCTCATTTCTAATAAGTAGAAAATACTAGTGGCCATTTCTTATAGGGGACGTCCCATACAGTATGCAAACCTCATATCAAACCATTTTACTGCATCATTCTGGAGATATGTTGCCTTTGGCTTGCTCAGTTGGGGATATTTGGGGATATTTAATTTTATTCTATCAATCAATAAATTCCACTAGAAACAAACTTTGTTGTATTATTTTATTTTAATACTGTGAAGCTGCTTTGATACAATCTGTATTGTAAAAAGCGCTATACAAATATACTTGATTTGATTTGATTTGATATGTCACATTATTCAAATTCAGAGGCCTGTAAAGTCCTAATTTTCAACAAGTAGAAAAAACTAATGGTCAGTTTTAACACAGGACGTCCCCTACAGTATGTTCACCCCATATCAGAATATTTTACTGCAGCATTTTAAAGATATGTTCAATTTTACTACTTCAGAGGCCTATAAAGACCATATTTAAGTAGAAAAATATGAATTGCCAGGTCTTATAGGGAACGTCCCATATAGTATGTATGTCACAGATTCTGTTGTAGAACGCAGATGAACACAATGATGAAGGCAAAGGCGCCACCCCCTGGAAGGTGCGATCTCGCACCGGCAGATGTATAGAGGCGGCTTAGCTGGAAGACAAAGAAGCCGGAGAGAGCCATAAAAAAAATCACCCAGGGTGGTGCAGATGGTGGTGACAGCCAGGGGATGGCCTTGAGCAGGGAAGAGCAGAAGGAGACCCAGACCACAGCCAGGACTGCCTCCCACGGCGGCGTCGCAGGAGGCAGTAGCCATGGAGTGAAGAGTCCCGACGCCACCATGGGGACTACCGGAGGTGACGACGGTGATGGAGGTGGAGCACACCACGTAGCCAGAGAAGCGATGAGGCAGTGAGACACAAAGACCTAGGCAACCGTGACTGGGTCGCAGCGACGACCCCCTGAGGTGGAAGCAGGGATCCTGAGGTTAGAGGCTGAGCTGGAACGATTATATGTGGAGGTGGAGCCGAATGGCCAATGGTCCACGCTGGTGTCGAGGGTGGTAAGAGCACAGAAGCCAGGGCGACGGGTAGAGGTGGAGTGGAGGCGGAGCACTCAGAGGCTGGAGGCAGAGCCACAGTCTCCACACCCAAGATGTAGCCGTGCCACTGAGAGGAGGCTGAGATGCACTGAGGGACTAATGGAAGGAAGAGATGACTGGGTGGCAGGAGTGTCTTGGGACTGCAGAAACAGACAGATACTGAGGAAACATACACGTTTATTACAAGTTGTTTGGAGAGGTGGTGGGAGAAGGAGGTTGAGCGGGACCAGCGGATTCACTCTCGCTGCTTGCGGTGGGCTCATGCTGCTGATCCTCACAGTCTGGGTGGTCTTGGCTGGGAACTGGGTTGTGAGTGGGACTGGCGTTGTTGTCCACAGTTCCGACGGTGAGTGGCGATTCACAAGACGCCAGCAACCACTCTACAAATTTCTACTTATTTGAAATGAGGTCTTTGTAGGCCTCTGAAGTCTATTAATGTAATGTATCTTCAAAACGCTGCAGTAAAATGTTTTCATATGAGGTATGCATACTGTATGGGACGTCCCTTATATAACCTGAAAATTAGTTTTTTCTACTTATTAGAAATGAGGTCTTTATAGGCCTCTGAAGTCAAATAATGTGACATATCTTCAAAAAGCTGCAGTAAAATGGTTTGAAATGAGGTGTGTATACTGTATCGGACGTCCCCTATAAAAACTGACCATTAGTATTTTCTACTTATAAGAAATTAGGTCTTTATAGGCCTCTGAAGTCGAATAATGTGACATCTCCAAAATGCTGCAGTAAAATGCTTTGGTATAAGGCGTGTATACTCTATAGGAAGTCCCCTATAAGAACTGACCATTAGTTTTTTCTACTTATTAGAAATGAGGTCTTTATATGCCTCTGTAGTCAAATAATGTGACATAACTCCAAAATGCTTCAGTAAAATGCTTTGATATGAGGTATGCATACTATATGGGATGTCCCCTATAAGAAATGGTCATAAGCTTTTTCTACTTATTAGAAATTAGCTCTTTATAGGCCTCTGAAGTAGTAAAATGTGACAAAACTCCAAAATGCTGCAGTAAAATGTTTTGATATGAGGTATGCATACTATATGGGACGTCCCCTATAAGGACTGACCATTAGCTTTTTAGATCGAAATATGGCATCTTACTATATCGTCTCTCACAGATGGATGGATGGATGGATGGATGGATGGATGGATGGATGGATGGATGGATCTGGGCAACTCAAGCGCTCTGAAAGCGCGTTCTCTCTCTGCTGTTACTGAAATTACAGTATTCACAGTAATAGGCACACACGATTTTTTATTTTTTTTGGCAGCTGGCTTGACCGTGTATCTTCAAACCGCGGCTGGCTTGACCGCAGTTTTTTCTCAGGATCTGACAGAAGTGTCACAAGCTTTCACACACATCTTCTAAAATAAAAGTAGCATCAGAAAAAAAGAGAATTAAATTTGTTGTTGACTGCACACTATTCGACTTCCTCAAAACGGTCTTGCAACCCACCAGTTGAGAAAGATTGACTCTATATTTACTATGTGCATATCACTGCCTGATGTTCTGCTGAAGCTCATTCGGCACTTGCTCATTTCCGTACTCGTTTGGCTTGCGCCTGGCGCTGAGGTGAAGTTGGAGTGTGCGTCTGAAAAGTCTCATGTTTTTTGTGGTCTTAAAGAGACGGTTTAGCGTTTTAAAAAACGCAATTTTTGTCAATAAAAAAAGAGACAGAAACAGCAGTTGTGAGAGGGGTGGCCAAAGGGGGCCACGGCCACCCCTGGCCACCCCCTAGCTCCGCCAGTGCTTACACACAATTTATTAAATGACACACAAGCCACAAAACATGCACACAGCATGCAAAACATCACAAATCTTTTGCAAAAGCAAACACTTCATCCAAGACTATTTTACAGTAACTCTTCTAAGAAAATTTGTTTTTGTACAGTAATTCTACACACAAACCATCAAATGGTTAGCCATAAACATTCACACGGATGTGCAAAATGTAAAACACTACTATCTTGTCATTCTTGTGTCTTTTGCTTATTCAGTGTGCACAGCAGTTTGTCACACATACAAG
Source organism: Vimba vimba (assembly GCA_022828995.1). NCBI lineage: Eukaryota > Metazoa > Chordata > Actinopteri > Cypriniformes > Leuciscidae > Vimba > Vimba vimba. Next base: position 4,998,097 of record CM040820.1, on the reverse strand, counting down.
TATGTGCACAAATACACTGTATATACAGTATGTGTGCACAATTTATTAATTTTGCAGTCATTGAACTGAACTGAATCAACACTGAACTGACTTGAGCTGAAAAATGACACTATTAGCTGTTAAAACTGCTTTAAAGCAGAATTTGAATTTGTTACTATATTGTGAAGCCACTTTGAAACAATCTGTATCGTATAAAGCGTTATAGAAATAGAGGTGACTTGACTTGCATGCATATTCAGTATATACACTCACCTAAATGATTAATAGGAACACCTGTTCAATTTCTCATTAATGCAATTATCTAATCAACCAATCACATGGCAGTTGCTTCAATGCATTTAGGGGTGTGGTCCTGGTCAAGACAATCTCCTGAACTCCAAACTGAATGTCAGAATGGGAAAGAAAGGTGATTTAAGCAATTTTGAGCGTGGCATGGTTGTTGGTGCCAGACGGGCCGGTCTGAGTATTTCACAATCTGCTCAGTTACTGGGATTTTCACGCACAACCATTTCTAGGATTTACAAAGAATGGTGTGAAAAGGGAAAAACATCCAGTATGCGGCAGTCCTGTGGGCGAAAATGCCTTGTTGATGCTACAGGTCAGAGGAGAATGGGCCTAATGATTCAAGCTGATAGAAGAGCAACTTTGACTGAAATAACCACTTGTTACAACCGAGGTATGCAGCAAAGCATTTGTGAAGCCACAACATGCACAACCTTGAGGCGGATGGGCTACAACAACAGAAGACCCCACCGGGTACCACTCATCTCCACTACAAATAGGAAAAAGAGGCTACAATTTGCACGAGCTCACCAAAATTGGACAGTTGAAGACTGGAAAAATGTTGCCTGGTCTGATGAGTCTCGATTTCTGTTGAGACATTCAGATGGTAGAGTCAGACTTTGGCGTAAACAGAATGAGAACATGGATCCATCATGCCTTGTTACCACTGTGCAGGCTGGTGGTGCTGGTGTAATGGTGTGGGGGATGTTTTCTTGGCACACTTTAGGCCCCTTAGTGCCAATTGGGCATCGTTTAAATGTCACGGCCTACCTGAGCATTGTTTCTGACTATGTCCATCCCTTTATGACCACCATGTACCCATCCTCTGATGGCTACTTCCAGCAGGATAATGCACCATGTCACAAAGCTCGAATCATTTCAATTTGGTTTCTTGAACATGACAATGAGTTCACTGTACTAAAATGGCCCCCACAGTCACCAGATCTCAACCCAAAAATTCGTGCCCTGGATGTGCATCCCACAAATCTCCATAAACTGCAAGATGCTATCCTATCGATATGGGCCAACATTTCTAAAGAATGTTTTCAGCACCTTGTTGAATCAGTGCCACATAGAATTAAGGCAGTTCTGAAGGCGAAAGGCGGTCAAACACAGTATTAGTATGGTGTTCCTAATAATCCTTTAGGTGAGTGTATTTACAAAAGAAACTCCAGTGCAAGGGTGAAACATGTATCTCATTAATCATTGAGTTTTGAATTCTATACCAAATACCTATACCAAAAAATAGTAAGAGCAGTTTGGTATAGTTACACTATAAAATTAGGTATACACTATAAAAAAGCAGGCAAGTGCACATATAGACAAATACTGTAATACAATACAATACAACACTATAAAAGATATATAGCCTATATAAAGACAAATGACAAATATTTACTTGTGTCTTGCTATAAAATGCATGACTCATGAGCTAGCTAATGTAATAAGTTAGCTAATGTTTAACCCTCAGAAGGTCTTCCTTTCGGAGTCACACCCTGGGCCTTCTCGATCAGAAGTGACCGGACACCTAAAAATGAAACTTCCTCCATCCCAGTAAAACCAATGCAAATTATTTTTGTTCTATAACATTTATTCTTTTTAATTTTGTATTTTGAGAGAATTTTATTGAATTTATTAATATTTATGCAATATTTATGGTCTACTTTTTCCCATTGAAAATAATAAAAAAAATTATATATATATATATTATTATATTATATATATATATATATATATATATATATATATATATATATATATATATATATATATATATTTTTTTTTTTTTTTTTTAATGCAGTATTTTAGTTTAATATAGAGTCTAGGCCTTCAAAAAAATGTTTTAAGCAGATTAGCACCATCTGGTGAGAGTATGGAGAGAAAGCGTAGAACCATGGTGTAACCACTAGATGGCATGTACAGCTCTTTATGGAGAGGCATGTGAATTCCCGAGCTGTTTATGGACACATTTACTTTTTTTTTTTTTTTTTTTTACAGAATTTGTAACAAAAAATGCAATTCATTCAATTATAATACTTTATGTAAAATAATATTATATTATTATAATATTTTTTAAAAACAGATTTTTTGTAATCAAAATTATTGGTGTGTACAGTGTGTGCAGAATTATTAGGCATGTTGATTTTCTGATCATATTTTATTCCCAGGCCCATTTTGCCAATTCTAAAACCATATTAATCTTAATAACTACTATTAATTTAGTATTTAATCATTTATAAGTGAAATATAATTGTTCATGAAGGCTGAAATGAAAACTCCTTATATTCAGGTGTGCAGAATTATTAGGCAAGTTTTCTTTTACAGATAAAATAAGCCAAAAAAGAGATTTAACTAGGCCTGAAAAGTCTAAAATTATTAAATGCCCATGAGAAGAATGCAATAATAATGCATTACTAGAGATTGCAGTTAAGGCATGGCCATTGGACAGTGAAATGCTCATTGGGTCAGCAGGGTCAGACAAAAACAGGTGGAGAAGAAAAGACACATGTTAACTGCAAAAGAATGAAGAATTAAGGTGAATAATTAAGTGTGAAACCATCAGGAACCCTTTAGTCTCCAGCGCCACCATTTTCCAGAACTGCAACCTACCTGGAGTCTCCAGAAGAGCAAGCTGTCAGGGTCTCAGAGACTTGGGTTAGGCAAAGAATCCTAAAAAATGACCCCCTCTTATAACACAGTCTCACCCCAAAACGTCACGTACTGACGGGTCTTGACCATACGGCAACATACGACGAAAAGGGTACCCCTAAAACGTCCATATGTGACGATTCGGGTTATGGGTAGGTTTGCGTTAGGGTACCGCTAGGAAGCGCAGCTGGTGCGCTTATGTCTTCGTCTCATATGGACGTTTTAGGGGTACCCTTTTCGTCGTATGTTGCCGTATGGTCAAGACCCGTCAGTACATGACGTTTTGGGGTGAGACCGGGTTGCCTCTTAATAAGAATCACAAGCTGAAGTGTAGTAAAATACATGAAGACCGATTTTTTTTATTTTTTTTTTTATTTATTTTTTTATAGGCTTTATAGACAATAAAAAATCTTGAGACTGTTGAAGGACCAGCACCACATCCTCTTCTACCACTGTTTGAAGAATTCATCTTCCAGAATCTGACAGTAAGTTTTGGGAGTTTATTTTTAGTTCATCTCCTACCCTGAAGTCCGTTTTGCAGAGATGGACTAAAAATGAACTCCAAAAACTTACTGTCAGATTCTGGAAGATGAATTCTTCAAACAGTGGTAGAAGAGGATGTGGTGCTGGTCCTTCAAGAGTCTCTCTCAATCTGTCTGTCTATAAAGCCTATAAAAAACTGGTGGAAAGTCTTCATGTATTTCACAACACTTCAGCTTGTGATTCTTATTAAGAGGGGGGCCTTCTTTAGGAGCCGAACCCAAGTCTCTGAGACCCTGACAGCTTGCTCTTCTGGAGACTCCAGGTAGGTTGCAGTTCTGGAAAATGGTGGCGCTGGAGACTAAAGGGTTCCTGATGGTTTCACACTTAATTATTCACCTTAATTCTTCATTCTTTTGCAGTTAACATGTGTCTTTTCTTCTCCACCTGTTTTTGTCTGACCCTGCTGACCCAATGAGCATTTCACTGTCCAATGGCCATGCCTTAACTGCAATCTCTAGTATTGCATTAGTATTGCATTCTTCTCATGGGCATTTAATAATTTTAGACTTTTCAGGCTTAGTTAAATCTCTTTTTTGGCTTATTTTATCTCTAAAAGAAAACTTTCCTAATAATTCTGCACACCTGAATATAAGGAGTTTTCATTTCCAGTCTTCATGAACAATTATATATCAATTATAAATGATTAAATACAAAATTAATAGTAGTTATTAAGATTAATATGGTTTGAAATTGGCAAAATGGGCCTGGTAATAAAATATAATCAGAAAATCAACATGCCTAATAATTCTGCACACACTGTATGTGTATAAAAGTGTGTTTGTGTGTGTGTGTGTGTGTGTGGGGGGGGGGGGGGTCTTTTTTGCACTCTTGATGTTGTAGAATGTCACCCCTTTACAGCTGTGTACTTTTTTTTAGAATTGTGGCCGATTTGTAGATTGTACACACAAAAATTCTGACTTTTTTTTTTTTTTTTTTTGTCAATTTCCCATTAATTTCCTAAGGGTCGGTCATTTTTGACCGAAGACCTTTAGTGTGACTATTTTTTTTACGACCACTTAGCATGCTCGGATCATGACCCCAATTTATTTTTGTATTCACATACCTAATGCCATAAAAGTCACCAAGTTTCATAACATTCCGATGAAGCTGTGATTTTTAGAAATTCAAAACAGAAAATGTTTCGGTCAGAAATGACGAGGACCGTCTGAGGGCAATATCATGGACATACAGGCTAATGTACTGTGGCATACTTAATGGAGACAGTACAGGTGAATACAGTAAAATTTGTGTCTAATAATGCCATCACAAGCCTGGGACCCAGGAATAGACTTTTGTCCACTGTAGTGGACATTACATTTTAGTGAATTTCTGACATCATACATGTCACAACCTGGGTGTCCTGTAAAGATCACATTCAGGACTTTTCAGAGATACCAAATGTTTGGAGGTTTCACCATGAAAACAACTAAAAAATAATTTAGTGATCAAATGTAGGAAATATGATAATATATTGTAAATATAATTTAAAACGAACTACTTTTCAAGTTACATCATAGATACATCATCTCAGGAAAATGTTATGGGGTGTCCACTGTAGAGGGGACTTAAATCATGTTTATCAGGCATTTTGGGAGACACAACAAGAGAATACGGAAATAAATTATGCATCAATATTCCTATGAAATATTAGATATTATTATTAAAAGGTTGCCAATTATTACTCCAATTATTACACTTCTTTTTTCATTAAATGTTGCTCCAAGAACACATTAATGTGCAAATTAGATATACATTGTATTGAATGGCAATATACATTTATGGCCATTTTAGCCACATATTGCATAAAGTAAAATGGTGTATCAATGCATTCCGTCATATCTTTCATAACATAGTTGAGAATCATCTTTATACAAATTTTGGTTAAAAAAAAATCCTGAAACCCCAAAATGTATTGGTGATTGAAAAAAAATCCTATTGTTTTCGCCTATACATTTCATGTCATTTTATTTTTTAAACAACTTAGTCCTGATTTCCACTACAGAGGACATAGCATAACGTATGAATAAAATATAATTTTTCAAAAATGTTTTTTTTTTTTTTTTTTTACCATTTGTTTCTTATGCTCTAAAGCAGGGGTGGGGAACGTTGATCCTGGAGGGCCATTGTCCTGCAGAGTTTAGCTCCAACCCTGAAAAAAACATTTGGCTGCCTGCAACTTCAGTAATCCTGAAGACATTGATTAGCTTCAGGTGTGTTTGATTAGGGTTGGAGCTAAACTCTGCAGGACAATGGCCCTCCAGGATCAACGTTCCCCACCCCTGCTCTAAAGTCTAAATGTGATGGCATGAAAAAAAAAACTAAATTCAAAAAACTTTTTTTCTGGGTCTCAGGAGGAGAATTAAAATGCGCTAATTTGCATTTGACAAGGCACAGCAGGTGAACAGGATTAACAAAATAACTAAAGCATATTACCATTGAACTTCCAAAGTTAATGACTTACATCAAGGGTATTTCCCCCTGAAATGTTTAAATAGGCCCATGCAGATTCGCTTTTGGTTTTGGTTAATTTAGAGGAAATCTACAGATGAAAACAGACAGAGAATGTTGATAGTTTTAAAAGACGACTTTTTGAAGCGGTAAAAGTGGTGAACCTCACAAGCACAATCAAAAATGAAACTTTTGTATGATCGTGGCAAAGGTGAGCCTGGAACAAGCACAATCAATCTTTCAATAACAATCTTTTTGTATTGGCGATTAGATTAATTGTTGCCCGTTGTTTCATCTCCGTTTAAAGCCATATTATGTCATCAGTGCGCCAGAGAGAAGGACTAAAACCCCAGTTCGTGGATCAGAGCTCATCACGGGACGAGTTGCCTTTGACAGATTCGCCTATGAGGAGGCCTTGGAACATGAGAACTGTGTCCCTGGTTAAGTAATTCGGAAACTTTGAGAAATTTGTCAACATTCCTTGAACATCTTCCTACAGAAAAGCGTTGTGAATTGGCTGAGTTAATTCGGGAATATTCGTCCTTGTTTTCTGATGTTCCTTCTCAGACGCACAACATGACATTGTGGGTGATTCCCGTACCGTGGAAAAAGAAAACAGCTGGAGTCAGAGTGACATCGATATGCTTGGACACAGTGTAATTATAGGGTACATTTTGCAGTAAGTCTTTGAGTTTTATTTTACGGGGAGGGTGTGACGTCCCTGTCGGCCGTTCCTTGTTTTGTGTAGGCCTATGTGTATGTTGCGCCTGACTGCAGGTGACTGGCTGATTGCGGCGTGATTGTGAGCACCGGCGCTCAGGTGTTCTTCGTTCCCTACAAAAGCATCGTTTCCTGTCAGCGAGAGTCTGCTCTGGGGCTGCGTTGGACTTTGTGACAGTTTCTTGTCCTTTGGGTCGATACCTGTGGCTTTAGATGATCAAATCTCGGCTCATTTTGAGGAAGAATGTAAAATAAAGCTCAGATATTTTGCAATGTAAAGGTATTCGTCTCTCCTTATTTGTAGTGATCCTTCTGGATTGCAACAAATGGGAGGAAAGTAGTAGGCTTAAAACAAACACACTATCTAAATGTGTATATTTGAAGTTGTCTTTCCATTAGAGCAAAAGAAGACATGGAAATAAAAATAGACCAAAATCTCAAACATAAATAAATAAATAAAGTGTCCTGCCTTAAACAGTAATATTAATAGTAGGCTCCTCATCTAATAACTATCCGATCACTTAAGCCCCTTTCACACAGCGCTTTGAACCCGGCAAATTGCCAGAACGCCTTCTGTGTGAACACAAACACGACCCGGGATTTATGCCGGGATTGATGCCGTGTTGGGGACCTAGTAACATTGCCATGTTCAGTCCCGGAACGCGCGCTGTGTGAACAAAAGCCGCAATAATGCCGTGTCGTTGTAATGAGCTGGGGGCGGGGGGGATGAGCTTCAGCAGAACATCAGACAGTGATATGCACATGGTAAATATAGAGTCAATCTTTCTCAACTGGTGATTTGCAAGACCGTTTTGAGGAAGTCGAATAGTGTGCAGTCAACAACAAACGTAATTCTCTTTTTCTGATCCTTTATTTTAGAAGATGTGTGTGAAAGCTTTTGACACTTCTGTCAGATCCTGAGAAAGGGGCATTGTCCTTATTCAGTGGGCTATCTTCGGTAAGATGAGATGTTGTCAGGCCAAATGTCAGCAAAACTAACTTTTCTGTCATGACAGCAGTTGTACTGTGCTTGTGGTACGCACATCACGCACAAATGCGACGTGCTGTAGCTGAATCAAAAAGGTGATTAAAGCTGTCAAAACTGCATGCATGTATTTGTTATATATGCGTCACATGTGTCTGGAATCTGGATTAAAATATTCTGCTATGTGAGATCACAATAAGGCACAAACTGATATGTAATGTTTTAATGTCCAAATAAATGCGAGTACTGTGCATTTGTACAAGACGATAGGCATTCATTTTGCGTTAATTTGTAAAGGACAAACAAAAATGGATCATTTTTAAATCCATAAAATAACTAATTTTACCTTCTGGCAACATTACATTATGAAAAACATAACATTTTACCTTATGTGCTGTTGACTTCCGCCTTGTTCACATTCTTGCACATGGGGATTCAAAAGAATTTCGGTATGATAGAACTGTTGCAATTATTTATTTTGACAACTAATATAGAAAGTTAAACTTTTTTTTTTTTTTTTTTTTACAAACTCAGAATTGGTTGAAGAGTTCATTGATTATATAAAACGCATTGAAGGTTGAATAATCAAATCAAATCAAATCAAGTATATTTGTATAGCGCTTTTCACAATACAGATTGTATCAAAGCAGCTTCACAGTATTAAAATAAAATAATACAACAAAGTTTGTTTCTAGTGAAATTTATTGATTGATAGAATAGAATTAAATATCCCCAAAATATCCCCAACTGAGCAAGCCAAAGGCAACAGTGGCAAGGAACCGAAAAACTCCATCAAGTGACCTAATGGTGTCCTAAAACTCCATCAGGTGACCTAATGGAGAAAAAAAAACCTTGGGAGAACCCAGGCTCAGTCGGGGGCCAGTTCTCCTCTGGCATTTATGAACTAGAGGCCGGATTGTAGTTTGAAACTGTGAGATTAACAATATTATATGAATGCCTGGCTGAAAAGATGCGTCTTTAATCTAGTTTTAAACTGGGAGAGTGAGTCCGAGTAACGAACACTATCAGGAAGGCTATTCCAGAGTTTTGGAGCCAAATGCGAAAATGCTCTCCCTCCTTTGGTTGATCTGGATATCCTAGGTATGACCAAAAGCCTCGAATTTATTGATCTTAAAGAGCGTGATGGATTATAGGGTGATAGAAGATCCGTTAAATAGACTGGAGCTAAGCCGTTTAGGGCTTTATAAGTCAGTAGCAATACCTTATAATTAATACGGAACTTTATAGGTAGCCAATGTAGTGATGATAAAATCGGTGTTATATGATCATATTTTCTTGATCTAGTAAGAACTCTAGCGGCTGCATTTTGGACTAACTGTAGCTTGTTTATTGAGGATGCAGGACAACCGGCTAATAAAGCATTACAGTAATCTAGTCTCGAGGTCATGAATGCATGAACTAACTTTTCTGCATCAGAAACTGATAGCATATTACGTAGCTTAGCAATGTTTCTAAGGTGGAAAAAGGCTGTTTTTGTAACATACGAAATATGATTTTCAAAAGACAGGTTACAATCGAGTATAACACCCATGTCTTTTACTGTAGAGGATAAAGTAACAGGACATCCTACGATGTCAAAGTTGTATTGTGAGAGGTTCTGTGGGCGGTTTTTTGAACCGATAAGTATTACCTCTGTCTTGTCTGGATTTAATAAAAGAAAATTACGCGTCATCCAATCTTTTATATCTTTAACACACTCTGTCAATTTGGATAATTTAGCGTTTTCATCCGGCCGTGATGAAATATATATTTGAGTGTCATCAGCATAACAATGGAAACTAATTCCATGTTTCCTTATAATATTTCCAAGTGGCAGCATATATATTGAGAATAACAGAGGGCCCAACACAGATCCCTGCGGCACTCCATAGTTTACTGGAATTATGATCGATTTTTCTCCATTTAAATAGACAAAATGGTAGCGGTCTGATAAGTATGATCTAAACCAGCTTAATGCTTGTCCTTGAACACCAGTATAATTTTGTAGTCGATCTAAGAGTATTGTATGATCTATAGTATCGAACGCAGCACTTAGATCAAGTAAAACTAGTATTGAGATGCAGCCTTGGTCAGAAGCTAAAAGTAAATCATTTGTGATTTTAACGAGCGCAGTTTCAGTGCTATGATGCGGCCTGAATCCTGACTGAAACTTTTCATAGATATCATTTTCTTGCAAGAAAGAGCCCAGTTGAGTGGACACAACTTTTTCTAGTATTTTGGACATAAAAGGTAGATTTAAAATGGGTCTATAATTTGCTAGATTATGCGGGTCTAATTGTGGTTTTTTAATGAGAGGTTTTATCATTGCCAGTTTAAATGTTCTTGGAACATGACCTAAAGATAAAGACGAGTTAATAATATTGAGGAGAGGCTCTTCCACTACAGGTAACACTTCCTTCAGTAGTTTAGTTGGTATAGGATCTAATAAACATGTTGTTGTTTTAGATGAAGTGATAAGTTTATTTAACTCTTTTTGTTCTATAGTTGTAAAGCACTGTAATTGTTCTTGCGGGGGGAAAATTGAGGCTGAATTATAAGGTGCGATTGAGGATTGAACGTTTACAATTGTGGTTCTGGTGTTTTCTATTTTCTCAGTGAAGAAGTTCATGAAATCATTACTACTAAACTGTAACGGGATATTTTGTTCGGGTGACGTCTGTTTATTTGTTAGTCTAGCCACGGTGTTAAATAAAAACCTAGGATTGTTTTGGTTGTTTTCTATTAGTTTGCGGAGGTGCTCAGCCCTGGCCGCTTTTAGGGCCTTTTTATAACGTGACATACTGTCTTTCCACGCGATTCTAAAGACCTCTAAATTAGTTTGTTTCCATTTACGCTCTAAATTACGGGTTTCTCTCTTTAGAACATGCGTAGTATTATTGTACCATGGTGCTTTAATTTTCTCTGTGACCTTTTTTAATCTAACGGGTGCAACAACATCCAATGATCTAGAGAGAATGGTGCTCATAGTGCTAATTAGTTCTTCTAGTTCATCTGTTTGTTTGGGTTCAGGCAGCAGCTGAGACAGATCAGACAAGCAACTCGAGAAATTATCTATGGTGGATGGAAGGATTGTTCTGCCTAGTCGAAAACGCGGCGCTGCATGACATATTACAGCAGTACGTAATATGCAAGTTACCAAGTAATGGTCAGTGACATCATCACTTTGTGGAATGATATCTATATCGGTTGGATCGGATCCATATGATATAATTAAATCGAGTGTGTGATTAAGACGATGAGTTGGTCCGGTGACGTTTTGTTTGACCCCAAAGGAATTTAATAAATCTATAAACGCAGCCCCTAACGCATCATTTGGATTATCTACGTGTATGTTAAAATCTCCAACAATTAATGCTTTATCTACATTGACCAATAGATCTGAGAGAAAATCTGCAAACTCTTTTAGGAAATCAGCGTAAGGCCCAGGCGGTCTATATACGGTAGCCAAGGCTAGAGATAATATGGATTTTTTTCTAACATCTAAGAGCGTAACATTTAGTACAAGTATTTCAAACGAAATAAACTTATAACCCGTTTTCTGAGTAACATTGAGAGTATCTCTATAGACCACTGCAACACCGCCGCCACGACCAATCAGACGGGGTTCGTGCTTATAGGAGTATCCTAATGGAGTAGACTCATTAAGACCGAAATAATCATTAGGTTTAAGCCAAGTTTCAGTAAGGCAAAGTACATCGAAGCTATTATCCGTGACTATTTCATTTACAATAACTGCCTTAGGTGTGAGTGATCTAATGTTTAGAAGACCTAGCTTTAGAAATTGTTTTTGGTTACTAATAGCAACATTTTCTGGTTTAATAACAATTAGATTTTTTCTAGATCCTGCAATAGATTTATTATTTGATCTCACTAAACGAGGAATAGACACAGTTTCTATGCAATGTTCTACACTATTTATATCAGTTAATTTGGTGCAGCAGAGACTATGATTTGAACTTTTGGTTACTAGTCAAAAGGTATTTAACATTTTGGAGATGTTATCTGACAGAAGATCCGATCCGAATCTGCTTGGGTGTAAGCCATCAGCACGGTAAAGCCTACGCTCCCAAAACAGATTTCAATTATTTACAAAGAGCAGTTTCTGCTCATTGCACCATGACATTAACCATTCATTTAGCGCGAATAATCTACTAAACTTTTCATGACCTAGTCGGTACGTGGGAAGCGGTCCTGAGACAATGATCGTTATATCAGGCGATGTGCTGCGTACCGTATCGATCAGATTCCTGAAGTCTTTCTTCAGAACCTCTGTCTGTCGCAGCCTGATGTCGGCCCCTCCCGCGTGCAGGACCACAGTTCCGACGCGCTCGTTCAGAATCTCGGGAACGTGAGCAGCGATTTCAGAAACACGAGCACCAGGAAAGCAGTGACTATGCACCTTACTTTTATTTAACGTAGCTTGTACGTGTCGAACGATGGAATCACCGATGATCACAGCATCGCGTTCTGTTTCGCGAAGAGGGGAGAAGCGGTTTTGTGTGGATATCTCGAAAACCGGGCAATAATATCTGTCTGCAGAGCCGCAGAACCACAGTTTTACCCCAGCAGTTTCACCCCAGCAGTTTTACCCCGCGCATGCGCAGTTTCATCACAACAGTTTTACCCGCAGAGTCCGTTTACCGTTACATTAACCCATGCAATTTGCATTATGCATTTCCTTAACATGTACTTGCTAATCAAACACTTTATATGAACAAACTACTAATCTATAAAACACAATCAGTCTCCCGGCCTTTTACTATTGAGTTGATATCAGGTTGATATACGCGAGGGAGAGAGAGCGCTCGTGTTGTTTGAAGGCGGTGAGAGTGCGCGCGCGCGCGCGGCCGGGGCTCTCTCTCTCTCTGTTTGTTCTTTTCACTGATCTAAATAATTAGTTGTTGCGACGACTTATTTGTTCCCTCGTTTTAATAAATCGTGGACACGTTGAACTAATTCCCTCCCTCATTTTGATTTAACGAATTACAACGTGGCCAAAACAGTTTGATACTATTAATTTGTGAATGCTAAAGACCTATTTTTGTGAATTGGTGAATATTCAGGTGAATTATTTCGTGGCCACGAATTAATAATACCTCAGCACGTTTTACAAATTTGAGTACAACGTGGCCACATTATAGTAAAACGAAGGAACAAATTACTATATAACCTGCTGAGGTATTATTAATTCGTGGCCACGAAACAATACTCACCGGAATATTCGCCAATTCACAAAAATATAGGTCTTTGTAAATATATTTCTCATATTAATATAAACTAAAACTGCGCATGCGCGGGGTGAAACTGCTGGGGTGAAACTGTGGCTCTGCGGCTCTGCAGTCAGACCCTTCTCAAACCGGGAGGGTCGGAGAGAGTTTTCTTGGTCTAGACCTGACTCGCGTCTTCCGCTGCGGAAATATCCAGGCTTCGTGGTGGCATGTTGGAGCCGGCGTAAACGAGACCATAGCTGATCGCGGCCTCGACGCTCGTGACCGATGCTGAGTAACGCACGGAGTAGACGAGGTCGGAGTCAGCGGGTTAGTAACGTTGATCACTGATTTGTGTTCATCGGCGCGTGATGTTTCAAGAGCTAACCGCCGGTCTATCAGCTCGGCTTTTCTCACTAAAAGGTCGTGGATCTGTTTCTCAACAGCTTCCAGCTCAGACTGCAACGCGTGTAGCTCAAATCAAATGTGTCCTCACCTGCACCAAAAGGTAGACTACTTACATCTGATATATTCGCCATTTTAACAGATGGACAGTAAGTTAAGTTAGCAACGACGCTACCAGTGATCAATATTAATACTAATTTATGACTGAAGTCTTGGATATAATCCGTCTTTTTAGTGATACAGGTGTAGAGTAGACGCACGATAGGCGAAAAAAAATGTTTGTTTGTAAGTGAGTGTGGAGAAGACGCGTTCAGCCGTGATCCACAGGAGTAACCTATAAGAGTATCCGACGTTGGATCACTAATAGGCTTGAGACGCGTCTGCTCAACAGTCCGCGTTGTAACTATGAGGTGAGGAAAAATAGAAAATGTTCGTTGTAAGTGAGTTTAAAGAGAAATCAAGAATTATAAATTAATCGATGGAGCTCCAAAGACAACAACGCGTTCAGACGCGACCAACGCGTTCAGACGCGAATAATCTTTGGACTACAGTATTTATCGGCATGTTATCTCATCCATGAAGATGCAACAATGTAGAACAAGCTATTGGAGATTTTGAGAACCAGCACCAAGTTAACTGAGCAAGTTGAACTTTAGCTATAGTGGGTGCCATTTTATTACTATTTAATTAATTTTAATATGAGGTGGTGGATAATAATAAAAAATTCACTTAGTATTCCATGATTTCTAATTCACTACTCTCAATTACAATTAAGTATAAATTAACTTTATTTAGTTGTGTAGGCACTAAAACAGTCCAATACAATATCATATTATTTTTTATGATAAAATAATTAAGATTTCTGTGCCACCCCAGACTGGTTGCTGGCCCTTGCCTGGCCAGCCCTATGAAAAAATCCTGGCTCCGCCACTGATGTGCACATATATGCATTTTATAGCTACGTGTTGGTAAGCAGATGCAGCCAGAATATGCAATTTATAATGTTGTGTTCATATTCTAGTCTCGTGTGCTTTCCAGTATCATCAAAAAGTACAGTATTTACTGAATTTGTTTTCTTAAAGGGATACTTCACTTTTTTTTGGAAATAGGCTCATTTTACAACTCCTTACCAATTTTGAATCCATTCAGCCGAACTCCGGGTCTGGCGGTACCACTTTTAGCATAGCTTAGCATAGATCATTGAATCGGACAGGACCATAGCATCTCTCTCAAAAAAATGACCAAAGAGTTTCGATATTTTGTTTAAAACTTGACTCTTCTGTAGTTACATTGTAAGACCGACGGAAAATGAAAAGTCGTGATTTTCTAGGCTGATATGGCTAGGAACTATACTCTCATTCCTGCGTAATAATCAAGAAACTTTGTTGCCGTACCATCATGAGTCCAGCAGGCGTAATGATATGACGCAGCGCCTGAAAATAGTCCCCAGCTCATAACTTCCAACATGACCGGGACTAAGTTTGTCTAACCTATTAGACCTATTTTCAGGCGCTGCGTCATATCATTATGCCTGCTGGACTCATGGTACGGCAGCAAAGTTTCTTGATTATTACGCAGGAATGAGAGTATAGTTCCTAGCCATATCAGCCTAGAAAATCGCAACTTTACATTTTCCGTCAGTCTTAGTACACGATGTAACTACAGAAGAGTCAAGTTTTAAATAGGAAAAATATCGAAACTCTTTGGTCATTTTTGTTAGAGAGATGCTAATGGTCCTGTCCGATTCAATGATCTATGCTAAGCTATGCTAAAAGTGGTACCGCCAGACCCGGAGATCTATGGAGGGATTATTGGGTCAGATTTAAAACTAAAAGTCTAAAACTAAAAGTCTAAATTTGAAACTAAAAGTCTAAGTCGAAAATGAATTTGCTATTTAGCATTGGGCATTTGGTATTTAGGATAGGGCATCTTGTATTTAGGATTGGGCATTTGGTCATTTAGGATTGGGCATTTAGGGATTTAGGATTGGGAATTTGGTATTTAGGATTGGGCATTTGATCATTTAGGATTTAGGATTGGGCATTTGGGGATTTAGGATTGGGAATTTGGTATTTAGGATTGGGCATTTAATCATTTAGCCATTTAGGATTTAGGATTGGGAATTTGGGGATTTAGGATTGGGCATTTGAGGATTGAGGATTGAGGAGTGTATGCAAATAAGGAGGCGTGGCCCAAATACTGGAGGCTGGGTTTGAAATGGCTGGTGCGCAGAGGCACCTTATGGACAGCAGAGGGAGCTCCCAGTGCTAAGGAGCACTGTAATGAAACCAAACAGAGCGAGTGAGCTGGGCTGGAGCGAGTGATGTGCGTTTTACCATTGCTAAGAAAATTCCTGCTCCTCCGTGAGATATGCGAGACCCGGCGCGTCTCAGTAATGACGCCACCGGCCTCGCGCTGTTCTCCCGCGGCCGTCAGCCTCGTCCTGCTCGCCACAGTAAACATGATGAATGGCGACTGTAGTTTTGATATGAGGTGTGCTATATGGGACGTCCCCTGTAAGAACTGGCCATTAGTTTTTTCTACTTATAAGAAATGAGGTCTTTATAGGCCTCTGAAGTCAAATAATGTGACATATCTTCAAAATGCTGCAGTAAAATGGTTTGAAATGAGGTGTGTAGTACTGTATGGGACGTCCCCTATAAAAACTGACCATTACTTTTTTCTACTTATTAGAAATTAGGTCTTTATAGGCCTCTGAAGTCGAATAATGTGACATAACTCCAAAATGCTTCAGTAAAATGCTTTGATATGAGGTATACTATATGGGACGTCCCCTATAAGAAATGGCCATAAGGTTTTTCTACTTATTAGAAATGAGGTCTTTAAAGGCCTCTGAAGTAGTAAAATGTGACAAAACTCCAAAATGCTGCAGTAAAATGTTTTGATATGAGGCGTGTATACTGTACAGGATGTCCCCTATAAGAACTGACCATTAATTTTTTCTACTTATTAGAAATGAGGTATTTATAGGCCTCTGTAGTCAAATAATGTGACATATCTCCAAAAAGCTGCTGTAAAATGTTTTGATATGAGGTGTGCATATTGTATGGGACGTCCCCTATAAGAACTAACCATTAGTTGTTTCTACTTATTAGAAATAAGGTCTTTATAGGCCTCTGAAGTAGTAAAATGTGACATAACTCCAAAATGCAGTAAAATTCTTTGATATGAGGTGTGCATACTAGGTGGGACATTGAATTCCAGAAACTTTTAATATACAGTACCAGTCAAAAGTTTGGAAACATTACTATTTTTAATGTTTTTGAAAGAAGTCTCTTATGCTCATCAAGCCTGCAGTTAAAAAAAAAAAAAAAAAAAAAACAGTAATATTATGAAATATTATTACAATTTAAAATAATGGTTCTCTTTTTTAATATACTTTAAAATGTCATTTATTTTTGTGATGCAAAGCTGAATTTTCATCAGCAAGTACTCCAGTCTTTGGTGTCTTATGATCCTTCAGAAATCATTCTAATATGATGATTTGATACTCAGTTATTATCAATGATGGAAACAGTTGTGCTGTTTAATATATTTTTTTGGAATACTTTTTTCAGGATTCATTGAGTAAAACGTTAACAGCATTTATTCATAAAAACAGCATTTATTCAAAATAAAAACATTTCTAACAATATAAATCGTTACCATCACCTTTTATCAATTTAACGCATCCTTGTTGAATTAAAGTACTAATTTCTTAAAAAACAAAAAAAAGTTATTGTTCCAAAACTTTTGAACGGTAGTGTATATTGTTACAAAAGATTTCTATTCTAAATAAATACAGTTCTTTTTAACTTTTTATTCATCAAATAATCCTGAAAAAAGTATCTCAGGTTATAAAAAAAATATTAAGCAGCACAACTGTTTCCAACATTGATCATAAATCATCATATTAGAATGATTTCTGAACTTGCTGATGAAAATTCAGCTTTGCATCACAAAAATAAATTACATTTTAAAGTATATTAAAAAAGAGAACCATTATTTTAAATTGTAATAATATTTCATAATATTACTGTTTTTTTGTTTCTTTTTTTGTTTGTTTTTTAACTGCAGGCTTGATGAGCATAAGAGACTTCTTTCAAAAACATTAAAAATAGTAATGTTTCCAAACTTTTGACTGGTACTGTATGAAAAAATACATATGACAAAAAAAGGGATGTATTTAGAAAGAATGTATAATTTATTTTACTGCTTTTTTTGTGCAATACCCTATATTAAAAGCACCCGCGCCTTTCCGGGAGAAGTGCCCTTAGGACCCATATAAGGAAATTACGCCCCAGCTGACGTCACGCAGACCCATACTCGAAAAAAACTTTCTGAAACTTGTGACAAACCGGAAGGACAATTTTTGCCACAGAAATACTCCTTCAAACGTACAATTTAATTTTTGAAACTTTGTCCATGTTTAGCATGGGAATCCAACTCTTTAACAGTGTAAAAAACTCAGTATGCATGAAATAGCATTTCACCCCCCCTGTCACAACTGTCCCTGGTCTCTCATTATATATTTAGTATATTTTACTTGTATCATTAAATAAAGTTGTTGTTATTATAGTAAAAACGCATTATGTTTAATCTGAGTCATTTTAAACCTTAAATAATACTACCAGTTCTCTGTATGTTTACAGCATTATGTGAGTTTTTTTTTTTTCTTGAGAAAAATTAAAGCCTATTGTGTAGGCCTACCTAATATTTATCCAAAAGACAAGAGTCAATATTGAATAAAATCACAAGAAGTGAATTGAAATCGTGAAATTTGTCTCAAGCAATAATAATAAAAAAAATTTAGCTTACCAGAAATTGTATCATGTAAACATTGTAACATGTTTCTGTTTAGTTACTGTTTAGTTTGGTATCATCGCGCTTTAGAGCAGGCCTATTCAAATAGCGGTCCGGGGGCAAATTTGGCCCAATTGAAATTTATTCTGGCACGCGGCAGATTAAAAAAATAATAAAAAAAAAAGTCTAAAAATAAAAAAAGTCCAAAAAAAATCTACGAATCTGCCGCGGCGCATAGACAAGAGTACAGGCAAAGATTCTAGAGCGAAGCAGATCGTCTCCATGGTGACAAACACTCATTCTCGCTGATTCAATGTTCTCACGCTGCCTATGAGACACATCTCTCTATAAATTACAGAAACGTCTGTCTGTCTGTGTGTCTGTCTGTCTGTCTGTGTGTCTGTTAACCACATATCTCTCGAACCGTTAGTCCGATGGATTTCAAACTTGACAGGTGTCTCGCCACGGGCACGAGTAAGTGCAGTGCCAAGTTTGACATTGTTTGGATGAGAAATGCAAAAGATATCGTTAAATATATAATTTTTCAAAGGTTGTGGTTTAAAAGTAAACATTCTGACATTAGAGAGTTGTATCATTCAAAGAAGCCCCAAGAAGGTTGTGGTTTAAAAATAAACATTCTGACAATCAGTCAGCTACACTGTTTACTTCTGGATATTATAGTTTGGTTCCAAAATGTGATAAATCCATTTTGATTAATTTGAGTAAAAATGTGTTTTCTTTACCAAGAAACCAACAATTACTAAAAACACACACGAAAACTGATTTTGCACGGGCACTTTGCACTGCTCCCTGAATCGACACGCTTATTCATTTGTGGATGTAAACTGAATCACGCTTATTCATTTGTGGATGTAAACTGAATCTATATGTCAGCTATGCTGTTTACTTCTGAATATTATGTTTCATTCTGGTGCGCTTAGCCTATGCTATTCACCAACTAAACATATCCTATTCAATGCGTTCACAGTCTCTTTCACGGGCATCATTTGTAGTAGCCCATTTTGCTGTGCAATTGTAACAATGAGCATTCAATCACACCAAACCAACAATTACTAAAAACACACACAAAAACTGATTTTGCACGGGTATTTTGCACTAGTCTCTCTATAAATTACAGAAATGTCTGTCTGTCTGTGTGTCTGTCTGTCTGTATGTCTGTTAACCACATATCTCTCGAACCGTTAGTCCGATGGATTTCAAACTTGACAGGTGTCTCGCTACGGGCACGAGTAAGTGCAGTGCCAAGTTTGACGTTGTTTGGATGAGAAATGCTAAAGATATCGTTAAATATATCATTTTTAAAAGGTTGTGGTTTAAAAATAAACATTCTGACATAAGAGAGTTGTATCATTCAAAGAAGCCCCAAGAAGGTTGTGGTTTAAAAATAAACATTATGACAATCTGTCAGCTACACTGTTTACTTCTGAATATTATAGTTTGGTGATAAATGTGATAAATCCATTTTGATTAATTTGAGTAAAAATGTGTTTTCTTTACCAAGAAACCAACAATTATTAAAAACACACACGAAAACTGATTTTGCACAGGCACTTTGCACTGCTCCCTGAATCGACACGCTTATTCATTTGTGGATGTAAACTGAATCTATATGTCAGCTATGCTGTTTACTTCTGAATATTATGTTTCATTCTGGTGCGCTTAATGTTATCGCTACTGTGTAATACTAGCCTATGCTATTCACCAAAACATATCCTATTCAATGCGTTCACAGTCTCTTACACGGGCATTATTTGTAGTAGCCCATTCACAAACTGTTTGCTCAAGCATAGCGTTTTCTCAGAGTTCACTGTGTGCTTTCTACCATGCACAAATAAAAATGTCACTGAACTTTTGCTGTGCAAGTGTAACAATGAGCATTCAATCACACCAAACCAACAATTACTAAAAACACACACAAAAACTGATTTTGCACGGGTATTTTGCACTAGTCTCTCTATAAATTACAGAAACGTCTGTCTGTCTGTGTGTCTGTCTGTCTGTCTGTCTGTGTGTCTGTTAACCACATATCTCTCGAACCGTTAGTCCGATGGATTTCAAACTTGACAGGTGTCTCGCTACGGTCACGAGTAAGTGCAGTGCCAAGTTTGACGTTGTTTGGATGAGAAATGCTAAAGATATCGTTAAATATATCATTTTTCAAAGGTTGTGGTTTAAAAGTAAACATTCTGACATTAGAGAGTTGTATCATTCAAAGAAGCCCCAAGAAGGTTGTGGTTTAAAAATAAACATTCTGACAATCAGTCAGCTACACTGTTTACTTCTGGATATTATAGTTTGGTTCCAAAATGTGATAAATCCATTTTGATTAATTTGAGTAAAAATGTGTTTTCTTAACCAAGAAACCAACAATTACTAAAAACACACACGAAAACTGATTTTGCACGGGCACTTTGCACTGCTCCCTGAATCGACGCGCTTATTCATTTGTGCATGTAAACTGAATCTATATGTCAGCTATGCTGTTTACTTCTGAATATTATGTTTCATTCTGGTGCGCTTAGCCTATGCTATTCACCAACTAAACATATCCTATTCAATGCGTTCACAGTCTCTTTCACGGGCATCATTTGTAGTAGCCCATTTTGCTGTGCAATTGTAGCAATTGCGCTGCTGGCCAATGGAGCTCGACATCCGCACACGGCGGCCATCTAACCACAGGGTGCTCGCTCACTCATAACATGGTGCATGTACTTTTAAATAACCATAACTTGCTCAATTTTCTACCGATTTTCAAACGGTTTGGTTTGTTATAAACGTCAGAGATGTAGCTATTATACTGCATACATATGAATAATTATGTTCAAAATGTTTAAGCATTCAGAATTATAGCCACGTTAATAACGTTTGTAAGAAACCAAACCGTTTGTAAATCCGTCCAGATTTCAGCGAGATAAGAGGATTTGTGTGCGTGCTGCTCACTCACCTTAATTCACAGAGCCCTGTGGTAAGATGGCCGCCGGTGATGCCGGAAGTGACTCCGCCTTAAGACATCTAGCCTTTATATGATATCTATGCATGCATCTAACAAACCGCAAAGTTGGCAGAGAAAATCATAAGTTTCAGAGTGAACGGACGGAGAAGTACTTATTTACTGTGCCAACTACGGCAAGCAAGCGAGAGACTGATAGACCTGTGTGTTTACTGTGCATCAAATCAGTGGCTGTGGCCAAAGAATATAATGTGAAGAGACATTTTACTACAAAACATTCGTCTTTTTATGTGCAATACCTAGAGGGCTCAGTGGAGCATATGAGCCAGATTAAGTTAAAATGGCAAAAGCAAATCGTTGTCACTTCTCCCACTGAGTCACATACTCTCACTGATAAACAAGGTAGGCTACTGTAAACTAAATGAGGAAAAAAAATATTCCTGTTATTATTTAGTTTTCATCAAGAGTATGTTTACAGCAAATAGTTAGCAGATTTGTACTTACAGTACACTTGAAATGTTTTTTCTAGTTTTAAAATGTGTACTCACAGTCTGAAAGATATAGCCTACTTCAGGGATATTTGAATGTTGTTATTTCCCCAAATAAGATTTGATACTTGAAACTGCAGTTGCAGTTTTGCACTTATGACAGCTTTATTTTGATTGTTTGATTTTTATATAAGCTATTACTTATGTTTACTGTTTTAAGGGTAAAAGCTGTGTATATGTCTCAGGATTTGCAGTTTTGCACTTTGTTGTAGGCCTAATCAATACAAGTTGAATGTGTTGAAATAATAAAGGAAACCAAAAGAATAATGTACCTTATTTTATTTCATATATTATGTACCTTAGTAGCCTATATAGTATATTTTAATTTCCTTTAGCTGATATCAATTTGTCCGTCCGGCCCTCACAAATTTAGGAATTTCCTAGTTTGGCCCCCCTGCAAATGTATTTGAATAGCCCTGCTTTAGAGTCATAAATACACACTAAAATGCAAGTCCCCCCCCCAAAAAAAATCATAAGTCACAACAAACGCATTTGATCCTTTACAGCATTTGTTTGTTTTATTACAAGTGAAACCATTAAAAGTATAACCAAAATCATTCATGCTAGAATGTATGTTTAAAAGTTGTAGTAATTATATTTAGTTGAATATGATATTTTGTTTGACAAAGTTACCTTGTGAGTTAAAATAGTGTCGTGTCGTCTGTTTTCCTTTATGTGGAAGTGTAATCTGATCTCATGAGTCATGATGCAGTGCGCGCTCTATTTTTTACAGTCTATGCGCGCGCTGCAAAATATTAAATATTCTTCTTTGTCTTCTGGCGGGTACAGACCTATGGTACAGACCATTGCAAAAGCTGCATACCGCCACCTATTATATTGGAGTGAGTAAATGATAATGTACAGTCTAATCATGGCTTCATTGATCTCTAGACCAGATTCACGTAGAAATAATCTTCTGTTTCTACTTATAAAGGTTTTAATTTGAAAACATTTTTTAATATATTGTTTATTCTCTACCTTTATCTATAACCCGATTATTTTGTTGTGTTTGTCGAAGTGGCTTTTAATTAGTATTTTACCTTCATTTTTGTCTCTATTTCATAATTATTTCCCAATGCTATATTTAGCTAATTTGTCTATTTAATTTCCTTGTACCTCTATAAATCTGGTATCCAGCAGAATTGGAGCTAATTTATTTTTAACTCAAAATACTTCACATATAAACTTATGTAGAAATATGTTTCTGTTAATCAAAGGCATGGCAATAAATAAATAGTCCACTTTAATTTTATGAATTATGTTTTGTTCAGCTCATAATAGAACATCATGTAGAGAAACATCCAGTTGACTAAATAATAAATTAGATAAATACATATATTGCTTCAAATCTGATTATTTTAGAGCCCTGTGGTGCTAAAGGGACTTTGCTACAGTGTTGTGTGAATGCCTACTTAAGGCACTTGAGATTTTGAATGTCAGAGACAGCACAAAAACAGAAATGGCATAAAAAAACTCATTCCTTTTTAGCTCTAACTCTGAATTATGGGTGCGAGCTGCATGATGAGACCATAGATTGCCATTTTTGTTCTTTAAAAGCACTCAAATCTGCCATTGAGCAGCATTAAAACATCAAGACGTTTTTTTTTTCTCAGTAATAAACAGTTGTACAGAAAAGTAATTAAAATCTCAGGAATATTTATTTAAGGGAATTGAGGAAATAAAATAAAAGAAAGAAAATAAAACAGCTGCTATTCAGATTTGTGTCATTCCAAAAAAAAAAAAAAAACACAAATTGTCCTTCAAAATTTCAGTAGCTCTGAGCAGTAATTTAATATTAATTCAGAGACATTTATAATAAATAGAACATAATTGAAAAAAGTAAAACAGCATTCATGTTATACGCATTCACTTTTTGATCAAAGAGATTTGAAGTTTACAGTACAAAACACGAGCTGAATAACCAAAATGAGACATATTCTTCATATTTTCTTCTGTAACCTTAAAGTGTGATCTGATAAATAATGAACGGTTAATCAAAATACTCAAACAAAAGACAGAAGTGTTTCCTGTTGGTGATTTACTGGACAAACAAGTTCTCATCCTGAGGGGTGAAAGTTCAGAGTATGAAGTGTAATGAACCTTAAATAAACTCTTTGAATAGAACCTTTAAACTTCAAATTAGGATCTATAGAGAAATAACGTGACACTTTTTCTTCCCTTTTTCAGCCACATAATAAAAATGTTCCTCTGCTTGAACACCAACCGTCACTGCTGTGAAGATGCTGTACCTTCAGTGCACTACACATGTGTACAGTATGGGGTTTGCTATTTTGGCTTCATCTGGAAGTAAAGGGATTATGGGAGGTAAGAGCAACACACACACACACACACAAACACACACACAAACACACACACAAACACACACACAGAAAACACATTCAGTACAAAGAGACACAGAAGCGTTAAAGCTGCGGTCCCTCACTGGACACTTCAGGAAGAGTGTGAAGATTAAAAAGTGCAAACAGTTTCCCTTTATTGTTCTCCTTGTTCTCATACATCATCAAAGATGCGGCTACGAGACGCAGAGGTCGCGAGATAATGTCCTCCAGCGTACCTGTAGAGAGATGATCACATCCATTAACAACGAGAACTACATGTTCTTCAATGAAAACCTACAAAATGCCTAATGTCCTAATAGTTTGTTCTTATATCTTATACTTGAAATGTGTCATTGTGTGCGGCAAATACCATTGGCTCTTATGATAAACAGCTTGTGATGTTCATCATTTTCAAATTACTTTTTTAAAAGCGTCAGTGAGTAATGTAAATCAAATCAAAATCCCTGAACGTTTACACAATGTCATCACACAATTAATGTATTTAATATTAAATAATTATTGTATTTAATATTAAACATACACACAATATATATATATATATATATATATATATATATATATATATATATATATATATATATATATAAGGGCTGGACCCGAATATTCGAATATTGGTATATTGGGGTTGGTATTCGATTTGAAAATTTGACATTCGAATATTCTTTTTTTTTTTTTTTTTGCACACCTTTATCCTCCTCGAAACGGTTCTCATTCGCGCTTGAATATGTTTTAACACTATAAAATCTGACGAAATACAATACTCTTTTTTACAATTATCTTATATAGCCTAGACATTTTTAATAGGATGGACAGTTGAAGGAACCCAACCTCGTTATACTACATAAATATATTTGCTGCTTCTTGGCCTACTAAAGTGTTCCTGCAACGGGAGTATTCTCTGGCTAGAGCGCAGAACAGCGGAGTGTGTGTGGACAGAAGTGCATGCCTGAGCTTGTATTTTGGGTTTAGCTGCTGCTTTGACATTGTGGAAAATAGAATAATAAGATACAAAATGTATTAAGCTTTTTACCCTTTATTATCAATGTAAATTAATAATAATTTAACTTAATTTCGTTTTTCTTTATTTAAATCTACCCTTTACTGTGTCAGTAATTTGTTAGTCAGAAAAATATTAGATTACCTTATTAAAAGTATTGCTTAAGTTAACAGACCTGTGTGTGTGTGTGTTACGTGCGAGTGTATTTACTTTGTGGTGTTCATGGGGAAGATGTGTTTAATATCACTAGTGCAGTGTCCGTTCACAGAGCATATAAGCCCTGCCCGTGTGAGGAGCGCCGCTTCCCGCTCGCGTTCTGTAGTTTATTAAAAGTTTATTAATTCTGAACGTGTCGCGTCTCGCTTGTCTATCTACATTCAACCAAATGCGACACTGCACCCTTGTGAAGTCGATTGGATGAACGGTTCTCAAAATAATCAAAATGCAAACGGACAGACAGAAAACACTGCCTTTATTTAAGAGAAGAATATGTTCAGCCCCATCTCTCCGAAGCTTCAAATATTCGATGTTCATTACTACCGAAGCTTTGAAGCTCAAAAAATGATATTCGGACCAGCCATAATAAATATATATATATATATATATTTATTTACTTTCTCTTTTACATGGGTAAGAAGTGTTGTATGAATAAAGAACAAAATAAAATATTCAAAAATCCTTAATCCAATCCATATATAACATAAATATAACTAAATATAACATTTAGTCTTTAAAAAAGAAAAGTGTTTTGAGCGACAGCATAAAAATGCATAAGAAAAACAATATTCTCAAGCTCATGCTATTAGTTTCCATGACTGAAAGTATGTTTATGTTATGAGATATAATGCATTAATACAGACCTCCTGTTATCCGTTTCCAGCTGTTCTTCTCCAGTGAAGTCCAACGGTTCAACGTCTTGTAGTAATTCAGCCTTGTCGTTTCGATCTCTACGAGACTGAGCTGCACACACACACACACACGCTCTTCATTGCATCTGACCAAGAACTCAAAGCTAGAGTATTTTCAGTAAGACTAACAGCGTGAATCTGTCCTCACCTCTGCCAGAGTCTGTGCTGGAGCCGTCCGTCTCCTTCAGCTCTGAGTACGCACTTCTGCTCCTCCCGCCATATCTCTCCCTCTGATCACTGTAGCGTTCCCTCCATTCCTGACAGACAGAGACGTGATGAACGGGGTTCAGACAGGTACAGTACTGTAATCTATCCTCATCATTAAATGTGAGGCAGTTTAGGCAGAAACAAACTCACTCTCCGTCTGGTCTCGCCATCCTCTGTTCTCTGACGTTTTCTTTTTTCTGAAAACAAGAGCAATGTTTAGAGCGTTTTAAGAACAATGAAATTATAACATGACATAACTTTTTATATTTCAATTTTTTTTTATATTTGATATAATTTACAAATATAAATATATTATCGTTATTTTGTATTTATACACTATTTTTCAAAAGTTTGTGGTCTGCAAGATTTGCAAGATTTGTACGGTTTTGGAAAGAAGTTTCATGTTCACAGAGATATTCGATCAATAATACAGTAAAAACAGAATTTTTTTAAATATTATTACTTTTCAAAATAACTTTTCTATTTTAATATTTATTCCTCGCAATTTTTTCATGTGATCAAAGCTGAATTTTCAGCATCATTAATCCAGTCTTCAGTGTCACATGATCCTTCAGAAATCGTGCTGGTTAATATTTTTGTGGAAACCGTGATTATAATTTTTTTTTTAAAGGATTCTGTGATGAATAGAAAGTATTTATTTGAAATTTATTTGAAATATAATTTTTGTACGCATTACATTCTTAATGTCTTTACTGTCACTTTTGATCAATTTAATGCATCCTTGCTGAATAAAAGTATTAATTTCTTTTTTGAAAAAAAAAAATCTTACTGACCTTTTGAATGGTAGTGTGTGTGTGTATATATATATATATATATATATATATATATATATATATATATATATATATATATATACAGTGAGGAAAATAAGTATTTGAACACCCTGCTATTTTGCAAGTTCTCCCACTTAGAAATCATGGAGGGGTCTGAAATTGTCATCGTAGGTGCATGTCCACTGTGAAAGACATAATCTAAAAAAAAAAATCCAGAAATCACAATGTATGATTTTTTAACTATTTATTTGTATGATACAGCTGCAAATAAGTATTTGAACACCTGAGAAAATCAATGTTAATATTTGGTACAGTAGCCTTTGTTTGCAATTACAGAGGTCAAACGTTTCCTGTAGTTTTTCACCAGGTTTGCACACACTGCAGGAGGGATTTTGGCCTACTCCTCCACACAGATCTTCTCTAGATCAGTCAGGTTTCTGGGCTGTCGCTGAGAAACACGGAGTTTGAGCTCCCTCCAAAGATTCTCTATTGGGTTTAGGTCTGGAGACTGGCTAGGCCACGCCAGAACCTTGATATGCTTCTTACAGAGCCACTCCTTGGTTATCCTGGCTGTGTGCTTCGGGTCATTGTCATGTTGGAAGACCCAGCCTCGACCCATCTTCAATGCTCTAACTGAGGGAAGGAGGTTGTTCCCCAAAATCTCGCAATACATGGCCCCGGTCATCCTCTCCTTAATACAGTGCAGTCGCCCTGTCCCATGTGCAGAAAAACACCCCCAAAGCATGATGCTACCACCCCCATGCTTCACAGTAGGGATGGTGTTCTTGGGATGGTACTCATCATTCTTCTTCCTCCAAACACGTTTAGTGGAATTATGACCAAAAAGTTCTATTCTGGTCTCATCTGACCACATGACTTTCTCCCATGACTCCTCTGGATCATCCAAATGGTCATTGGCAAACTTAAGACGGGCCTTGACATGTGCTGGTTTAAGCAGGGGAACCTTCCGTGCCATGCATGATTTCAAACCATGACGTCTTAGTGTATTACCAACAGTAACCTTGGAAACGGTGGTCCCAGCTCTTCTCAGGTCATTGACCAGCTCCTCCCGTGTAGTTCTGGGCTGATTTCTCACCTTTCTTAGGATCATTGAGACCCCACGAGGTGAGATCTTGCATGGAGCCCCAGTCCGAGGGAGATTGACAGTCATGTTTAGCTTCTTCCATTATCTAATGATTGCTCCAACAGTGGACCTTTTTTCACCAAGCTGCTTGGCAATTTCCCCGTAGCCCTTTCCAGCCTTGTGGAGGTGTACAATTTTGTCTCTAGTGTCTTTGGACAGCTCTATGGTCTTGGCCATGTTAGTAGTTAGATTCTTACTGATTGTATGGGGTGGACAGGTGTCTTTATGCAGCTAACGACCTCAAACAGGTGCATCTAATTTAGGATAATAAATGGAGTGGAGGTGGACATTTTAAAGGCAGACTAACAGGTCTTTGAGGGTCAGAATTCTAGCTGATAGACAGGTGTTCAAATACTTATTTGCAGCTGTATCATACAAATAAATAGTTAAAAAATCATATATTGTGATTTCTGGATTTTTTTTTTTTAGATTATGTCTCTCACAGTGGACATGCACCTACGATGACAATTTCAGACCCCTCCATGATTTCCAAGTGGGAGAACTTGCAAAATAGCAGGGTGTTCAAATACTTATTTTCCTCACTGTATATATATATATTAAATTAAAACGAATTCTAAAATATATATATATATATATATATATATATATATATATATATATATATATATATATATAGATAGATATAGATATAGATATATATTAGAATTCATTTTAATTGCAATAGGTCTAAGACTGTACATTTTAAAAGCATACAATTTTAATTCTATTCAGATTGAAAAAGTCCGATTTGATTTTTGATTGATTGAAAAAAATCTGATTAATTATATTCTGATTGAAAATATACTTTGAATAAAATATTGATATATAGAATCTAGCAATATCATCCAGTCCTTCTTTGACTGTTGCGATTACATCAAATAATTATACAAAAATAAAAATAAATGTAATTTGTGTATATCTGCTAAAACTATTCTATCAATTATCAATTAGGTTTGGACTAACATAGATTTGGACCAGTTTTGAATTTGGTCTATAGTACTGTACCTCTCCGGATGAGTTCTCTCCCCTCGTCCACCAGGTCAGAGGTCAGATCATTCTCACCCATAAACTGCTGGAAGCCCAGCAAATTCAGACAGCGTGTGCCCAGACTAGAAAGAATAAGAGGAAAAACAAAGAGCTAACAGCCTTCCAACAACAACAGTCTCTAGAATATTTCAAAGCTAAATATTTGTCGGATTTACATCTTACCTGAAGTAAGTTGCAATGCAGAGCAAAACGATGAGCATAGGATAATAAATGTAAAATCCATTAGCGATGAATGACAGGACCTGCATGGATCCCATTATCTATCATAGTCATAGAGAGAGAGAGAAAGATTTTGGAGTGATGTGGCCATAAGTATCAATACGGCTGGGTGATTTACTGAGTGTACATGATATAAAATATGACATAAAATTAAGCAACATCATTAATGCTGTAATTTTAATACGCTTTTTATATGGCCAATTAGTTTTCCTATGGACAAATTAGACAAAGATATTTTAATGGTGTCTCTGATTTAAAGTACAGTAGCAAAAATAGTCATTTGAGAATTCCAGTTAAAAACACAAATTCTGTATTTTGCATGTTTATTTGTTCAATAAATGGGCTAACAAGTCACCATATTGCATTTTTAGCAAATAATCATATGGTCATCATACATGATGTATAACCATAAATAAGATTATTTGCAAAAAATGCAAAATGGCGCCTTCATCTTTTGTCTTTTCAATAAATTGTTTGCAGCGACAGCATTTAAATGCATGAGAAAAACAATATTCATTATTATTGATCACAAGTTAATCGCAAATGAATGCTGTGATTTTAATATGCTTTATATAATGTATGCCAATTAGTTTTCATTATAGACATTAGACTTGCAAGACAAAGATATTTTAATAGTGTCACTGACTTAAAAGTCAGTAGTAAAAATAGTGGTTTGAAAATTCCAGTACAAAACTCAAATTCAGCCCATCATAAATAAAGTGTTCATAGAAGTGGCCATTGCATTTTTAGTAAATTAAAGTTGAATTTAAATGTAGTAAAATAAAGTCAATATTGTTGTTTATTACCAAGTATTGTTACATGCATACATTTAAATAAATCTATCATGTCATGAAGATATACTTTGAATAAAAGAATGAAAATATCATTATTATAGTTAATCCAGACAATTAAAGTCTTGCATGCTAGTTATATAGATGTGTGATCGTATTTTAGCATGAGAGTGGCATGTGACTCACTGAATTGTACGCTGTCTGCTGTCTCTTCTGATGGGAGATGGTGGAGTCCATGTGAATCACACCCAGAAAGTTCAGACACAGCGGAGGCGTCAAACGACAAAACAACCTGCACATCAATCAGAATGAAGAGCTGAATACTGATACAGCAACAGATCAAAACAACCCGAGATGGTTTTTGTAACAGTCACGTGGTGTTTCGTACATGCCGCTGAACTGCAGGCTGTAGGCGTCCGTCTGGTGGTGAGGGGCCAGGTAATAATAGTTAAAGACTCGGATCCGGAACACAGTGGAGTACACGCAGTAACACAAGAAGAATATGGTGACAAAACACGCCATCTAGAGGACACACACAAAATAACAATGTACAGGTTGTAGTTTTTTTTTAACCTCACCAACCACTTTTCACCAATAATTCCCAAGTCATGTTGGTTCACTTATTAATGTGACATTATGCAAGTAAAATGGTTTGCAAACACCATTTTATTTTGACTTTAAATACAAAAATGATTACCTGCAAAGCACCACGTAGACCTGTCACTAGGGCTGGCTAAAAAATATTGATTTCTCGATTTTAATCGATTCTCATTTTTACGAACTGATATCGTTTCTTAAATCCCAAGAATCGATTAGTCATCCTGTTT
Source organism: Vimba vimba (assembly GCA_022828995.1). Lineage (NCBI taxonomy): Eukaryota > Metazoa > Chordata > Actinopteri > Cypriniformes > Leuciscidae > Vimba > Vimba vimba. The sequence continues at coordinate 4,967,221 of CM040820.1, read as the reverse complement.
TCAGCTGATGAATGAATGTAACATTGTTGCGCGCATCCCATCCAATAAATCACAATAATCTTTGTGCTTTGTTACTTTTGATATGAAACAAAGTCTCAGATTTCAAATTACGTCCATTTTTTATGAAATTCAAAAACATAAATACCGTTTTGGCGCTGTGGCGTGAGATTGCTCTGGCGCAGCTCAGCTCAAGAGAAGCACATGATCTTCTCTTCCACCTTAATAATACTAGTTACATCGCGAAATAGTAGGCTAATGAAGCCTAGTATGCTACAACTGACTCCCATAATTTACAGCATTAGTTAAGAGATTTGTTTACCTTGAGAAAATTTGCCATGTATTATACCTGATATCCAAAATAATCAATATTGAACCGAATCGAAATCGAATCGAATTGTGAAATTTGTGAAATACCCAGCCCTGCCTGTCACGATCATGAATTTTGTGCTGATGATTAATTGTCATACAAATAATTGTGATTAATGATTTTATTCTGTTTTGTTCAAGTCACTTACAGTGTAAACCAAATATGTTTTTTTTTCCACTTGGAATCGTACATAAAAGAAAATAAAGCAATAAGCCCCAAGAAGCGGTTGTTTACAGTGAACAACTAAATAATTGCAGTCTTGGGCTCAAAAATATTTGTAATAAAAATAGTGCAAAATACGTTTTCATGCATGTGGCAAAAAGTTCATTTCGCTGCATTTCTCAGCCATGCTGGCGGAAGCACGCAGCTTTCTGATTGGCTGTGTGCAGATGTATAATTGTGCTTGTGTTCCTCACCTCTATGTAAACGTAGTTGTAGTCTCTCTCTGCGAGCTGGATGAAGACAGCGAAGAGAGACAGAACCGGCTGTGTGCTGAAGAAGGTGCATTCAGACCAGACCACGGCTGCAGAGAACAGGCATAAAAGCACAGCCAGTACGCGATAGCACCAGCGCCGGAAAACACACTCCCAGTACCACTCTACAGGACAGAGAGAGATGCATGAGGTTATTACCTATACAAACTGCTCCTTTGACTCATTATCATAGCATTCATTACTTAAGGTTAGCGATTTGAACAAATCCTTAACCCTAAAAATCAAACTTTACAGTGCAATGTGTGCGCTCTGACATGAATGACATCTCAAATTGTGCGGCTTGTTGATGAAAGGTGTTCTGTTCTGTAAGCGATCAGACTTGGATTACAAAACAGGCAAAAGTCCCATAGACCTCCATTGACGGAGGGGCCCGAGCCTTTGAGAACAACTTAGCAAAGAGAATTTCTCTTTGTGCTGGTCACGGGTAGGTGGACTGTGGACAATAGTCACATGTGTGCTGAAATGAACCAACCATTCCAAACATACATACTATAAGAGAGTCTTTTTAAAGTGGATTGACATTTGATAAGAAAACTATTAATATTTCCATTGGCATTTGGCAAAAAAAAACCTGTTCCACAAACATTGCAATCTTGCTAAACTTGTTTTTGTGGAAGTCTGGTTTTATGAAAAATCCACTCATCTGTTTCATCAACGCAAGCTTTACCTGGGTGGTTTCTGACACTCGATATTTTATGATTTTTCATAAAACCAGACAGTTCCACAAAAACAAGTTTAGCAAGATTGCAATGTATGTAGAACGTCTTGTTTTATGAAAAATCCTAAAATATCGAGCGTCAGAAACCACATAGGTAAAGCTTGCGTTGAAGAAACAGATGAGCAAACACAGTTGTAGGCATCAATTAAACGGTGATAAAGGTAATAAGATATTTTAAGCCCTATTCGGACAGGACTAGTTTAACATGGAGAGGTGGGGTAAAGTAATAATTACCAGAGCTTCTCTGTGATTTTAGTCCCGTCCGAATGTGCCATATCAGTAATCATTATGGACAATGTCAGTAAAGATTACGGCGACTTCTACCTTCAGTAAAAAGGTCCGGAAAAATGACCTCAGGTAATACTAATCCCTTTGAATAGACCCGCTGTAAATATGTACGTAAATATTCCGTCATTTCCTGTTTAAAAGTAGTTTTCCACGTTTTTTCAAGTATGGAGACGCTTGAAAAAGCATTCAGTGCGTTCTAGACGCTGGGACGAGTCTGTGGAAAAACTCAAGTGTTTCACACACCATTCTGATCAGAAAGAAGATCGAAAGCACTTTTTAGAGGCACGAAACATCTTTTAGCGTTAGGTAAGTGCCTGTTACCAACACAATCCAATCTGAAGTTACTTAATACATCGTTCGACCGGACATAACTGTTTTATATATATAAATATAGGTTATGTGTTTGAAAACGTGATATCAGGAAGCAACGTAATACACACATGACGACAGGAGGGTGACGATGCGCAAATCAAGTTACTCTCCCACTTCTGCTAGTTTTACTGAGATATCTTATCCCGTGCGAATTGGCCATTAATATTACAGATGTCCTATGGTAAATTTACATTACTCCATCTACCCTTATAAATTTAATCCCGTCCGAATAGGGCTATAAACCATCTTCACAAAGAATCTTAAGGCTAAAAGTTATTCCTAATGTGGAAATTTAGGGGTGTGTCGCTCCTAATTTTAGGACTGGTAAATTTTTCATCTAAGAGTAATTCACAAAGCATTGTAAAGTTTAAAGTATCTCCTAAACCTAGTACAGCTCAGAAGTCCTTCTGAGGACTTCTAAAATCATAAGAGAAACTCAAAAGCATGTCCTGCAGCATTGTTTGTCAGGAATGCATTGTTTTAAAGGTTTTTTTGTTGGCGTGCTCATTGTGAATGAGCCTTTACTCTGTTGAATTGCAGATCTCTGTCTCTCTCATAAAGGTGTTATTGTAGTAAGAGCAGAAAGGTATTTTCGACTACAAAAGAGAGGGAATGTGTTCACAGGTTTCCTCACCCACACTGGGCGTGTACAGGTACTTGCTGATCCATCCAGGCGGTTCTGCAGAGGGGAAGCTGTGAATGAACTGGTGGGTCAAGCTCGTCTCATTTTTGGCCACGTCCTCTAAGTGAAAAGCCTCGTCCAATAGAATCTGCCACTGGACTTGTGTGCGGTTATGCCTCTGAACAGCATAGATCACCTGACGGGAGATATCAATACAATGCAGAAGTCTCAATCATGATATTTGAATATAAATACATTTATATAATACAAAATATTTCATTTAATATTTACATTTATAATTATACTTATAAATAATACAATTTTACATTTGAAATTAACAAAACTTAAATTTACAATTTTAAATGCATTTAATATTAAAATTAAATTACATTTGAAATATTAAAAGTGACTTTTTAAAAATGGTAAATAATATTTATGTTATTTATAAATAATAAACATCAGTGAATTTGCTTTATATTAATATTCAATATATCTGGAGGGTTTTTATTACCTTTTTATGTAGTTTGACTAAATTATTTTTACTAGGATAAGGGTTTCCTTTGTCATCAAAGTCCTCATAATCGTCCATGTTTCTGCCCATCTTTTCCTGGTATTCTACAGGACACTGAGAAAGATGTGAGGTATTAATACTCCATAGGTGCATCACAATTCACATACTTGCACACTATTCTATGATGTTTTGTAGTATAAATAGTGTGAGTAGAGTTTAATAGTGCAAAGTGCACTTTAAATACCCAATGAAGCACTTAATTAACTGGAAAAACTAAGTGTGTAATGTTGGGCACTTCATGCACTCAGCTGTCACAGCTTTAATTACGTAGTGGAGGGGGAGAGGCATCAGACTCAGATGTTGAATGATAAAATAACCTATATAAAATTCATTCATCACTTGTTTGAGTGCATAGTGTATAGCCTGTCATTTGGGAACCACCACATATTTACATATGCACAATCAGTAGGATGAAGATTATATTGAAACCTACCTTTCTCAGAATAGTGTCAATGCATTTGCGTAGAGGATGGTTGTATTTGATTGTTTCATTAACCGTTCTGACATCCTGCAAAAGAGTGGACATTTAAGTGTGCATTTATTTTTTGATAAGATAATGAACTTGATCAAAGAAATGACAATCCCTCACTTCCATAACATCTTCCAGGTTTTCTTCGGCGTCTGCTTTTTCCGTCATCAGTTTTGCAGCTTTAAAGTACGTCTTTGCCAGCAGCTGTCCGTGGCACGATGCCCTCCAATAGGAGCGCGGGATTTCCACCAGGCCGTATCCCAGCAACAACACCAGCAGGAAAAGCCCCCAGGTGTTGGCGGCGGTAATGCCAATCGTCCGCAAGTCAGACCTTTACAAATATAGGTTAAATATGTCAGCTAGCTTTCAACAAATGAAAGGAGTATTGTGATTGGCTGAAGGGGAAAGAAGAGGGCGTAACACTAACCAGGAGAGGTGCCACTTCGGAGTGACGGCGACGTAGATGAGCAGGGAGCAGAAGATAAGCAGGTATGTGCCATAATAAATGGCGTTTTCTATCAGGGCTGTTTTTATTTTCCCTGAGATGGAGAAACCTCCTGAACGTGCATACGACTGCATGAAGGGAATCAAGAGCCTGCGCACACGGGAACAAGATGTTAGAACATTTTTCAAGTCCTTTATACTTTTGTAACAGCAAAATCTGACACTGAATTTGTAATTATGTTTATTGCAGAATATTTAAATATATACAAGTATTACATATATTAAGTTGTATATTCAACTTAAAGAGTGGGATTTTACTGCTGAGGTTATTTGATGTAATGTCCATTTCTGGTACTGTTCTCGTATCTGTCAAAAATTGCAGAATTTATTTGTTTTATTTCAATGAAATGATTGTACTATATTTCAATAATGTATTTAATATTTTGTGTTATTAGGGGATTTTAATATTAGGGGATTTTGCGGGACTAAATTATATTTATGTAGTGGTTATAATCCATTTATTCACTTTTTGAGCATGGATCTAAAAAAATTTAATTTCCAACTTAAACTGTCATAAATCTTTAATGCTTTGGAGCTCAGACTTTAATTTGGTCTCTTTTTAAAGACGACACTTGGTTTTAAAAAATAAACTTGAAAAAAGTTATACAATTTTACATTTATTCTTATGAAAAATAACTTTTTTTATTTAATATATATTTTTCAAAACATGCTTTACTCTAAAACTGTAAGAAAATCAAAACCATAAATCTAAATCAAATTTGAGGTTGAGATCGAAAAAAATAGCTTTCAGTAAGTTTTTGTTTGGGCGCAGTACCAAACACTTCCACATTCATTTCCAATGCGGTCGTTTTTGACCATGAACAAGTGTGACTTGTGACGAGTGTGAAAGAAAAAAAAAATTATAATTTTTTTGGTCAAAGATGACCGAACGGTACCAGAGGGTTTAAACTTATTTTTTTAAATGAATGAAAATATTGCATTGCAGCTAAAACCATTTAACAATATCAGATCTCATAGTAGATCTGTCTTGAAAAGATGTTTATTTCCAGAACCCTACAGTTGCACTTTATTGTAAAGAAACACAGGAATGACATAATTTCTCTCGCACCATGTCAGGAACTGTGACGTCCAGTACACCACCCTCCAAAACACGGGAAGAATCCCATCTGGGATGTAACTCCAAGGCTTATGGCAAGACTTTGCAACCCTATAATCAGGAGAAGTTCAGGTGATGTGGATTAAGTTAATGTATAACCATATTCAGTGTGTTAACTAAACATTAAAGTCTTAGCACTATTTAACAGTGTTTAAACAAACTTCAAGGCTTTATTTCTTCATTAGACCAAAGCAATCTTTACCTTTGTGTCGGAAATACCGAAGTGTTGGAGGAATTATCACGTTGCATGTGGCTTGGCATCAGGTGGACACTATCAATCTCACACTGGTTATATATGGTCTACAGATGCACAAGGAAACAAGCGTGGAGAATACAACAGATTTAGGTTTTATTTGTGTTTTGTTAGTGCTTCTTTTCCCCGCAGGAAATGTCCTGTATTGCATGCATGCCATCTGTTGATCATGTCAGTCATGCATACAATAAAGCATGTTTTGTAAATGGCTCTAGATAACAGCATATGTTAAATGCCTTAATTATAAATGTAAACATCAGTCACTAGTCTAACTCTACTCATTATGAATTTGTCATTTACAGAGTTGTAAAGAGAGTTTACAGAATTTTCTATACTTTCCATTAAATGTCCAGTTATATTGCACAATCATTTCAAATATAATTTCATAAAGATTGCACAAAAAAGCATTTTTTTAAAAACATTTCTGAACATTTCTAAATTTCCCATGCATTTAGCTCACACTTTATACATACTGAGGACACTTCTTATGTTTATGGACCTGGCTGCAACCTTTCAGTTTCCAACTACTAAACCACAACACTTCTTCAAACTACAGTAGTCAACATTTGAAGTGGATCAAAAAAGTACATCAAAGTTGTCCTAAGACAAGAACGGGTATTGTTGTAATTCATGTATAACTTTGATGAAAGGTTTTGATCCACTTCAGATGTTGACTAGTGTAGTATGGTCTGTAACTGCTTCCAGGAGGTCTTACCGTGCTGACGTCCAGCGGGAGGATGAAGACGATGAGGAAGCACAGGAACCAGGCGAGGAGGGTGGCGAACAGGACCATCCGATGCTGCTTGTGAAAGTCTCCATAGCGGTGCAGCAAGAAGAGCGCGAGGAAAAACACCACCACCACCTCCAGCGCGAGCGCCACGCCACTCATCCCGACTGATCTCTCTCTCTCTCTCTCACATGTAACCCGTCAGACTGGCACAAGACTCGCCATCAACACAAGCACTGTTTGGATAGAGCAATTTTATCAAGATTCATAACGAACATCTAATATTGACATTAGTAACATTGTAATCAAAGCCAATGACACAAACAGGGTGAATCTTGCAAAGAAATTCCCAGGAAATATTTTTACCCCCAAATAATAAAAAGAAAGAAAATAAAATTATATATAACATTTTAAAATGTATAATAATTCATATTTTATATATATATATATATATATATATATATAGTTAGTTACAAAAATTAATTATTTTTCTTTTTAGCAAATGAAATATGAGTGAAATATGCTAAAATAATATATTAAATTAATTAAAATTATAAAATAAAAATCAATTATTTCAAATAATTTGTCATTGTATTATGTACATTTAATGTTTCCATTACTTAAATTATATATATATATATATATATATATATATATATATATATATATATACACACACACACACACACACACACACACACACACACACATATAAGCAATGAAACAAAAAAGTATTACTGTTAAATCGATTAACAGTAAACATGCATTATTAAAATGATGTAAACAATAATACATTTTATTCTTTTAATTAAATAATCAATATTTACACTAAATTATTAACTAAACACTAATACAAAGAAAATAAAGGTGAAAAAAATAGAAACCCAAGAAAAACTGGTGCTAAACTACTGAATTTACTACCGTTGTAATATCGTGTTTGAAATTATGTCGTTAAGGTTGAATACCTAAAATTACCGGTGGCTAAATGTATTTCATGACACGTCAATCATTGCGTAATTAATAGTACAGAGTCAAAAAGCTTGTGTTCTGTCACAGCTATCGGAGGACTTTTCCGTTACAACTCATTCTCTGACCGTCAATAAAACATTAGAAAGACATGGACAGAAACTTACGAGTTAACCAGACCGTCAGGACGATATCTGAAGGAAGAGCGAAGGTCCGTTGAGTGAATGATCACATCTCGTGATAGAAATTAAGCTGTCCGTGACATTTGTGTACAGAAGAACCTCTTGACGTGTCACGTAACTGAGCAGTGATGCGCTTCCGGTTCTCGTGATGCATTGTGGGAAATGTAGTTTTTCCACAGGTTTATGTAAAATAAATTTTAGATTTTAGTAACATGAAAACACCGGGCAATTAAAGTTTACTCCGTCTATTTATATTTCATATTACTGTGTTTACATTAAATTACATTTTATGAATAATTTTGTGATGTAAATTTTAGTTTTAATAACATGGAAAAGATTAAATGTCCCTATGTTTATTTACATATCATGCTGTGTTTACATTGATGTAGCTCTATTGGTAAAATAATAATTATGTGAAGTATAGCTTTAGTTTTAGTAACATAAAACACATGGTGATTAAAGGCCCTTCAGTTTATTTGTATTTCATATAATCTACTGAATTCTTTTTGTTTACAATTTTGTTAAGTAAATTTTTGTTTTAGTAACAACATAAACACACGATTAAAGGTCCCTCAGTTCCTTTATATTTCATAATACTGTGTTTATACTGAATATACAACCATTACAGTGTTAGAAGAAATTAAATGTCACCATTAATCAAAGAAATTAGGCTATATAGAGTTGATTGTCAGATGCCAATAAATAGTTTACAACTCTGCATGAACCAAGTGCAAACTTTTCTTGCACTCTCAGAAAAAAAGGTACAAAAGCTCTTTACTGTGGCGGTACCGTTTCAAAAGGTAGGCTACACCTTTGTATCTAAAGAGTGCATATTAGTCCCTCAAAGGTACATAGGCTACTGGTACCAAAAGTGTACATATTAGTACCTAAATGGTATTAGAACCCCTTTGAAGGACACTGTCCCAGTGACAGCTTTTGTACCTTTTTTTCCGACTTTTAGGCCCTATTTGTGAATGAAATTGAGCAGAATATGATGAAATCAGTCCGTCAGAACGCTTTGCTGCATTGAAATCCTCTGGAACATTGTTCTCCATTGCTTTGTAGAAGTAACATGAAGGTCTAGATGTTGAGGAAAGCCCAGGCCGAGAGATCGTCTGCCCACAGCGAGCCCAGGAACTGAGCACACACCACTCGGTCCTCCAGCAAACACTGCACCTGACCGATCAGATCCAAACTCAGATTCTCCAGTAATCTCAGACACAGATCCCAGTCCTCCATATAGTCCGTGTTCCCCAGAGAGTCGAGCAGCAGAGAGACCAGCACATCAGCAGACTGGAGCCAGGCCTGAACGCTCGTGCTCATGCTGGAGGTTCAGTACGTCCCTGCACTCACTGCCACACACACAAGCGGGACGGAGAGAGTCAGATCGCCACAGAGTTAACAGGTGTGTGGATGTTAAAGCCATCTGAGCCTCTGATCTTAAACCCTTTAAGCTCACTGGATTACGGTGTATATGGCAAAGTCATCATATTATCAGCAATCATTTTTTCCCATTTTTATCTATTTTCCTGTTTATTTTCCCGTATAAAAAAATGGGTCCTGTATACGTTACTGCCAATATACATACACACACACATATATATATATATATATATATAATAAATATAAAATATTGGCAGTAACATGTATACAGGACCCATTTTTTTATATTATATATAATATATTGTTTTATATTATATATAATATTGTTTTATATTTTATAATAATTCAGTATTATATATAATATTGGCAATAATGAGCTACCACATTGTTTTAATAAAATTAATTTGTATTTATAAATGTATATATATATAAAAAATGATTATATATATATATATATATATATATATATATATATATATATATATATATATATATATATATATATATATAATCATTTTTTAAATTCAAATTCTATTTAATTATATTGCCACTCATAAACAAACACAATGTTTTAATAGAATATAAAAAAATATATATTTTTTTTATTTAGATTTATAAATGTTTTTAATTTCTTATATATACATAATATATGTATATATATATGTATGAGTATATAGGCTCTTTTATAGGCTCTCTCTATATATAAAAGCATTCCAGAATTGACCTCATGAAGTGATGTGGAGAATATATTCTTTATAAGAGTATATAATGCTTTTTAAATATAATGCTTTTTAATCACTAGGATGAAAACGTATGATGAATATTTCTTGGCTAATTTTCAATTAATTTAAAGCATTTAAAGCACAAGCATTTAGACCAAAACTATGCAAAACTTCAATCGAAATATTTTTCTGCTGGTTAACTTTTTGTCCACTAGGCGGCGATATTTGTGCTAAATACCGAGTACACATTTCATCACTAAAGTTTGGACGCGATTGCCTGCTTTGTCCACCAGGGGGCGCCTTTTAGCATTTTGCTTTTGTCCCAATTGAACGTGCACAATTACATTTAGTTGTCGTGCACGTCTGTTTTTATTTTAAAAGTAATTTGTTTCATGTTCAAACTCTACAGTGACTTAGAAACCATTCAGCATGTAATTAGTTTTGTCTTTCCCACGGCTGGATTTCAGGCCGTCTCATGCTGTACTCTGATGAATGACAAAGAAATCAGATGCCTGAGAAGATCCATAAAGTGCTATTGTTACACCAGCAGCCTTTTATATTCTCTCCATTATAAACTGCTATTGTTAAATCTTGGCTTATTAAATACGTCAAACCACATCATTTAAAAGTGAAGGCATCCGCTATTGCACTCTTGTTAGAGAGAGAAACCTAAAACATGCTGCGCACAAAAGCTGTGGCAAACTGATCCTGATTCTTCCCTTGGCTCCAGCCAGACCGATCACAAAGTGTAGAACAAACCACACAATAACCACCACAAACCCAGCCAGACGACTGCTTTACCTCGGTTATTTTCAACTGTTTTAGACATTATTAAGCTAAACATGTCCAGCTGTTCTAAATGAATTTGCATGCAAATTTCACTTTTGTCATTTTTATTATTATTTTATTAAATATTACTATTTAGGTTTCATTTATTTTCATTTCAGTTTTAGTTTTTATTCATTTCTCCTTAGTACTTTTTGTTACTCATAGGTTTAAAACAACTTGAGGGCGAGTCAATGATGTCAGGATTTTCATTTTTGGGTGAACTATCCCTTTTTCCACAAACACCACAGAATGGAGTTTCAGGATAAATGAAACTTACAAAAATGAGAGTAAACAAAACTCAAAGTAAAGGCTAATAAGAAAAGGGGAGAAATCAGTGACTTTAAGAACAAAAAGTCAAGCCACTTTTGTGAAACACACCCAGAAAACTCGGACTTAGATGTCAGCTGTAAGATTATGACTGATAGATTATTTAAAAGGTACACTATATAACTTTTTTTATTCAAAATTAATAATATTGTAAATAATGAGTCAATAAATTATCAATGCTTCTTCCAAAATGTGTTTTGTCACAAATTATTATGTGCATCTGTTTTAAACAAACGACGAACAGAGGAGAGTCTGCTGGCAAAAGGAGAACGAGACAGAGCTCGTAATAAAACAAGAATCAACATTGGCTTGGCTTTTCGGAGACGGGAAAACTAACGAATTTGAAACGTTGTAAAAGTGATGCAGAGATGATGGCGTTTTTATTACTCAACAGTAGAGTAAGGTGTTTAATTGAACAGATAAATTACCATATATAACTCTCTAACAGAGTTCACTGTAAAGCATTATCTATTGTGAAGGCTCATTTCATTATGGTTGTTGTAATGCTGTGTCAACTAATGAGTAAAGATACAGTAATGTCTTCAGTCAGCTTGAGAGCCTTTCCATCTAAACTGTTTAGCTATATCTCTTAAGCCTGTAAATGTTTGATAAGCAGTATAGGATAAAATTATACTGCTTATCAAACATTTACAGGCTTGAGAGATATAGCTAAACAGATAATTATTATGAGAAAGAACCATATTCAGTTTAGCAGGGCACAATCAAAAGTCCACAAGTTACCTAATATAACTTTAAATGTACATATCATCACTATTATCTGGTTGCCCAAAGTTTGGACGCACTTCAGTGAATTTATGTTTCTCGTGATCTTACAAATGTTTGGGATTAACTTTGTAGACAAACATAAACTCTGTTTATATGAAATTCGTTAGAAAACTCTAACTTTAAATAATAACAATAAATATTAGAAATTGATGATTTGTTCCAGAAAGCAGTCAACATGTGTCAATCATGTTGCTTCTTGAATAGTTTAAAAAGGCATCCCAGGATGCACCTCATCACATTTATTCAAGAAAATGTCCAGTTGCAGAGCTGGAATCTTGACAAAGCTCAAATATAAGACAGTTAACATTTTATGTTCACCACATACGTTTCATAATTCCGTTGTTATTTCATTATTTTGATGACTTGTAATCTAAAATTTTGATAATAGTCATAATAACAAGTTGTGTGTCAATTTTTGTCATGCACAAACAGATGCGGATGCATAAGCACCAGATATCTGACAGACAATAAACCGAGCAAACAAGTCCCAGACTCATTAAGAGATCATATCGACAGCATACCCTGGCATTCAGACCCGGGATCAGCCGTGTTTATTTAATTCAGTTAGTGCATTAGCGTGTTTCAGTGAGTCCGGCCCTTGGTTTCCCTCCTTCTATTCAGAGAGAATGTACTTAGGCCTCCTTGTCCTGCGAGTGCTGCATAACAACAGTGCAGCAGCATGGGGAGGTTACGATTGAAGTTTGATCCTGGGAACCCCATTGCACAATGCCATAGCCTCACAAAGCCGGCCCACAACTCCCCGCGTTCCCACTGTCTCTGTTCTCTGGAGGGTAGAGAAGAGAACGGATCGCATCACCTGCCCCAAATACAGCCCTCTCCCCTGGGAACCCCCACCCTGTCTCACCGGTCTGAGATGGATGCTGTAATGCCACAGAGAGGTAGACGGGTTTTAAAGGTCTACTTGGAAGGGATGGACAGAGAACGAAGAAAGGGATGTAATGTTGCCTGGGAGTTCGAGCAAACCTCTAAGCATGCACTTCGTCCAACACTGTTTGTGCTATACAGACTTTATTGATAAGACATCCGATTTATGATTTTCACCTGGCGAACGATACAAAAATGTAAAACTATATTTATTATATATAATTCTTAAAAATATAATGATGTATAATATTGAATATAATACATATTATATTATAATATATATATATATATATATATATATAATTTCACTTTAATGACAATTAATTTTTCATTTTTCATATATATTATATTATAGGTATTTTTCATTGCCATTAAAGTGAAATAACTGAACATAAACATACAAGCTTGATAAAAATTATCATTTTAGAAGAAAATTTCAGATAGCACTTAACGGCTTTTGCATCTGAAGTCTTCATATAAACTTTTTCATATTTTTTCTTTGTGGAGGTTCATGAATGCCAACATTAAATATTTAAATATATATAAAAACTATAATAATAATTTAATATAATATTTGTTTAATGTTTTATATATTTTTAAATATATAAAAAATGAGAAATGAAAGATTTTTTTTAAAACTATTTGTTTTAATATTTTATTTTAAATAAAAAAATTGTTTTTGTTTTTTTGTTGTTTTATTGTGGTTGTTTATAGAAAAATATGATATATATATATATATATATATATATATATATATATATATATATATATATATATAAATATATATATTTTTTTATTTTATTTTTTTTATTTATATAATTAAAATATATTTATTTTTCAATTTTTATTTTTTTCATATTTTATTTTAAAAAGGTGTGTTATTTTTCGTTTTTGTTGTGGTGATTGAGGAATCAGTCAGATCACACTGGTGATGAAATGCATGACTCCTGGGCCGATACACAACATGCATCAATTACACTAGAAAATTAGTTGGCGTTCGTCTGAAGTCATGTGTTGCGCTTTAAAGATAAACACACACTCTTCAATGATGTCACACTTCCCATATATCGCCTGTCCATACAACAGTCAAAGTCTGTCTCTTACCTTACTTTAACCTCTCTTTATTGATTCACCTGCAGGGAAAAATCTATAAAAACAAATACATCTTCTGCTGACACTTGCTGCTACACAGAGATTCAGAAAATCCTGATATGAAACTACTATTAATTGGTTCTTCTTGTCTACATTCAACAAAACCTGAAAAAAGAGCAGACACAAGCAGATGTTTCCCAGTCGTTCCCAAACAGTGTTGCCATGGAAACTCCAAACCTAAGGGCCAGTTACTCGCTCCTAATTCAGACATCCCTCTTTTGTCATTTCCCAAAATGCCCCTGACCCGCTGTGTGATTGAATGGGTCCCTCAAACACTTTACAATGGCATACTCTATCAAAATGACTTCCTAACCCCGCATTCACCCCTCCACCTAAAGCTGCCTTTACCTCAGCGTCAGACATTTGCTGTTGTTGCTTTGTTTTTTTTACTGAATATCTGACCTTTTTTTTTTTTTTTGACGACCAAGTTTTTTTTTTACACGACCATTTGTGTCAGATACTTGAACAAATAAGTTGAAATAACAATCTGAACATTCATGACTGTTATCTGTAAACTTTACATTCAAAAGTATCTATAAATATTGCACAAGATATAACACAATAAACACTGCTAGAATAGTGTCAGGTAAATGTCCAGTCTTTTATGTTAGATACAGCTTTATAGATTTTGATGTAATTTATTTAAAACTTCATATTCAGTGTTTTAGAGTGCTTTTAAAAAAATTTTATTAAATAAAATAACATATGAAGAGTTCAGATGCAAAAGCCTCTAAGTGCCATCTGAAATTTTCTTCTAGAATGATAATTTTTATCAAGCTCATATATTTAAGTTCAGTAATTTCACTTAAATGGCAATTAAAATTACCTATTAATTGTCATTTAAGTGAAATTTAAGTCAAAAACTTAAATATTGAAATATGAACTTAAAATGAACTTGAAATAAATATGAACTTAAAAATTATCATTCTAGAAGAAAATTTCAGATGGCACTTTTGCATCTGAACTCTTCATAAAGTGTCTGCTTAATAAAATAATAATAATAATAATAATAAACTAAAGATCCACAGAAATTACACTTATCAGGGAAATCATCCAACAACCAACTATTTCTATTATATGCAAAGTAGAATCACCTGATACCACCATCAAAATCATCAGGTTGTTGTTGAACGTAATTGCGAAATAACTATTGTTGCTCAGGGTTGCCCAGTATTCTCTTTGTAATGTTCCCCAGGGCTTTTAGCAGACAGTGTTCAGGTTTATTCTGCTTGTTTCTTGTTTGAGGCGAGGCAGAAACTGCTGAAAAAGTGTTGAAAGTACAATAAGTACTTGGAGACACACAGGAGAACACACACACACACACACACACACACACACACACACACACACACACACACACACACACACACACACACACACACACACACACACACACACACACACACACACACACACACACACACACACACACACACACACACACACACACAGATGGGTTTTCATGCTTTATGGGGACTTTCCATAGACAATGATTTTCATACGGTATGATTTTTTTCACATGGGGACCAAAAAATGTGGCAACAATGACAAGGAATTATTTGTGGGGACATTTTGTCCCCGTAACGTAGGGCTTACCTGAACCACAAACACACACAATTATTTTTAATTGTCACATTAGCTATTGTATACAATTAAAAAGAATACTTGAGTATTTTGTGCACTCAGAGTGTCTATTCATAGACAGTTTTTCTGTTAGGTTCCCTTTTCATCAAACATATGATGAAACACTGTTGACTTCCTGGAAAAGAGAGAGACAGTGCAAACAGAGGCGGGAGAGAGTTGTGATTCTGATCAGCGGCCCAGATTTCACTCTGGTGACTCTAGGTGCCAAAACTAAACCACAGAAAGTCACATATCATCTAATCAGCCCGACTGGTGGAGCACAGCTAAAGAAAGCTTTCAGAAACGCAATAAATCCTTGCAGGAAACTTAAAGATGGATCGTATTAAAACCTTAAATTAAATAAGCAAAACTTATTTTATAAACTTTAAAAAAATATTTTTTACAACTATATTTTATGTTTACTCATACAGGCCACATGAACACATAAGCATGTTAAATAAATACATTTTTGATACAAAAATGTCTTTCTTTTTACAATTTTTTTATATTTAATGTTTGCTCATACAGGCCACTGTTATTCATTACAGCAATAAACATGTATTAAATAAATAAATAAACTTTCATTAAAAACCTTTTTCTTTTTGTAAACGTTTTCAAATCAAACATATATTTAATGTTTGTTCATGAAGGCCACTGTTTCACTACTTTCAATGTTTCATTACTGGAATAAATATGATTGAATTTGGGGAATTTATTACTTGAATAAATGCATGAATCAAATGTTTTAATTAATAACCTTCCGCTCAAGTTTAAATAAGTTGAACTTTTAAAAAACGCACCTCTAAACCTTTTTTCATTCCACTGATCTGTGTCTTTGTGTTTTTAACAGCAAAAATGCACTCTGTGTTAACCGGCCCTTAGCCAGCATGCTATCACAAATTCAGAATGTGTATGATGTTTAAAAATGTATTAAAGGGGTCCTATAATGCCCTTCTCACAAGATGTAAAATAAGTCTTTAATGTCCCCAGAGTGTGTGTGTGAAGTTTTAGCTCAAAATTTTTGCATTTTAAAATGGTCACTTTTTGAGGGTGAGCAAAAACACACCATTTTTGTGTGTGTGTCCCTTTAAATGCAAATGAGCTGCTGCTCCCGGCACAGAGGGCGGCGCTTCAAGAGCTCATGTGTGTTAGCAGCTCCGATTACCTCACACAGACACACACTGAAAACTTCAAAAACCTTTAGCCTTTTATGTTCAAACCGAAGTCGGACAAAATGGAGAGACTCAAGAAGAAGTGACAACATGTAGAATGCAACAGGACATTTCTGAATGGTTAGTTCATTAATTTATATAGCTGATGTGGAGATAACTATCTTCTAGTCATTGATTAGCATGGGGGGAGGGGGGTTGTATGTAAATCTTAGAGTTAGTGATGTCACTAACCCGGGAAGAAGCTTGTGTAGTCCTTACCAGCCGTTTGTTATAGTCCTTGACAGTGTTGGGGGTAACGAGTTACAAAGTAACGGATTACAGTAACGATATTACTTTTTTGGGTAACGAAGTAAAGTAACGCATTACACTAAAAATATCAGTAACTACATTACTTTACTAGACTATAGGAACGCACTTTCCTGCGTTACCCAAGCCGTGTTTGCCTGCGTGTAAAGCTCTGATCTGTTTAAGTGGTGTGCGCATGCCTGTGTGTGTGTGTGTGTGTGTGTGTGTGTGCTTGCACCGTTGTCATAGAGATCGATTTGAGTGACGTAGCTGCTGGTGCGAAGGGGAGCGGGAAATGGAGACGGAGACAGGGGGTTTCGGCCAGTGGCGATATTCACATTACTTTCAGTTTATTGCTCGAAAGGACAAAAATATTCGCGTGAAATGCACTCTATGCCCAGGCAGCAAGTACTGGCCATCGGGACTGCCGGGAGATTCCCAGTGGGCTGACGGGCCTTTTGGGCAGACATCTCATATAGTACTTTTTTTTTCTTTTTCTGTTTTTTTTTTTGTCTTAACGGACCATAAAACTCGTACATCGGCGGCCCATTCGTTTTGCTGAATTGGCGGCGCTGGGTTAAGTAAGTGCGTGCCGGTGTAATGCATTAGTTAAAAAAAGTCTGTCAGTGTGTATCTGTCAAAATAGTCTGAGAGATGGAGAAGAAACGCAAGGAATGTGCAGAGAAATAGCGTGAAAAATAGACACAGGCCCTTTTCTGCAGCAGCATGACCTTCATCAGCACCAGTGGCTGATGATGAGGATAGTGAGGAGGATCAGGACAGAGATGAGAAAGTGTAGAGCCTGCGGTAAGCAGAACTAACAGTTACTTTCAAAACACTTAGGCTATGTCATGAGTGTAGGAACCCATTACCCAGTAACGCATTATTTCCACATCTGCATAGTTGACGATTACCGTAATTTACTATAAATTTAATGAGACGCGTTTGTAAACCTTGTTTTCCGTCAAAATAAAAGATCATGTGCTTATATCTCTTTCAAGTATAGAAATTAGTACAAAACTAATTGTGAAAGTTTCCTTTATTTTTCAGTGCATTTGTTTTACAATATATGTCTATTAGTGTGCTAATATTATTATGGCCAAAATGCCAGGGGCGATTTTTTGTTGTTGTCCCAGTCCAGCCCTGATTATGTGTCTACCACCGCGGACATTTGTCCTTTATCCCGTTGTTTGTGGATTTTACAGTGAGGCATATTTCTTTGTGCAGACATGGATATTGTTCTTTCATATGGTTTTACATGCCATTTTGTATAGGCTACATTTATAAACACTATGCGGACAGGCTAAGTGATGATAGGGCTATGATGTTTGTCCGTATCTACAGGGTAAATTAAGAAATGGTAAAGTAAAGTAATAAGTAGTTAAGTTACTTTTCAAATGCAGTAACTAGTAAAGTAATCTCATTACAATTTACAGAAGTAACTAGTAACTAATTACTTTTTTTGAGCAACTACCCCAACACTGGTCCTTGAAAAGCGATTTCTGTAGGCCTAAAAGGAAATATCTCCCTTTGCTTTGAACTTTGAGCGTTGTAACTTTGCAGATGTTGTTTATGCTCAAACAGCAACATTACACACTAACTGAAGTTAAAAAAGTGAAATCATAATCAGCCACTCCTTTAAGCACAACAAGAACTCCATGTGCTTGCGCTGACAACGTTTTTTAAACAGAAACGGTGATGCGTTGAACACACTGTTCTGATGACGCAAGAGTTGCAACTATGGCAGCTGAGAAGCATGGGCGTAGATGACGCGGGGGACCCCGCTCACTTTTTATAAAATGTAAATTCGTCCCCCGCACTTTTTCATAGGGCAAGTGTGTCCACGACAAGCTGAGGTTTTCGCGGGTGTGTATAGCCAACATCGAGATTTAAAATCCAAAGAGTCATGGATAGTCTATCTACATACGTGACTTTCACGTTTCCATGGTAATCAGTCACTCGCGCATCACGACACGCCTATCCGCGCCCAATCCATTTTTTTTCATAGAGGAGGTCGGTAGCCTGGGTTTCCCCATACTGCCTTGCTCGCAGCGCGATTTTATTCACAAATGAGACTTGGTCTGACGTTAGCCAGACTAAGAGGTCGTCGCAATGAGTTCAAAACAGCAAAAAAAACTCTTCACTCCTTTTTCACGAAAAAGTCAAGCACTGTAAGTAAGTTGTCATGTGGTATCCGAATTGGGTTGCACAATGATGAATAACTCTGTCTATTTCTCTTGTTGAATAATTAACAAGTTTACTAAAAATATTCACTACCCGCGAAACGTGCACTTATTTTCAATCTTTTTTTATTCGTAAGTCTTTTATTTTCACAGATGTTATCAAAGCTCTTCAAATTAGAATAAACATGGTGATTGTTAATGCTGAATTTGTATTTTCATGCATTAACAGCCTGCTTGAATCAGGCAGCGTTGTAACGTGTAGGCTACATGATGACAAACTTTAAGTTCTCTTGAAAAAGCCTAACCAGAAAGTTTGAAGTAGTTTTAAAAGCTTGAAGTTTGAAGGTTTTCAATTGGAAAGTTTTAGTTTAGTAAGACAGACAGATAGACAGATAGATAGATATATAGATAATAATAAATAGTATTATATTAATAATATTAATAATAAATAGGGAATCACAGATAGCCTAATGCAAGGATGATTCTGATTTAATTTAATTTAATGTTAAGTAGTGATTGATTGCCTGTAGTTGATAATACACTGACGGTAACAAAGTTTCGCTGTTTTAGTTTGAAATGAAAGATGGAGCATAGGCTACATTTATTAAAATTAAGGAAAAAATGCCCTTTATAAAGGTAAAAAATGTATTCTGATAAGAGTGTTTTCCAACAGTGATGTAATGAAACATTGACAATTTAAGTTTGAAGGGAGCCTCTGTTTAGTCTATAGGAAATGTAATCTTGCCAAAAGAAGAACTTTTATTTTAAATAAATGTTATTTTTAAAGCAGCCTACTTCAGTGTGACATTTTACCATATTATCATGCTTAACACTGAGAATTTGAATAATTGTAATTGTGATGATCAAATATCATAGGTTTGGGCGGATGGCGGGTGGATTTTTTATTTTTAACAGCAGATTCGGAGGACTCAAAGTGCACCAGATTAATGAATTTATCTTTAAAATGTAAAAAATTTCTTCCGGGGGGACATGCCCCCGGACCCCCCTAGAGGTACAGAGCTCCACCCACAAACACAGTAGGCTATATAATGGTCTATGAAAAATACAAATTTTATTATCTTATTATTAAAATACATGATCAGGATTTTACCACCTCCGCCTAGTTTGGAGCCAGGAAAAACCCTGCATGTGCGATATAAAGTACTGAACATCTTTCTTTCTTTCGTTCTTTCTGTTTTATTGCTTTAAAAATAAATTGCATATTAAGCCAATTAAGCAAAAACCTGTCAACAAAAGTCTGAAAAAAAAAAAAAACTGGTATTACACGACATTCTGTCCCCCTCACTTTTGAAATGATGGCTACGCCCCTGCTGAGAAGGCCATTCTTTGTGTTCTTTGTGAAGAATTTTCGGAGCCTGATGAAGTCGGTATAAATATGTGTTTAATACTACAAAATATGCCCGATGTTACAGTTACTGCACTTGCCGCCCAGAACAAAAGAGAACATCCCAATCGAGTGAAGGGATTGCTGAAACTGAAATGGAAGCACACATCTTACCTAATTCAGACTAAAACACATCTATTTAGCCTCACATACTGACTTTATTTGTAGTTCATACTGTTTTAATACCCTGTATTTTCTTTCTCATTTTTAGGAAAAGCACTTCATTACCATTGTTTATTTCTATACCAAATGTCATACACCTGCAATGAAGCTAAAAATATAAACAACTACATCATTATGTTGATATCCTATATTTTTACAATAAAACTTTATTGTACTTTACTTACAAGAAAACGATATTTTACGACAAACATGTCTTCTAATATCCTCAGTTGTTGCGTATACCGAGCTGCATCGGACACATTTGTAAATTACTTTCCTTGAACCCATTGTGCGAGTTCAGTTCACTTTAATACCGCATGCTTTATATACATGTTGCTGCTGATTGGACTGCAGTTCTGACACACCCACCAAACAAGAGAAAACGTATCTCAAACCCAGTTGCACACCGGTGCACGCCGTTTCCAGGAAACATGACGTTCAACCCGGAAACTGTAGCAAAACGTTGCGCACCGTTTTGAACTTGAACGTGCCCCAGAAGCGCGAGCCGCTTCTCTCAGACAGTATGCGATCGTGAATTCAGTTCTCTTTCAAGTCTTATTGCGCTTGGATGGTTAGATAGATGCATAATAATGCCAAAATGTCCATCGTGTGGAGTATTCACGTAAACACAGTCGGTTATGTCTTAAATCAACGTAAACAGTTAGGTGGATTAAAGTTAGGTTTCAGTTAGGTAAACAGTTAAATTGGATCTGTGCATTCAGTCTTAAAGGGACTGCTGTCTGTCTCATTAATGTTAATCAAACAACAAAAGACGCTCACTGCTCTTGACTGAATCACTTTTGTATCTTAAATAAGAATCAGTTCATATTTGATTCATACAGTGAAGACTATGCAGTGTTTTAGTCATACACCTAATTATTCAATTTCTGTAATATTTGTGTTAAATGTTAGCATGTAAATAAACAGTTGAAAAACAAAGTTTATTTGTATCTTTGCTCTATTGTATTTGTAGTTTGTAATTTGCTTCATTGTTCTTATTTTAAATAAGAAAAGTAAAATAAAATAAAAATAGCTATATTGAGATACATGGTTATCATGAAATTAAATTTCTCATACCGTGAAATAAGATTTTGGTCATATCGCCTACATATTAGAAAAATGGTTCTAAACAGTACCAAATTAGGGTTCTTCGGCTTGTAACAATAGCAGAACCCTTTTTGGTGCTAAATATAACCTTTTTTATAAGGTTCCATAAAGAACCATGCTTTGAAAGTGCTATATAGGTTATAAATAACCTTTTCAATTATATTTATTTTTATTAATATTAGTATATTAGTATCTTCATATTATTAATATTACTATTATCTTTTATAAATTATTTATTAATATTGTTTTTTAGCCCTCTATCTGCCTGGTCTTATATCTTGTTGCCTCTTGGGGTTTTACATAAAAAAAAAACAGCATGTTGTGTCAATTAGGTACTTTTATTTTTTATTGACATGGCAGATTGTAGCAAAAATTACACTGTTCTTACAACAGAGGTTATCTGAATACATCAATAAATAACAATTGACATTGAACACGATGTTCCAGTGACATATCTTCATAATCCCCCTGAGTGGCAGTTTCTCTCTGCAGATGACGAGGTTATGATACGTGACAGCATCTGAAATACACAATTGAGTTTAGAGTTACATTGTGTCTCTTCCACTTGATTATGTAAAAACAATTATGTTCATGAAGGCCAAAATTAGCAAAAATGGACAGTATGAGCCCTTTACCATGTTAAAAGGAAAAAGTGATATAAAGTCATGGTGTAGCTTTAATGTTTTTTTGTGACTGGGTGTGTTTAGGCATAAAGTCATAATTTAAAAAAATCAAACAATATAGATAATGAATTCCATATCTCTGTTACTCACTTTGTGGAGAAGAGAAGATGAGTATCCTTTAACTGAACAGATCTGTTCACACTTACATGTTCTGTTAAACTAAAACGAGAAAAATACATGATTCTTAGGAAATGATTGTTACAATTTTTAAAGTTATAATTTATGGACATTTTAAGAAAGAAATGATTTACCTGTTGAGAGTATGTTGACAGTGGCTTTGACAGTTACAGATTTGAAAAACAAAAAGGTGGGAATAAAGAACCCGAAACTAACTAACACAAAGAACCATTTCAGCATATAAAGGGTTCTTCAGGATGATACGGTACTAAATAGAACCTGTAAAGAACCTTTAAAGAGCCATCTTTTTTTCGACTGTACCCTTAAGTCACTCCTACATATTTTGAAGTATGGAGTAAAATGGGATGTGACCATGCAGCATTTTAACATCGACTTCAACAACAGTTTTGACTAGACCCAACATGAACTCCACAAGTTAAAACCTGATGATCATGTTTTTAGATCAGCATATTAAACCTGATCAGCATGATATGAGAATAATCCAAAAAGCATCTTGAGCTAGAACATCTCTTTTTTCGAATAATCTCCTTTAGTGGAGAAGTCCAACAAGTATTTTCCACTTAATTTGACTTCTGAGTCAGAGTGGTCTTTGATGCCAGCTGCATGTGGAAACAAACACACACATGCTTTTCCCTCCATCTCTTCATCTAGAGGTCTTTCCAAAGACCCTCCCACAACTGAGCTGGCAGCTCCTCCTCTTCAACAGGCTCCGCCCCTTCTCATCTTCCCTCTACTCTGTTATTGGTTCTTCCCTGTCCTTCTCACTCACACCCTCCATGCTTGCAATTCTTTTCTTCCAAACTCTTGCACTTTTCTTTCTAAGTACACACTTCTCTCCAGTCTCTCAGCGTAGAGGATCTTCGTCACAGGAAGGGTTGGACTGAATCCCTTTATTTTGATGTGAGTATGCGGTCTGTTATTCTTCTGAATGAGGGTGTGGGTTTTCTCAGACCATGTGAGCCCAAGTGTGTGAAAGGGGGAGCAGCAGCAGTGTTTGGTCTGGCTGTATTCCTAGCACACGTGGAAAGATTGCTGCAGTTCTCGGTATCAAGGATCAGTTGCTCATTTTGAGTGCAGATGCATGGCTGCGTTTCAGAGACATCATTCAGAATAATTTATTGACAGACAAACTAAACCGACATTGTTGTAGTGTGACAGTGTGCATGCAAACGGTAAAACAAGCTAAAGTCCTAATCCAAAAGTTAAAAACTAACAACAAATTTAGATTAGATTTAGGGTTTTAGCTTTAGACAAGCATCACTATTCTTGTTGCTCATATTTGAACAAACCACTAACCCTGACTATTATAATTTGGCTTGTGCCTGTAACTCTTTTTTTCACTGTTGATACCTTAAATCTTGTGGTCCCAGCAAGAAATTTTGCGTTTAAAAGATGTCTAATAGCCGTCCAAACTCAGCCCTGCATGACGTCTAGTCTGAAACTTTGGGCTGTCAGTGAAAATTTTATAGGTGGTTAAACCGTAGCCCAAGAATAGACTAGCTATCAATTAGATAACATGTCAAAGAAATGAAATCACTTGTAATCACTGTTGACTTTGCTTACATGATGGAATATCAAACAACTCGCCAGTTATTTTGGCAAAAACGGCATGTAACCAAATTCAAGGTTATTTTGTCTAGAAGTGGGTTACTTACTCATACCTGACTATATCGGGTCTACAGTTAACCTAGACGGTGAAATGACGGCTATTGCTTGCTGGGGTCTGTTTAGGAGAAGAGTGCTATTACGTTTCTTAGAGATCTTTCACAATCTTTTAATTTTGTTTGATCTGTAACAATGTAATGAACCCCTAACAACATCAAAGCATTGCTGCGGCGATTTTTGTACGTGCAAGTGCCACTCACGTTTTCTTCGTAAAACAATAGTTACTTACCTCTATTATCATTATTACAGTAGTCAACATTTAAAAGAGAACTCATTTTTTTGTAAATTTGGAGTGCTGTCAATACAGAGAACAACGACAAAAATCGGTGTTGCCTACACCGTGTTATCCTCTTTTTAAAATTTGCACCCTGTTGACTTCAATGGGGCAAGTTTTAAACTTGCTTTTAGCCTCTTAACATCCTTGATGTGTCATTACAAGTGCACAGCCAATGTGAGTGATTCCTTCAGAGTGAACACGGGTGAATCTGACTGCAGTAGATGTGAAAGATATGAATAAAAATGATGTTATTTCAGCCAGCGCTCATACCTGTATTTACATCCTGTTTTCGGTCGAAGTCCACAGTAATCGATTGTCGAGTTCACGCGTGTGATCATAGGTAACTAAACCTATGCGCGTGAACTCGACAATCGATTACTGTGGACTTCGACCGAAAACAGGATGTAAATACAGGTATGCTCAATGTTAAAATTGACCGGAGTTCTCCTTTAAAGCGGATCAAAACCTTTCATCAAAGTAATACATGAGTTTTAAACAATACTCGTTCTTGTCTTTGATGAACTTTTTTTTGATCCACTCCAAACGTTGACTACTGTATTACGATGATGGATATTGCATTAATGATGTTACCTATATGTTGTCCTCCGCAGTTACTGCCCACAGCGGAGTGTTTCTTGTCAAACGTTCAGCGATATCTGGTGTGTCCGGTGTGGCGCCCCCTCCAGGCATGACTCAGAGTAACGGGGAAACGCGTCTGCAGCGCAGCAGAGTCCAGCAGCTGCGGGACGGCATCAATGAGCGCTCGCTGCGGGCCCGCAACTCCGTGCAGAACATCACCACCAATGACGTCAAAGGCTTCTTCATGCGGAATGCCTTCGTCATCCTCACGGTCGTGGCCGTCATCGTTGGTGAGATGATGTTTGGTCTTGTGATCAGTTGTGCCTCCTACTCTGAAAGGGATCTTAAAATACAATATCATAATTGAATAAATAAATAAATAAAAATGCAATTAAAGTCCCCCTGTAGTCAATGATTTTATCCCTTAAAACTAATTTTTGATCACCAGAATTACATATTAAAACGTTTTTCCTTGGAAAAAAAATTCTTTATGTCTTAAAATAGCTTGACAGTAACTCTACACCCTTGCCTCATTTAGTATATGTGGTGAATATGCAAATAAGCCCTGCCTCCACTCACTCACACCAGCTCAGAGATCCACTCGTTGACGATCAGACGTTGATCTGATTGGTTACAAGGTAGTTTGTGACGTCAGAAACACCAGTGACTTCAAACCGTGTTTTTGAGACTGTCTTTGGTTCACTGCAGTTTTAAGGTGAAAATATTCAGTAATGGTGTCGACTTATGAATTTGCACATGGTTTGTCTTAAAGCATATTAAAAACACCAAATAGACATATATACTACATTAAAAACTTGATTTTCACCACAGGGGGACTTTAAATCTAAAAGTAAATATTTAATATAATGTGGGGTAACATACAATATTATAATTTGATAAAATAAATAAATAAAACAATTTAATATAAAACTACAAATTAAATGAAAATACTAAATATGGATTACTAAATATTAAATATGAAAGTAAAAATGTGTGTATATATATATATATGAGTGTATATAATTTTTTTTTTACAGAAAATATTCCTCTGTAAGTTTTGAAAATTACACCAGGTGGTATAAACAAATCTGTTAATCAGCCAATCAGGAACTGCTATTAATAATCTCAAAATGGCATAATATTTGCTGATTAATTGGCTTAAAAAACATAGCTTAATATTTCAGGGAACATATAATGTAATTCAGAAATATTTAGCAAAAGTATCATGTTATTTCATCATATATTCGACATCTTATATGTTATATGTTATATCTTCATCTTATATATTCGATTTCCATTAACCAATTTTTTAAAAAATATGTTTAAAATACTAAATATGGATTACGAAATTTTAAATATAAAAGTAAAAATGTGTATATAAATATGAGTGTATATAAATTTTTTTTTACAGACAATATGCTTCTGTAGGTTTTGAAAATTATACTAGGTGGAATAAACAAATCTGTTCATCAGCCAATCAGGAACTGCTATTAATAATCTCAAAATGGCGTGATATTTGCTGATTAATTAGAAGACATATAATGTGATTCAGGAATATTTAGCAAAAGTATTATGTTATTTCATCATATATTCGACATCTTATATGTTATATCTTATTTCTTCATCTTATATATTCGATTTTCGTAAACCTATATTTTTTAGTATTCTTACACATTTGATGTCATAACAGAACACTGAACCTCACCCATGTCATGATAGTAAAATAATAATATAAAAGAATACTATTAAAGATGACATAAACAGTTTTTTTCCGCTATTGTGACATTTATCTGAGTGAAACGGCTTCTCAAACAAGAACAAATGTAGGGCAAGACTTGGTATTGTCCATGTGGAATTTGATTGGATGGTGTGGTTTGCTATTGGTGGATCTCATGTGAGTGACAGGTTGCCCCGCCCTCACGCCAGTAAACGCATCATCATCAGAGAAGAGAAGAGATGACGCTGCAAGAGGGAGAGGAAGATATTTTGATTAAAGATTATGAGGCACGAGAATAAAAAATAAATAAATAAAAAAGTGCATTGATAATATTCCATAAAAAATAAGAATTGTCCATTTTGGTTTCATGGTGACTTTAAAGAATTCCAAAAAGGAACACTTAAATGGAATTTCTATCATAATTTGGAACCAATATGATCCAACTGGATAAAATTTATTTTTGTTGGATGTATTTTTGTGGGATCCCATTAGGATTGGTTCCAAATTGGAATATAAAGCAGTGGAATAGTGCAACACACTCTATTTCACAATTTCACAATCTTGACATTTATTTTATTCTCTCTCAGTATATTAAACACTCCAGCTTAAACGTTTATGTAATTTCTTTTTTTTTTACAGACCCATTAAAGCTGCATGTGTGTTTCTCTCACAGGTACAATTCTGGGATTTGGAGTGCGGCCGTATAAAATGTCATATCGAGAGGTGAAGTACTTCTCCTTTCCCGGAGAGCTGCTGATGAGAATGCTGCAGATGCTGGTGCTCCCCCTGCTGGTGTCCAGTTTAATTACAGGTACGGTTCCACTGCGGCGCCACCAGGCACTGACCAGACACGGGCAACTCTGCCAGCTAAACCCAGAACAACATGAGCCAGAGATAAGCACATGATGCAGGGGAAGGGGACGGGCCGAATGTGATCTGGTCAAGCTCAGAGGGGCGACAGACTGATTTGTTATGTCTCACCCTTTGTTATGTCACTTGGGGAGCTGAAGCTATTCAATCTGTTTCTGCAGTTATAAATGTATTTGTAAATTGATTTTATAGTCAGCAAAACTGTATATGCTTATAAAAAATAATAGTTTAAGAAGGATTCAGTTTAGTTTTGAAGATCTTCAAAAAGGCTGATCCAACTTCTACACCGCTAAAAATAATTATCTTATTTAGTATTTTTGGCTTGTTTTGTTTTGTGTCCATTACAAATATCAAAAAAATTCTTAAGGTTAACAGGTTAAAGGTTAACCTCGTGAAAGTTGAATCAACATAAATTTATAAAGATAAACTCACTTAATTATATAAAAAAAGATTGAAACGAAGACTTAGGCCTGGTTTCACAGACAGGGTTTAGATTAAGCCAGGATTAGGCCTTAGGACATTCAAGTAGCTTTTATAAACGTGCCTTAGAAAACAACATTACTGCTGTGCATCTTGAGACAAAACAATGGCACTGATATATTTTAAGATATGTCTGTGCAAGTTTCTTTCAGTTGAAACAGCTCAAAACTTGCATTTTAGTCTGGGACTAAACCACCTTGTCTTTTAAACCGGGGTTTAGTATCTTAGTCGTTTTGCTTCTTTTGATTTAAGAATGTTTCGAAATTTGCACTGGAAAACAAGGCAAAAGTAGAAAATAGTTAGTTTTGTTTAAAAATAAAGTAGATTCCTAAGGAAGGTTAACATTTGTTCTCTGAGGGGTTCGACCAGTTAAGAAACATGGGGGCAGGTGAGAGCGTTTGTAAGGTCAGTGCTTTGATGGTCTATTTCCAAACAGACTAGAAGTCAAGGGTCAAAGTGACCATGCAGAGAAACGAACAAAAGCTTCTTTCAGTCACCTCTCTCTCTCACACACTCTTTCTCTGTGTATAAATAGCATTTGCTGCCTTCTAAATAAAGCCGCAAACTCTTTCTAGACAGATTGATGGCTGGTATTTAAAATAGAAAATGTTTGGCAGGACTTAATTTTATCCATAGAAAATTGATTGGATTGAGAAAAGTGGATGTTACATACCAGAATGGAGTCAGATGGCTGGAGCGGAGGGGTTAAAATGGAAAAGATATTCATGATGTAATTTCAAAAGGAAAGCAAATTATTCCATTTTGATGTTCACTTCTTTGGAAAGACCTGAAACGTGTATTAATAGCTTATTTTAATTTCATATTGACTTACTGCAATGGATATGATAGCATCTGACTTTAAAGAGCTTTTCAGATGTATGCTGTTTGTTGATCTCTTGCTTTAACTTGCACAGTCACAAGGCTGAACATCAATGACACAGTAGAGGCCCATTTAGATCAAATGCTCAGTACATAACACATACACACACCCATGTGGTGCGTCGAAGCTTGTCGGGTCAGCCAAATCTGTAAAAGCCAAAACAATGACTGTTCAATGGCTGCCCGGCCATACATTTATTAAGCGGAACGCCCAAATGTAAATACTCTGTGATTTAAAATGCTGTATAATGTCACTAAAATCAGACTAGAGAGAAAGAGAGCAGTTTTATTGCTGTATAAAAACATGAGGGAATGAACTAGAAAAACAAGACCTTTGCATTTTCTGAAGAAGCTTTATTTTACAGTAATGAAAACCTAATTATATATACTGTAAAATAAAGCTTCTCTAATAATGTAGTGCTGTCAAATCGATTAATCGCATCTAACATACAAGTTTGTTTATATCATATTTGTGTGCATATATGTGTATGTATATATACACACACAGACACGCACACACGCATATATAGTTGGAATCGAAATTATTCATCCCCATTGCAAAACAGGTTTGTTGGCAAAATTTACAGACTTTCAGCTGTTTGCAGTGAACAAATCAAACAAAAGTAATTGAAATAGCTCAACACAACAAATGTTTCAACTGGTTTCCCCAATGAGGGTTCAGCTGCGCAGTAAGGCGAATTGCCAGAACTCCAAGACGTACACCACTACTGACTCAAAAAGTATAAGAAAAGGGCTCAAAATCATATAAATAAGCGACAGAAGTTTTGGGATTCTGTTCTGTGTAGCGATGAAACAAAACTTGGACTTTTCGGCCCTATGGATCGGGGGTATGTCTCGAGGGAATAGAAGAAGTCATGGAAGATTCTACAGTGGCCATCACAGTCACCTGACTTGAACCCCATAGAAAACCTCTGGTGGGATTTGAAGAAGGCGGTTGCTTCACGCAAACCCAAGAATAATACTGAACTGGAGGCCATTGCTCATGAGGATTGGGCTAAGATTCCTCAGAAACGCTGCAAGAAGCTGATGTCTGGTTATACATATTGTTTGCAGCTGCCCAGCTAGCAAAAAGTCGTCTATTAGACATTGAATAGACGTAAATCTTCAACGTCTAATTACAACTTTTCAGCGTTGAAAACAGGTCGATCTTCAACGTCTTGGAATATGTAAAACTCTTTAAATTTATTTGAGATAATAATGAACATGGTTTGGTAGTTTGTTTTTCTCCGTCATTTTAGTATGTATTACAGACTTATCCTGTCTTAGATTATCAGTTGAAAACATGTGGTATCTTAGATGATCAGTTAAAAACATTTTAAAACACTCCGAAGTCAAACACTCCGGCTGAAACTACTTCGTTGAAATCCCGTCATAAACCAGTCCAAGGCGGACCGACTTATTTTCAACCATATTTCAATGTTGAAAGACGGTTATTGTTTACTGGGAGGTCATAACAGCAAATGGGTGTTCTACTAAGTACTAAAGATGCTTGCCATGAAGGGGTTGAATAATTTCCAGACTGCAGAAGTCATTAAAAGTTGCGTTTTCAGTTGAATTTGGGGAAACCACTTGAAACACTTTTGTTTCATTTGTTCATTGCAAACAGTCAGTGCAAATGTCTGTAAATTTTGCCAATAAACCTGATTTGCAAAGGGGTTGAATATTTCGATTACAACTCTATATACATATAATATGTATATAAATATTATAATATATATATATATATACATGTGCATATACAGTATTATAAAAACTAACTAACTAAATGCACATTTTTCTTTATGCAAACTATAATTTCTTGTTGTTTTTTTTGTTTATTTTTGCAGTTAAATGTGACCTGTACATATTTTCACAATTCATCCTCTGTGAATATTTAGTGTGCTGCTACATGTACAGAATGTGGTTGCTTACAAGTCCACTCTCGAGTCTGTGATAATTTTAGTCTTTAGAGGTGTGTTCACACCATATCATAATTACCATAATTATGAGATCTCAACTTGTAAAAAGGGTAACTTGTAAGCTGGGAATTTTCTGAGACTGATGAAATGCATATAAAGAGCGAGATGTGCTTGATGTTAAAAAGAGTTATATGTGCAATATATCCTGAAAAGGTGCTCGTGCTGACTGGCACACCGCCAAAGTGCGCACACAGAAAGCTGCCTCTTTTAGAAGGCGATCACGAATTTGGGACATGCTTGATGTTAAAAATTGTTATTAAGCACAATAAGCAATGAAAAAGAGCTCAATGCGATGCTCTCGCTGACTGACACACACTATAAGCGCGTGCACAGAATGACTAGTTTCAGCATGCGAATTCATGTCTTATTGCACTTGAATGGTAGAATACACACGCAATTATGTCAAAATGCGTATCGTGTGGAGTATTCATGTAATCACAGCCGGTTATGTCTCAAGTGAAAGTGAACAGTTGGGTGTAAACTGGATGTGTATCAGTATAATGGATCCGTGCATTTGGTCTTAAAGTGACAGCAGCCTAATAAACCTGCTGCTCTCTGTCATTTATGTGAATCAAACAAAAGAGAAAATAACTTACTGCTCTTGACTGAACTTTTTTAGCTTTAATAAAAATACATTTATATTTAATTCATACAGTGAAGACTGCAATGTTTTATTTTTTACATTTGATTGAAAAAATTCTGTACTAATTCTAACTGCATGTTAAATAAATCTATTGTACCTAAAAAACTTAAAGGCTTAGTTCACCCAAAAATGAAAATTCTGTCAGTAATTACTCTCCCTCATGTTGTTCCAACCCCGTAAGACTTTCGTTCATCTTCGGAACACAAATGAAGATATTTTTGATGAAATCTGAGAGCTGTCTCACTCCTTCATAGGCTGCTAGGTAATCGATATCTGCCAGCCCAGAAAAGTTAGTAAAGACATTGTTAAAATAGTCCAAGTGACTACAGTGGCTCAACCTTAAGTTTATCAAGCGACGAGAATACTTTTTGTGTGCAAACCCCCCCCAAAATAACGACTTTATTCAACTATTCATTTTCTTCCGTGTGGGCCTCTGACGTGAGTTCACGAGAGCGCCATGACGCATGCGCGAGAACTGAGAAGATGACGCAGATGGGTCTCGATTTAGTGTTTAAAATGGTTCTAAACTGTGCATTTCCTGGATGTCCGAATTGTGAGAAACCAACGAGAAAACGTAAAAGTGCCTTACCAATGCCGCAAAATGAATGGCTTTCACACTTTCCCATCAAATGATCGTGAGCGTCATCTTCTCAGTTCTCGCGCATGCGTCGTGGTGCTCTCTGAATGAAATTGCCTTGAAGCCTATGAAGGAGAGAGCCAGCTCTCAGATTTCATCAAAAATATCTTAATTTGTGTTCTGAAGATGAACAAAAGTCTTACGGGGTTGGAACAACATGAGGGTGAGTAATTACTACAGAATTTTCATTTTTGGGTGAACTAACCCTTAAATTTGTCTAATTCACATTTTTGGTATATTGTATTTGTCCCATTGTTTGTTTGCTTCATTATTCCCCTTATATTTAATAACAGAAATGGGATAAAATAACTATATTGTGATATATATATATATATATATATATATATATATATTGTTGTCGAGAAATAAAATTTCTCATATCGTGAAATTAGAATTTGGTCATATTGCCCAACCCTTAACAATTGCTTAGAAATATAAATATTTGATTAAGCTAATTGGTGGAACAGACAAAAATCTGCCCGTCCGCAGATGGCCATGAAGAGTGTGCTCTCATTAGATGAGAATTTCTTTGTGAGGGGTCACACACAATTCGTCTTTGAAGACTGTGTGTGTGTGTATGTGAGGTAATTACTTTGCAGTATAGGAGAATAAGACTTTATAAGACTCTTGCAGGGGAAGTCATCATTACCATGGAGACGAGAACTAATGAGAGCAGCAGGAAGAGAACATGACCTGTGCAGAAGGTTCCCAGGCCACTGTGTCTGTGGGTGCTGGGGTGGAAGCTGAGGGGCTTGAGGGGCTTTAGGGGCTCAGGGGCAGTGAGATCACTAGGAACACACACACACACACACACACACACCATACCACAATAATGGAAGACATACATAGTTCAATACAATGGCTGTTTCAGTCCTATAGAGAGAAATGTTAAATGGCAGTTGTGGTCAGTGACCTTCAGGAAATATACGGTTTTACTGCTATAGAATGTATTGTGGTTGAGCATCAATGTAGAGACTTCTTTCTTTCTTTCTTTCTTTCTTTCTTTCTTTCTTTCTTTCTTTCTTTCTTTCTTTCTTTCTTTCTTTCTTTCTTTCTTTCTTTCTTTCTTTCTTTCTTTCTTTCTTTCTTTCTTTCTCCCCCAGAAACTTTGCAAACAGCAGCCACCTTTTACAGTTCCTCCTGAACCAAGACAACTAGCTTATGCTGAGTTCACTCCCTGTCGTAACCGTAATTACGAGATGGCAACCCGTGACGTTTCTAACCCGAGCTGTTCCTCAGACTCGGATTTATGCTTTTCTGTGTCAACACTATCAGCGCTGAAATGAATCTGCAGCAGTCAGGTGGTTCAATTAAGAGCCCTTTAAGTGGTTTACGTTTATTATTATTGTAATGTTATGAGCTTTGAGTAGTGAGGTAGTTTAATGCCGTCTCTCATGACGCTTTGCAGACTCTGCTGTGTGCATTCATGTGTTTTGAAGGAGGCGTGGCTTTGGAGACGCTCTGAAGGGAGGGTGGGATCTTATGCTTTCAAAGCTAGCTTGCTATTGCTAGCCACTCTGAAATTGCTTACCCTACCTTTAAATTAGCTTTGTAGACAAACTTGAATTGTCCTTCTTTAAAAATATTTTATTCAACAACTATGAACTGGACTGGGGTGTGAAGGAAAATCAGCCAACAAATATCCAACATACATGTTTCTTCTTAATATTAAGGTCACTACATAATTCCTATTGTTACATCTGTCATCTGCGGGATCCTTATCATGTGAACTAACTCATATTGCGGTCTGACGTCACCTGTGCGCAGGTATGGCCGCTCTGGACAGCCGAGCGTCAGGGAAGATGGGTGTGAGAGCTGTAGTTTACTACACCACCACCACTATCATCGCTGTATTCATTGGGATCGTCATGGTGCTCATCATCCACCCAGGAAAAGGCTCTAGAGACGAATTCACCAAACACGAAAAAATAGAACAAGTCAGTCCAGCAGACGCCTTCCTCGATCTAATCAGGTATAGTGAAGATCGTTTTTAATTTAATTTTATTATCTGTTTTTTTTTGTCTTTTTAACTGTATATTTTTTCTTTTCTTTTTTAACAGAAACATGTTTCCTCCTAATTTAGTGCAAGCTTGTACACAACAGGTACGTTTTTAATGCACGTTTTTAAATCTAGTTCCCCATAAGATGGTGAACAAAACCAAGTAGGCTAACTGTTTCTATTCTCTCTACCTTCCACAGTTCAGAACGCAAAATGCCAAGCGAGTGGTCACAGTTAAAATTCTGGTGAACGACAGTTTAAATAACGGGTCGCAGGAAGTCAAACAGGAAGAGGTGATACCAGTGCTGGGAACGGTTAATGGAGTCAATGCACTCGGACTCGTGGTCTTCTCCATGTCCTTTGGCCTCATCATTGGGGGCATGAAGGAGCAGGGTAAACCTCTACGGGATTTCTTTGACTGTCTGAATGAGGCCATCATGAGGCTGGTTGCAATTATCATGTGGTGAGTGATTTAGAGTGGGAAAGTTTTCAGCTTTGAGCAAATTAATTGACATATTTATTTATGTATTAAACAAACTGTGGTTTTTCCTAATTAAAGAAAACCACTACCTATGAAACTGTTAAACCATGTCATGACCTGCCAGGAATGTGTTTTTTTTTTTTTTTCAAGCAGACTTACTGGAACATTAGCAAATGAAAGTGTGTGTGTGTGTGTGTGTGTGTGTGTGTATATATCTATATATAGTATATAGACATGTATGTCAACATTTGAATTTGAGTCTGTTAACATGCTGAAAAAAAAAAGCTCAATAATTTAGCATAGACCAAGTTATATAAACCAGGGTGCTTTTGCAATTAATTTTAGTATGAATTTGTTCAGAATTTGTGCCACATAAATATCACTCTGTTTTGTACGAATATTTCCTGGTTCCAGGTTCATTTCATATCGACATTGTGCTTGAAAAATTATATGCGATTCAGTAAGGAACTCAATAATCTGACCGATCCACTCTCTGTTTTCATACCTCAGGTACGCTCCACTGGGCATATTGTTCCTGATTGCTGGAAAGATAGTTGAGATGGATGATATATCAGAAATGGGAGGCCAGTTGGGAATGTACACAGTGACAGTCGTCATCGGCCTATCGATACATGCATTCATTGTACTGCCCTTGCTCTACTTCCTTGTGACGCGTAAAAATCCATTTGTGTTCATCGCTGGACTTCTGCAAGCCCTGGTCACTGCTCTCGGTACCTCTTCCAGGTGAGCTTTTACACCCATAATAAACAGAATAAACTTTTTTTTGAGCATCTATTCATTAACTTGAACCATAAGAGTTTAAAATTTTTGTTGTACTGTATTGGTGTGTACTGTACTATACTGTACTATATTTTTGATTCACTAAAAATATATAAGAGGCATTTGTTGTTTAGGTGTGCAGTCCTCGAGGACTTGTCATTCTTGTAATTATGTCCTGTACACTGTGTTTTCTTTGCATCACATTCAATCCAGACTGCAAACTCACATTCATAAGTAAAATATGATTTCTTTTGCTGTAGCGCTCCAGCTTGCGTCGAAATTGTGCAACATTTTCCTTTCGTGTTTCATGGAATAGTGTTATTATGGGCTTGGAACATCATGATGAGTAAATGACAGAATTTCAAATCTGCCGTGTCTCTCCGTAGCTCTGCCACTCTGCCCATCACCTTTAAGTGTCTAGAGGAAAATAACCATGTGGATAAACGTGTAACCCGTTTTGTGCTGCCCGTGGGAGCCACCATAAACATGGACGGCACAGCTCTGTACGAGGCTCTGGCTGCCATCTTCATCGCACAGGTCAATAACATGGAGATGAACTTTGGAGAGATCCTAACCATCAGGTACAGATTGGAAACATACAAAAAAAAACTTATTTTATGATAGCGTGCAACATTTATTCGGTTAAGGCAAGACACCACAGGTGAATTGAGTAAAATTTGTAATCACCACACTTCCCCAGATAATTAACCACATTAAATTGGTAAATTGATTACCATCTAGGTTAAACAATTTCCAGAACAGAAATATGAACATTGGAATTGGATGTAGGTTAAAAATTCTTGTTTCATTTTGTTGACACATTAGAATAAAAGGATTTACAGAAGAATTTGGGTATCTCTTTTTATCGCTCCATAAATCAGAAATACTATCAACAGTCCGGAAAAAAAATCACTGTTTTTAGAAATAAAATGTTATATGAAAAAACCCTTCAGAATATAGATAAAACTGGAGTGTGGCGTATGTAAGTGCTCTGAAATAGAGATTTCTTACTAAAAAAGAGCATGAGAGAAAACAGCCTTTAAATATATTTATTTTAATTGAAATCTACAAATGCAAATAGATTAAGTGCAATAAAAAAAACACTTAAATGTGTATTTTGAATGTTTTTCTTATCATTTCAAAATTGGCCAGTGCATGAAAATGTTTTTTCCTGCATTATCTTGCCTTAAATGTTGTTAATTTCTCACACCATTCAGTACTTTATCAACGTGAAAATGATATTAGAATGCATGCTTTGTGTGATTTTTAAAGCATCACAGCAACAGCAGCCAGTATTGGTGCAGCTGGAATCCCTCAGGCTGGCCTGGTTACCATGGTGATAGTGCTGACCTCTGTGGGACTGCCCACTGATGACATCTCTCTAATTATCGCTGTTGACTGGTTCCTGTGAGTACTGCGTTTTATGACGAATGTTTAAAGTATTTTTGTGTGTGAGATCATCCCTCATAAGACTCAATAAATGCATGGCTTACTTCAAGTTTTGCACATTAAACTGGGATTGGAGGAGGTGTTTGAACAACTTCAGCTTTAACAAACACAGGGTTACCGGCCGTTGAAATGTTGAAGAATTTTCAGATTCATATTCATTTGTATAGCACTTTTCACAATATACAGGAAATCATGTTGATGTTTATAATCTCCTTGCCTTATAGTTGCATTTAGCATATTAAAGCTGGGCGATAATATAGTTTACATTTTAAGATGATACAAGCAATCAAGCAGTTGAGATTTGCTATATAGTATATATCACCCTGTGTGAGTATACTGTATGTATGCGGATAAAGTTGGAGATGCTTACACTGTATATACAACTTTGGATAAAGAGCTGGACGATAATATAGTTAAATTTTGCAATGAAAATAAAAAAATCATGCAGTTGAGATTAGCTACAGTTTAAAGTGTATATATCACTTTATGTGAGTGTACTGTATGTATGCAAGGCAAGGCAAGTTTATTTATATAGCACATTTCATACACTATGGCAATTCAAAGTGCTTTACAGAAAGGAATTAAAATAATCCCAAAATAAAAGCAAGGAAATTTTAAAACAGTTATAAACGAAGTTAAATGAGATATATGGTATAGTTATAAAATGAATTAAAAGAGTAAAAAGATGATGCATAGATGAACTTCTCATCTGTCAAATGAGAACCGGTGTATCATATTTTTCACAACTCCCAGTTTTACTCTGAGATTTTCCCATGGTGATTACACTGTGTCTGTGGTGTTCTTTCGGCACGCCTAAGAAATCTATGGACGTCTTCGATGGACCCGATTTTTCCATAAAATCGGAAAGGAGGAGCTCTAGGACTGACTCACGGGATTTTTTTTTGTGGAAAAAGTTGGATATCCAACTTTATATACAAATACTGAGTTGTGCAATAATATTTTGCAATGATATAAACAGTCAAGCAACTGAGATTTGCTATATAGTATATATTGCTTTACATTTTTAATTTTTTTTTTTTTTACATTTTACTCGAAGTAATAAAAAAAAAAATCAGCATTCATAATCCAAAATTCACTCATCAAAAGCTGTGGGAATTCTAAACAGGAGAATTTCAACTTGTGATGTTTTGAAGACATCTGTAAGCTATATTATCATCCAGCTTTAATCTGCTAAATGTGACTCAGGCCCTGGTTACACCTAAAATTAAGAAGCGTTTTGGACGACTGGATCACAAGTGGCTGAAGCTAAACACAGCTGTAAATGGGGTCTAAAACGTTTTGAGCTTGTCCACACATTTGAGCGAATTGCTTTTGTAGTGTAAACGCGTTCATGTGGTCGAGTGTGTTCAAACAGACACAAAAGACCGTCTACTCTCCGTCTACTGAACTAATGAGTAACATTATAGGAAGAGCGCTAGCCAGACGGGATTTAAACTTTCTCGCCTGAAGACCCAAGTTTGGTTTCAAGAGGAAAAACATACCAAGCTCAATGTTCTCTCACCATTCCTGATTTCTAACACACACTCGCAGCGTTCAGCTGGTCTTGTGTCTGTCAGAGCAGAAATGAAACTTAATGATCTCTGTGTGTTTTTCCGTCGTCTCTGGTCGCGTTCATATGTAAGTTGCTTGAGCTTATTTCATCCATTAGATCGAAAGATCTGAAAAAGTCCATACATTTATCCGCCCATAGACCCTCCCTTCGAAGAAATCAGGACAGAAATGTTTGAAAGTGGACAAAAGAGACGGATTAAAACACCAGGTGTGAACAGGAATGTCTTCCTCGTCTACTCTGATCTACAGTACCAAAACGCAGCTTAATACCAGGTGTAAACAGGGCCTAAGGCATGAAGATATTAAGATATAATATACATTAACATTTAGATTTTCTGTAAAGCTGCTTTGGAACAATGTGCATTGTGAAAAGTGTTATACAAATTGACTTGACATCTGAAGACATGCTTTGATGTACTATTCCTACACACAGACACAGGCAGAAATTCAGAGCTAGGCAGGAAGCAAGATATTCCATCTTTCCAATTCCATAACCCATAATCAAATCATACATGTCCATGCAACATCTGCTTCAAATGAGTTTTAGGACCCATTGAACAACACACCCTTATATCCGATAGCTTGTTCTTGAGACCTTAATTCCCACCACATTCACAGCAGTCACTGAATTCAAGTCCAGTCAGGGACCTGGTCTTCAGATTATGTGCTGGTTAAAGCAGCACACAGAACAGAAGAGGCATTGTGAGGAACGTTCATGCTAGGAAAGATGGGTCAGCAAAAACACCACACAAGATGGAGGAACTGTTTTTCTTAAGCGGAGGCCTCATGAGGCCCTCAGAACACAACAAAGGCTCAGGTGACATCAAGCGATCCAGATGTCTAAACCAGAGAATGAATCACCATTGACAAGAGGAGATGACTTTGATAAGATGTTCTGGTGTGTGTCAAACACAGCATGATTCCACCATGTTTGTTTTCCTCTGCCATTTCAGAGATCGGCTGCGCACCACCACTAATGTTTTGGGCGACTCCATCGGTGCTGGCATAGTGGAGCACCTGTCCCGTCACGAGCTGCGCTCTGCCGATGCTGAGATCGGGAACTCTGTCGTGGAGGAGAACGAGACCAAGAAATCGTATCAGCTCATCTCTCAGGAGAGCGAGTCTGAGAATGCCAAGATCCCTGACAGCGAGACCAAAATGTAACCGCTTGTTTCCTGAGGAGTTTTATCCACGGAAAACCGGAGTTTTTGTACAAACACTAGAAACTTAGTCAGACTCTAGTCTGATATTCATCTCAAGTCTTTTTATATGCTTGTCAGAGACATCCAAATGTGCTGAGGACCACTGCACTAGCAGAGATGGACGTGTGGTCCACAACGGTCCTCTTTGAACTGTTTTATTGTAGAGTAAACTGATTAGATTGGTAAAAATCTGATTTCATCAGACATATTTTTACTAGTTTTCTAGATGCAGGTTTATAAATTCAAGAGAAACTGAATGTAATTATGGAAGCAAGTTTTTGCTTCTACTTGGGCTGGAAAAAATAAAAGCAATGAATCACATCCATTCAGTTTGCAACTGTGCGAGTAATGCTCAAAAAGAAAGTGAAACATTTTTAAACTGGTTATGAAACACACCGAATGTTTTGGCAGCTTAAGTTGGAAAGTGAGGCAGTGAATCCAGAAGCAACAGTAAGGTACAATGTTTTTATGTTACACGATTTCAGCGATCTTCATCTGTGGAGTCACTCAGACCGTGCATGGATTGTTTTTGGAAAAACTTTACATTCAACTGATGTAATCATCTTATTTCAAGGCTTTTATAGATTACTCTCAGTCTGTACAAAATAAAGAAATCTATGAATAAAGAAAAGAGCATTTTGGCCTTAACTGCTCTCATTGCATGTGTTCTTCTCAGGACGGGCCATTAACAGGTCAATGATTCTTTTGTCTCTTGTAGTTTTTGTTACACATATTTTGCAATGACAGGAAAGTTGTTCAGAATTACATTTATTACCAGCTGACAATGGCTCATCCTTGACATCTCTCAATCCCTCACTATTCTATATACTTGTACTTATCAAGTATATGGTGTCACTGTCTTAGAAGGAATGTGTGATATGATCTATGTGCATATCAAGACCTTGTTGACACAATTTGATCATGTCCTTCTTGACCTGCTCCAGAAGTTTATTATTATTATTTTAACATGTGGTGAGTATATTTGTACATGCTTTACTGAGAACATATTATCACTCTTAAAAATAAAGGTTCATTATTGGCATCGATGGTTCCATGAAGAACCTTTCCATTCCACAAAATGTTCTTTATAGTGGAAAAAAGTTTCTTTAGATTGTTAAAATTAACTTTTCACAGAGAGATTCTTTAGGGAGCCAAAAATAGTCTAGTGACACAAAATCTTAGTGTTTTATCAAAAGATTGAGCAAACAGTGGCCCCAAAATGTATTTGGACACTTTTGCCTCACTAAACAATGTATGAATGTCACTGCATATATAACAAAATATTAAGACAAAGGTTTATTCATACACACATTTTGTATAAGAGGTAAGGTAAACATAGTAAGGAAAGAGGAAAAAAAAAATTGTTCATTATAAAGTAAAACATTCATATGTATGCATTTTGCACTTGATTTTATCCTAAGCAAAAAAGTAGTTGTTTTTTTCCCCAGTTTATGCATTATGCATTCCCTGGGAATCGAACCCATGACATTGGCATTGCTAGAGCTGCAGGAATACCTAACAAGAAAATGACAGAAAAAGAAACAAAAAAGAAACAAATTCCAAATGGTTAAAAGGGAAAGACAAAGTAAGCTTAAAAGAATATATACTGAAATTGAATGAATGTAATCAGAAGAACAGTGCTTTCTTGAAAAAATGCACAGGTGAACAGGCTTTCCTTCTGGACTTACCGTTGGGATACACATGACATTTAATGGCTACTGGGAGCCATTATATTATAGCTAAACATATTTCCTATACCTACACGGAATTATTTCACTTCAAACGAGCGATAAATCCAAAGAATGTAGTTAATAAACTACAGGTGTGCCCGCTGGCTTTAATCGTTATACTAAGTCGCCATCCAGTGGTGAAAAGTGAAACTACAGAAAGGCTCAAAGGTCAATAAGGGGTACTACTACGAAAAAGTGTACAACACTGAAGACTGCTAACGGTTCACCAAGTTATTCCATCAGCTGCTGAAATATATACTGTAGTTTCTTTTTTATTTGTCAAACATCACTTACAAATTTAGACAGTAGTTGGGTTTTCATAGATAAAAAAACAGTACCTAAATAATAATAATAAAAAAATCTCAATATACAAGTACAATAATAGCTTATTTGCTTAAGCACTCTCACTTTCTATTAGTTTCTTAAAAGAATAAAAGAAGTGCCATCAAGATCATAAAAAGAATCATAAAACACTTTCCAGATGGACCAAAATTATGTGAAGTTTGATTTGCATAAACTAGGTAATCTTTTCTAAGGCAATGCATGATATGTATGTATATGTCTATATATGTATATATAATTATATATACATATCACATATATATATGTATATATAAATGTGAAGTATATTAATATTATTTCTTATCTCTCTTATCTATCTATCCCTCTTCTTCTATTTTATGTATATACATAAAATAGAAGAAGAGGGATAGATAGATAAGAGAGATAAGAAATAATATTAATATACTTCACATTTATATGTAGCCTATATTTTATTTAAATATATATATACACACACACACATAAAATATACATATAAGTATAATGTTTATTAATATTATAAATATATATATATATATATATATATATATATATATATATATATATATATATATATATATATATATATTTATTATTATTATTTTTTTATTTTTTTTTATGATGTATATATAGTATGCTGTGAATTAATTATAAAGTGTCTTGTAAATAACACTATTAATATTCCCTGATGTGGATGTAAAATAATAATTAAAAATAAAATCTTAAATTATTTGTGCTCTGAGTTGTCTGCGTTTTAGCGCCTAATTGAAACCGTCAACGGCACATCTGTGTCTGCGGGAAAACAATCACGTTATGAGTATTTGTATTTCCGGTCATTCCCTCTGACTGACGACAAAGCATCAGTTGTGGGGCTTTTTGTTGTCAAACAAAGACGTAAGAAAATGTGTTTTACGAACATTTACGCGATTAGTTAATAAGGAGCTGAATTAAACTGTGCTCCGTGATGAAATGTTTTTAAAGTGT
The DNA here is from genome assembly GCA_022828995.1 of Vimba vimba. NCBI lineage: Eukaryota > Metazoa > Chordata > Actinopteri > Cypriniformes > Leuciscidae > Vimba > Vimba vimba. The sequence goes on along the minus strand of CM040820.1, from coordinate 4,924,486 downwards.
GATCAGAGACAGCCTGACCTCCCCCACCCCAGATAAAGATAGAGTTGACTTGTTGTTAGCAGGCTCGGCTAAACAAACCCGCTAGCCCGCGCTGATCTTTTTATAGCAGAGAGGGGGAGCCAGAGACTTACAACAGACCGACAACCAAGCTCTCATCCCAACAACAGTCCCCTTATTTTTTTCTTCTTTGAAGTTACCCCAAGCTAAGGTAAATATGAAACCCTCTCAGAATTTCTGCTAAGTCCGTATTCGCGTTCCCTAACCACATTTAGACACATTTCCATTTGGGTTTTTTTCGACGGAACGGCTCTGTCGTTCTCCTCCGGCGCGCCCCCGTGGCGGGAAGCGCGTGACCCGGCGTCGCGCTCGTGCGTAGAGTCCGAGGCTTCTGGGGAGCTCGCGGAGGCCTCGCGACACACAAACACGGGCGAGTGTTTTTGTGTGGAAACTCAAACGGATCATATACAAATATCCCACGCGCATTGTGATGAACGAAGGCGTTTCGTCGCGCGACGTACAGCGTTAGGAAAGAATGGAGGAAAGCAAAAAGTATTTTTATTGTTCGCGAAGGGAGACAGAAAGATGTGCGTAGCCGAACTAGCTTTCGCGAGTGTTTAGCTTAGCAAAGGCTATCGTTTGTTAAGACTAAATGACTACACTTTTGACAGAAAATTGTATATAAAATAACTGAATTTGTTATATAAATAAGTAAGTACACAATCGGCTCGGGTTTATGTAAAAAAATCCACCTATCAGAACAGAGCAATGCTAACTAACGTTAGCGAGCATCTGCAAGGAATCTATTAAGTCGCGAGCTAACGCTTTGCTAATAGTCAAAATCATCTCTAATCATCTCTCATTTACCCACAAACGGCTTGAATGCTTGTTATGGTAAATATTTACAATCTCTGGTGTTCATAACTTCGCTATGTTCGTCATGTTTTGAGTCATTACGGCTGAATAAACGTCAGTGAAATGCTTTGAGGATGAATGGTTCCTCTCTCTCCAACAATCGACTTGTCAACACTGTGTTTTTGGTCATTTTGTGTCACCCTGTTTGCACAGATGTGATGCTTCACTCCATTGCAATTGCAGCCACATCCTATAATAGCATCTCGCATCAACGATTGAGAGAATAATATATAAATTAGGCACATAATTGCATTCAGAACTTAAGCAAGCTGAAAGTCGTTTTCCACTTGTTTTCGGTGAGAAATATAAATATGCGATTGCTTTAGACGTTGAAATCGTTTCTGATTGTGCAGTTTTATTTTCTAGCGTCAAGAGGTTTGATTATGAAATTATGCATTATGTGCATATCGCTGGCGAGTTGTTGTCATGAAACCTGCATGCAAGCGATCGGAATGGATTCATGAATATAAATAAGTGAAGTATTGGCATTTAAAGGGACAGTGCAACAGAAATGCCCTCTTGCATTTGTAGTCTGCCCGTCAGAGATCAGCTCTGGATTGTTTACCTTCCCAATACAGTTTCACATGCAAATGATTCATGAATATTAATGCATTCTAAATAGCCCGGATGCGGAAATGCATTCTTGGGATACTGTCTGTAGCATCTCCTTTTGATAACATGGAAGAGGAATTTATGATTGTTAAATGTATTTAAACACACACACACATCTTGTTGTCTTTTGAGCAGTGATGTGGTATATTGTTTTGCTTAAGTGCAAGATGTGTTTTTGTTAAATTATGTGAGGTCTGCTTCTTAGCATCTCCTCTTTTGTGCTTACTATGTGCTGTCAATCTCCCAGCTGTCATTGGTCCCCTAGGGAGACAGGGTTGGGCTTGCATATCTAATTGAGGGGTGTGTCCTCGGTCATCCTCTGTCAGTCCAGAGTGGGTGTGTCCGTCAGGCTGTCTGCACTGTTTGTAGATCTCTGTTGTCGATGCAAAGAAATCAATGCACCCCTTACAGACAGTAAGTCTGAGTGGACTGATTCTGCCAGGAAGCATAGTGTCTCTTTTGAAATGAGTGTATCATTTGTGCTGCTTTATTCAAGTCAGTGAGACTCAAACCCTCTTTCTTTTTGTAGGACTGAGTGAGATGTGAGGGATGGTCAGCGTATAAATATCTCTGTGGAACTCTGTGTGCATAAGACTTCTGTGCCCAGCCGTCAGTATGAATGGGGACATGCCACATGTGCCCATCACAACCCTTGCTGGGATCGCTGGTCTCACTGACTGTAAGTACATGCATCACACTACTCATACTTCACTGGCCAATGGAGCGCAACGGTAACCACCCATATTTACATCGGATTTGGCTCTAGAATTTTACATTTTCTAAAAATGTAAATGTTACATGAATTTTACAAAATTTCTACAATGTGTAGAAGCCATGAGCCAAGCTGCAAGATGAACATCACAACATTGCAATATTTTGCTTTAAAACACAAATATCTGTGGACTTAAATAATTGTATGTGTGAGTGAACAATTCATCCCATGAGGCATTGCAAATGAGGTAATTGGGAAATAAAAATGGGCAAATATAAAACTATTGAATCATTTTTTTTAGACTTACCAGTGACTACACATTTAATGTTTTTTTTTTTTGCTATTAGGGATGCTCATAATTAACTGGTTAGCCGTTAACCGACAAATAATTTTTACTGATTAATACTGTTGGTTAAATGGTTTAATAACATTTGCTGTATGGTTAAAAAATACGCTACACGTATAAAATTAAGCTTTTGAGAAAAAAACCCTGATAACTTGTGTGTAAGTCACATTTTATTATTGCATTAATGCAATAAAGGCCTAAATAAAACAGAACGTTTACTGACGTTATAAACTCTATAAACATAAGCTATAGGCTATTTTTTTTATTTCCCCTCACTCCACAATAAATCATTTCAGGGTTCCAAATGTTCGCATTTTGAGACCTTTTTTCCTGCCGGTGCGACAACATTTTGTTAGAGGTCGCACTGGTGCCGCCACCACGTTGCCCAAATGATAAGAGCTGCCTTTATGTTGCATATGAGAAACATCAAACGGCAAATAAAACGAAAATGTAACGAAACAAGCTCAGTACAGGTACTCGCTGGCCGATTGCTGGGAGATGCGGTGTAGCAACGCTAACTGTAACCATGGTATTGTGGCAGAAATAGTCGAATGTTTTTACATAATGGGGTTCGTACAACCTTTTAAGAGTCAAATTCAAGCACTTATCAAGGGCTTTCAAGTGCTTCTCACTTTTTCCAGCACTTAAAAGCTCTAAATATTATTCAATTTTAATGTTATTTTTAATTTGATAATTGGGAAAAGTTTAAAGATGTAGAAAAACTAAAACTTTATGGCAAACAAACACTTTTATTTGAAAAAAGACATGAAATCACCACTATAATAAGCAGATGGCGGCAGAGGAACAGTTATTGACAGTTATGAGTTATTGAGCAATTTCCACTAATATATGGAAAAAAGTCTCTCTTGAAAAACTTGTCTTGTGTAATTCTGTTAGCCTAGAAATCTAGACGCACCCTAGCGGCAGCAAAATGTATTTTGCAGCCAGGGCAGTCTAGCAACTCTCCATTGACTTTCGAGCTGCAAAAACCTAAATTGGGTCAGGCCAATCACGTCGTGTATAGAGTAGGCGGGGCGGGCTTAACATAATGACGACAGAGTTGCGACCATTACCTGCCACTTGAAAACAAAGAATGACGGCGGCTGCTGGCGAACATCTTTCGAATCGGCTTTGTCCGTGATTCTGGAGGACTTGGAGTTAGGTTTTTCTTTGAGAAAAGAGCATAGAACAGCACTTAAGTCATTCTTAAAAAAAGGAAGATGTGTTCGTAGTTTTGCCGGCCAGATATGGCAAAAGTTGAATCTATCAATTAGCTCCGCTGTTGGGAAAACGCTCTGGTTGGTTGAAGCGTTGTCCTATTGCGTGCAGAGGGAATTTGAAAGACAGCCGTTTTCCCGCCCCTCGGATTGAGCCGTGTCTATGGTGAGTTGCCAGACCTAACATCTTGATGTAGGTCTTGCTTGCCAGGCTATAATTCTGTCACAATTTGAAGAAAAGTAAAGAACGCTCCTTTTATAATCATTGAAGCTGTCTGTCAGTTCAGTATGATACTATAAAAGAGCAATGGTACATTTAATCAGAGTAGAATATTTAAATGTTCCCTATGAAAATTAGTTTTTTGCATATTACTGTTGTTAATAACAAGGTCATTTTATCTGCATCTCAGTTCAAGCTCGATGCTGTACTGTCAAATTTCCAATAAACAAACATGTAATATTATTAGTAACTGTACTTAAGTAAATGGCTACCTACCAAATAAATCAATAATTTGACACAAAATATTGATTTAAAAAGGAGTTTTTTTAATTTAAAAACGATTGTATTGCTTCCGCTAAAGAAAATAGTCCGTTCCGTCTCTACGGTGAGAATCCTGCGTCCATAGCAACGCTCTGTTTTTCATGGCAACGGTGTGATATTATCAAGAAATAACAGACCGCATTCTACATTAGAATTCAACCAAGCCATGTAATAATGCAAAATAATAGTAATTTTAGGATTAAATTAACTTTATGATTAAAGTTAAGTGCTACCAAATCAGGTGCTGGTGCCACCATCTATAGAGCTTAGTGGCACTGGTGCTACTGCTCTCAAATGTTAGTATGGAGCCCTGCCTTTAAATTGAACTTTATTCAGAACAGAACAAGAATGAAAAATGAAAGTAGCTATGTAAACGTCAAGCCAAAAAAATAGAGAAAGAGAAACCAGTGTTGGGCTCACGTAGCCTACCTCTCTCATTCGGCACGAATCCAAATGTTTCTATGTTTGCAGTGTATTTGGATGCTGAACTATTATTTATGTAAACTAGGCTTTGTACTTTACTTGCGTTCCAATATCCGCATAAAACAGCATCCTTCATGTGTGCAGAAATGTTCTGGGTATAACACCACAGTGAGGCGGTGGTCACGCTCAACAGCACAGATTGTACTATGGACTATTTAAGTTGAGCAGTGTAACTTTTATATGTTTGGTTTGACTATTTTTTTATTCTGATAATGAACAGGCTGCAATGTCAAGTTTGCAAGAGCTGATATGTTATGTGTGTGTGTGCGTGAGGCGTCTGCGCGATCACTTGAAATTTTTCGACATAAAAGTGGAAAAACCTGTTTATACTTTCATTTGTGTACACTCACAATAAAAAAAACAACATTGTGTTTTTGTAAAATAAAGAAAACAAACAGGATGTGATTTCCGCCATCTCGGTTTCCTTGTTTGTGGAGCGCGTCACAAAAGTAAACCGAAACTCACCATATAGGCTAATACTTGTCGCACAAGTTTTTCTTTCGTTTTGTTAATCTGTTATTTACTTAAGTGAAATATATTATGCGTATTTAGGACTTCATCCTTATAGATGATTTTATTAGTTTTTCCTCCGTTCACAGAAGCGCTGCTGGTGCGTGTGTTTTGTTCATGCTGCTATTTGTGCATGTAAAACTAAACCCTTGGAAAACAAATTTTGTTATTTTTATTGGGTCACAGACACTTATCCATTCTAATTTAACACAAACTTCTTGGTTAATGAGCACTTAACGCATTTCGGTTGTCGGTTAGGGAAAAAAAAACCCCGAAGTGATCATCCCTCATATAACTCCAAATCCAAAAAAGTTAGGACATTTTGAAAAATGCAATAAAATCGAGAATCTGTGATTCTTAATTCTCTTTCAAATGAATTTCACTGACAAAAATACAAAGAATTTTTTTTTTTCACTGGACAACTTATTTGTATTTTGCAAATTTTGATTATGACGGCTGCAACACTACTAAAAAGTTGGGACAGAGGCATGTTTACCACAGTGACGCATGACCTTTCCTTTCAGTTAGACTTTTTTTATAGTTTGGGAATTGAGGATACTAACTGTTGCTGTTTTGCAAGTGGATTTTTTGCCCAATCTCGCCTGATACAAGACAGCTGCTCAACAGTCCGTGGTGGTTTTTGTTTGATTCTTCTTTTCATTATGGGCCATACATTTTCGGTAGGAGACAGATCTGGACTGCATGCAGACCAGTCAAGCACATCCACTCTATGGTACAGTGTCTACAAAACCATTCTGTTGTAGCACATGCTGAATGAGGCCTGGCATTGTCTTGCTTCCCAGTAAAGCTGTCATCTTGATGCTATTAAATGTTTCTATACAATCCCAATATATGCCTCCACGTCAGAGGTACCTTCACGCACATGCTAGTCACCCATGCCGTTTTCACTGATACATCCCCATACCATTACAAATGTTTGCTTTTGTACTGTACCTGTCACTGATGAAAGTCTGGATGGTCCCTTTCGTCTTTGGGACTGAGAACTCAATGTAAATTTTTCCCCAAAACAAGCTGAAACGTGGACTCATCTGACTGCAGCACACATTTCCACTGTCTTTTAGACCATCTGAGATGAGCTCGAGCCCAGAGAACTCAGTGGCATCTCTGCATTGAACAGATGTATAGCTTTCTCCTTGCGTAACAGAGAATCTGCACAGTTAGCAGTGTCACAGACTGTGTTGTGTGACTGTGAAGTGGCAACGGTTTTCCAAAGCACTATTTAAAGGGGTGGTATAATGCCCTTTTCACAAGATGTAAAATACATCTATGATGTCCCCAGAGTGTGTGTGAAGTTTTAGCTCAAAATACCCCACAAATATATTTATATAGCATAAAATTGACACTTTTTGAGGGTTAGCAACGTTTTGTGTCTGGCCCTTTAAATGCAAATGAGCTGCTGCTCCCAGCACAGAGGGCGGGGTTTCAAGAGCTCCTGTGTGTTAGCAGCTCCGATTACCTCACGTAGACACACACTAAAATGACAAACTGTTCTGCCTTTTATGTTTAAACGGAGTCAGACAAAGTTGGAGAGACTCAAGAAGTGAAAACACGTAGAATACAACAGGACGTCTCTGAATGGTTAGTTGATAAATTTGTGGAGTTAACTATCTTCAATTAGCATATTCTGTCATGATAATCTATAAATCGCTCGTATAGGAACTGTTGTGAGATGCACACAGAGTGACTTTCTATTGCATGTGAAGAGACGGATGTGACAGCTTGAGCAGACTCACAAATGGTCTCGACTACAACAACTCTTCCTCTTCTCAACCTGGACTGTGTGTTCAGGGGGCGGGGTTTATGTAAATTTTAGGGTTGGTGATGTCACTAACCCGGGAGGAATGTTGTGTAGTCTCTACCAGCCGTTTGTTGTAGTCCTTAAAAAACGATTTCTTTAAAAGCAAATATCTCCCTTTGCTTTGAACTTTGAGCATTGTAACTTTGCAGATGTTGTTTATGCTCAAAAAGCAACATTACACACCAACTAAAATTAGAAAAGTGAAATCATACTCAACCACCCCTTTAACACAGTAGCATGATGGTTTCTCATGCAGTGCCATCTGAGGGCTCAAAGGTCATGCACATTCAACAGAGTTTTCCTGCCTTGCCGTACATGTACTGAGATTTCTCTGGATTCCCTGAATCTTTTCAAAATATTATGTAGGTGAAAGGTGAAAGACCTAAAAAATTTTTTTTTGCAATCTAGCATTGAGAAATGTGATTTTTGAATTGTTTTACAATTCTTATGATATTTGGCACAAAGTGATGAGCCGTGACCCATCTTTGCTTGCAAAAACTGAGCTGCTCCTTTTACACTCAATCACAATACCCTCACCTATTACCAATTCAATTGTGGACTGTTTCAAAAGCGGTTAACTTGGATATTCTATAAGCTTTTCACTTTTATTTAGCCTCTGTCCCAAATATTTTGTATTGTGTAGCAGCCATCAAAATTTTGGTTTGTGAAAAAATTGGATATCTTTGTACTTTTGTCAGTTAAATAAAGTGGAAAGAGAATGAACAAATCACAGATTCTTGATTTTATTGCAGTTTTCAAAATGTCCAGACCCAACTTATATATATATAAATGTAGTCAAGTGAATTCAATTAAACACTAAAAAAAAAAAAAAAGTTCATCACTTGTGGATTCTGTGGAAACATTTACAATTGCATGCTTGAGTTTATGATGGGTCTGTCTCATTTAATGATTTTCTGTGGAGAGATTGAAAGGAATTTTTACTTCCTATATTGTACTCTTGTGTTCTATTGCTAGATTATGAAGAGAATGTGCATGCGAGTTCATTGGAGGTCATAAGGATGGTTTCCTATAAAAAAAAATAAATAATTCAGTAAAAATGTTCTCATTGGGTATGACAAAGCAATCTAGTTGTTTACAGTTGCCAAACATTACTTTTGTATTGGACTGGTGTGTGGTCAGGTGTTTGTGTATCTTCTGTTTAAAACGGGGTTTTTACAATTTATAATTAAGCAATGAGAGACTGCTTTGTTTTTATAAAGCTGTTACATCAACAAAAAATAAAATAAATTCCACTACCAATTTAAAAGGGTAAGATGATTAAAAATAATACTTTTTTTTAGAATAAATCTCTTATAGTCACAGAAACTGCACTTTAATTAATCAAATTACAGTAAAACAGTAATATTGTGAAAGTTATTACAATTTAAAATAACCATTTTATTTAAAATATAATTTACTCCTGTGATGCAAAGCTGACTTTTCAGCCTCATTTCTCCACTCTTTAGCGTCACATGGTCCTTCAGAAAGTATGTTGATTTGCTGCTCAAGAAACATTTCTTATTGTCAATGTTGAAAACAGATGTATTGCTTTAATATTTTTATTTAAACCATGATACATTTTTTTTCATGATTCTTTGATGAATAGAAAGTTCAAAAGAACAGCATTTGAAATAAAACATAGTTTGTAACATTATTAAACTAGATTTAAATGTTCATTTAATTATTATTTTGAACAAAACACATTATCATTCTTCCACTATAAGATACAATTACTGATATATAAACAATAACATTATTCTCTGGGTGCCATGTAATGATATCCAAAGTAACAGGTGTTTTGAACATGGTTACTGCATTGTGTTATTTATACTTGTATACTTTATTGTTATAACATTTTGTTCATACTTTCCACACCTTTTTAAAGGATCATTTATATTCTTATATTCGTTGTATTTTAAATTGATATGTTATATTAATTTTAATTAAACGTTACTTTGGTCCTGTTTAATATAGATTCATTTATTTCTTCTGGTTTCAGTTAAATACAGTGGGGAGAAATAATATTTTTTAATTATTGTTATTATTATTTCACTCTAATGCTAAAACTATGTAAGACAATTACTTTATAAATAAAAAAAATAACAATTTTAACATAAATCATTTCTATTTGTCACCCTTTACGTCTGTCTATGGGTTTTGCAAATATTTAACCAATGAGAAGTATTAAAAAGAGCTTGTGACCAAATCTTTTAACTCCATTGCCTCCTCAAACTCTCAGTTAAACCTCATAACTCTGCCCCATTTCTATTGTGAATGAAGTGCCACAAGCAGTTTGGAGCGTCGCTGCTGTAAATAAGTTCAGCGTTTTCTTAAGGTTCTTTAAGTATTAAGAAATACTTGATATATAAAGGGTAAATCTTTTATGTATTTGAGGAGCGGAGAAGAGCGTCTTGCATTTGTCATTGAGTCACAGCCAAATGTGCGTAGCGCTTCATTATAATGTGAGATTTTGGCCAAATGACAGAGAAAAACAGAAAATAAACGAGCGCCCACATAGCTACAATAATCTTCATAACCTTTAAGCTGATGAAAACGTGATGTGATGTGATGAACTGACTGCCTCAGATGCAGCCGTTCTAATGACGAAAAACACGACATTCACTGGACAAAAACGTACTAACTTCATTTGAGCTTGATTTTGGTAATAACACGTGCAAGTATATGATCACATATAAAGCCACAATATCAAATTTGACATCAGTGTTTAATTGTTTTTCCCCATTTCCCCAGTGGTTTTGGTCATTCTGTGTGAAGGGTGTGGGGGGCCCAAAATTTTCTTTTGCATATTTCACAATATGAGGTAAATCTGCAAAAGGGGTGTTTTACATTGGGTCCAACAGAACATCTCTGACTGCACTTTAGGTGCCTGTTAGATTTCTACCCTGCGAGCTCTTGTAATAAAGAAAACATGGCCTTATTACACTCTGTTTGTTTGTACAGTGTTGAACCAGCTGCCCCTGCCCTCCCCTTTACCGGGCACCACCACTAAGAGTCTGCTGTACAGCGGGCGTGTAGCTGAGGAAGTGGGGCGTCTGATGGGCTGCAGAGATGAAACTCTGGTTTCTCAGCTTGCCAGTGGCCTCAGCCAGGTCTCCTCGGAGCACATGTGAGTTTCTGATTACATTTACCCTGTACATAAACCACACACCTGCATGCTTCCACTGTCTCTTTCTGTCTAAAGGCCTCGGTATGCTTAATTTTTTGCGTTCCGCTCCATATCACACACGGTCATGTCCGCACAGCTTTCAAAGTATACCCAGCAGCGGATGAGTGCGGATGTTCGACACAGATTATAGAGGGCAGCACTGAGTTGTGTCATGTACAGGACATTCTCTTGAAAGGATAAAAGAAGAAAAGTAGTGGATCCGCCATTGTATGCAAAGTTTAGAACAAGAACCAAAACAGAAACAATGGAGAAGGATAGGCTGCTTTGTTTACTGTTTTGCATCTCTCTTTATGCACTCGGACTTGTACAGTACATCATAACTCTGTGTATTGCCACCTAGTGGACTCAACATTCACCCTCCGCACCGTCCGCGTGGTCACAAAAATTGGACTGCTCGCGGATGTCTGCAGACCCTCCCGATGAAGAAATTTACGTCACATGGACAGTGCGCGGCTCATCACAAAACGCGGACAGCCGAAGTATACTTTGGGATTAACTCTCTGCACTTGCTGGTCTATCAGTACATGGGTCCTATGAAATCCTATTTATTTTTCCCCAAACTTTTCAGTGTTCTCAGTTTAAATTTTTCTGGATTCTATTTGATGGTTTAATTAAATTTAATTCGTAATCAAAAAGGATGTCTAATCAGTGGAATTTATAAAACTTTAATAATTAATATAATAACAATTAAATAAATGAATATTTCTGGATTCTGTTCTTAAATTAATCAGAAAAGGTGGTAATCAAATGAATGCATTAAACTAATAGTTTAATTAATCTTTTAAAATGTAATCAAATAAAATTCTAGAAAGTGCTGCACAACAGGTTTACGGTTTACTTTAAAAGTAATGCTTTACAATATTGCATTACTCCCTTAAAAAAATAACTAATTGCATTACTTAGTTACTTTTTATAGAAAGTAATGCATTACGTTACATCATCTGGGCTGGGCTTGCTTGTTTGTTTTTTAATAACAAAATAAAGTTCTATTTTTGGCAAATGTAAATGCCCTTTCACACCAAAAGTGAAGCGAGATGTGTAAATGCATTCTCACATTTAGTCTAGAGCTACAATAACCATCATACTTACACAGCACAGTTTCTCTGCACTTACTCCTGATTTAGAAAAGCTGTCAGTCCAATGCATTACCTAACTAGTTAGTTGAAAAAAGTCAAATTACCCCCAACACTGGCCCTATGTACTCTGTCAGTGGTTTGTGAGTGTGTCAAATCTGATGATTTCCACAGAGAGCTGAAGGACAACCTGGGCAGTGATGATTTGGAGGGAGATGTTCCAGTTCTGCTGCAGCTTTTGCTGTCCAGAAACCCCACCATCTTCAGGAATAAGACTGCACCCAGCACTCCCCAGTATCCAGCCCAGGCGGGTAAGAGTCATTTTAAGCACACAGGGAGACCGATATTACTACAAGGTTAATAGATTGCACTTGCAATCAGTTCAACCTGAAGAAATAACAGTTTTATGTTCAATACTTTTTGCTTTTGCTGTCAGGTGCATGTGGTGGAAATTCACCTGTAAGATGAAGTCAGGTCTCTCTTACAGAGTATTTAATTAGCACAAACATACATATTCATTACTCATTGAACAAAGACTGTTGCAATTGGTTGGATAAGTTAATGGATCTACTTGAGTCGTCCTCTCTACATCTTAATATAAATATCATTACTCCCACCAAAGCATGTAATGATATGTGTGTCTGCCTACAGAATGTGTCCTTCTGAATAGACAGATTATGCCTCCCTTTCCTCTCCCAAAAAGATGGTTACAATTAGGGCTACTGAAAGAGGCGTTGTGCTTTATTTGACCTTGTGATGTTCCTTTATACTAAGAAAATAACATTTTTGAAAACCGAATGAATTATTTCTCTGTAACATAACCATTAGTTCATACACACGTGTGTTAAAACAATCAGTATATAAAATCAAGCTTTGTTAATATAAAAAGCAAATAAATAAATGTTTCCACATCCAATGTACTTGCCACTGCTCCATTCTTCACTACACATCACAGAACAATCCATGCTGATATGTGTCAGAATATGTTGTGTGCGAAAGCTATAATATGTTTGCAAACTCATCTATTTTAAAAACATACTGTTTTATGTTCTGTGGCTTCATTGCAATGACTTAATGGGTGATTCTCAATATCCCTCCTCGTTTCCTCGCTCCTCCGTCCTCCATCCTATGACCCGGAAACCGATCGAGCTCAGCCATCCCGAAGGACATCTCAATTCTCTAATTGCACCGTGAGGAACGAGGAGTGAGGAAGCTTCCAGAGAGTTATGAGCGAGGATACACGGGTGTTTCCTTTGCGGAAGTGTTTTATCGACTAAACGTGACGCACGTTTAAATTCTCCTCCCCCTTCACATCGGTCACAATCATTTTAATTTATACTTTACCTTTGCAGTTTAAATAAACCACACATCTCACACATTTCAACAGGGTATCTTGCTTTATTATTATTTATGAATTTCTTAAATAATAAAACTAAAACAACATAAGGGCAGATCCTTTAAGCGCTGCTGATGACGCTGTGAAGTGACTCTCAAGTGATCAAGTATTCCGATATAGAAATAAGCTTTCCTTCGATTCTTCCGTCCTCCTTTTCTTTCCTTGCAGCCTTCCCTCGCATCCTACAGGGGGTGGAGCTGAGACGCAAGGAAAGGAAACGAGGACGCAAAAATAAGAATTGAGAAGCACCCATTGACTGATTGATGTCATTCTTTCATATTTTAGCTGCAAAAAAAAATATTTTCTGCTTGTTGTTTCTCATCCAGACCATTTTTCACATTCTTGTTTTTCACAGGTATAAGTCAGCAGTCAATGGCACCGCCGTATAAAATCACGCATGGCTCCATGCAGGAAAGCCCATCCTCTGCCAATTACCAGCAGGCCTCTATGTCCCACAGCCCCTCTGGGTGAGCCTTGCTTTCTGATTCAATGCTCCATTTTCATATCGTCTTATCGTCAGCCTGTGAGATCGGCGATACACAATATTATCGTGAGGGGGGCGGGGCTTACTTATTTGATTATTAACTTGCTTATTTACTCATCAATTTGCTTGTTTTATTACTTCGTATTAAATATGAGAATTTTTTTCTATTTTGCTAGCAAAGGTGGAGTGTTTATTAATAGGCTAAATCAGGTTATTTCCCGGTATAGTGAGGTAAAAAAAAGATCCTAATCATTCTTGTATCTGACTAGAGTATTTCAACATGTCAGCTGGAAATTTACGGACACACATTATCCTCTCATGCCGTTACAGATGCAGCATTTTGCCCGTAGGCTAGGCCTACTTCTGCACGAGATGAGAACACGTTTTAATTTCTTGGGTCAAAAAAAAGTGTTGGAGTCTGCGATATCCTCCTACCAGTGCTCTCTCTGTCTGGATGCACTTCACTTATGCGCACCGCACTTCAATAAGCCCAAATAACGCGGGTTTTAAATGCCGGGAGAAATCAGAGGCAAAAATCTAAAAGTCGATCGGTTATACTTAAACCTATGTCTCGACTCTGATAAAGGAAAACGGGTGAATGCGTTTACATGACCACATGCATTGTCTGTTTATTCAGCATAATCGAGTTAATAAAGTGCATGTAAACGCGCTCATTCCCTGAAAACGAAAGCAGAAACGGACTGAGCTTTCACTGCATTAACGGCGCGTTCTCTCAGAGACGACGGTGGATATAACGGTACAGCAACTATCAATTTACTGGCTTAATATTTCTCTTGTGGACTTAAATTATTGACAGTGAAAAAAATTGAAGAATATTTCTTGTTAAACAAGTTTGAAGTTGCTTGTGATTTTCACAGATGGCAGAGTTTCACAGATATGCTTCGTGAACTAAAGACTTTTATTAGGCCTAGGCGGCCTATATAATTTTATTGATATTATTATAATTAATATTTTGTAATTGTATTGTTTTTAGTGTTATTAGTGTCATTAAATATTTTGTTAATGTGCTATGGAAACAAAATACTGACGAACAACGATGCCGTGTCTTCATCTTGGCTCTGTATAAGAATGATGCGTCTGTTAAAACAAGCACTCTTGACAATTTGTGAATGGATCACCTTGCAATTAAATTTCGTTGTGGGATGTAGTTTTTTTAGTGTGTTTTAAAAACATTTTCTTTGAGGAGTCCTCATCCGCACGCGTCGGTGATGTTGCAAGTGTGGTTATGTGGTGATGTCGTTATGAATTTAGGCAAGGCAAATATAATTGTAGTTCCCAATTCATTTAATAACTATACTAGCTTCATAATAATAATAATAATAATAATGATTTAATACATTAATGGGAAAACGAGCCAATTATCGTATTGATATCGTCAAAGGCATCTGCCATCGGCGATATCTCTGTCTATCGTCAATACACGATACTGTCGTCTATCGGCACAACCCTAGTCTAATTAATATAACACCTAAAATGTGTTGCTTGTAAAAAGCAGCTGTTTAACATCTAAAAGGGGCTGTTTCTTTTGCAGTGTAGTTGAACATAAACAACATAAGGTCATTAAACATTGCGTTAAATCCTCTGTTTTCATCTACACAGTGCACAACCAGAGGCAGAACATTTCAGCCTCCTATTTTTCATTTTTCAAAGTGTTTGCTTTAGCCAGTTGAAGGCACAGCACAAGTATTGCCTCCGCTTTGTTTTGAGGCAGGAAAAATCTTGATTTAGGTATTTAATTTACCTATAGTAACTATTATTAATATTATTATTATATTACATTTTAATTCACAATCACGATTTTTTATCAGAGTAAAATCCCAATCAGATTTTTTTTTTACATAAAATATCAGCTTGGTAATCATAACATTTCATTTGGCTACCCTTTCATTTTCTTTCTTGTTATGAGGAAAAATTGTTTAAAATAAATAATTGATGTTAAGAATTTAACAATTCAGTGTTGGCGATAAGGTTTACTAGTCTCTATGTTGACACTGTCCTCTCCTGTTCCTTATGATAGGCGTTTTGTGGCAGGGCAGTCTGGTTCTGGTGGACGGTTTCTGCCTCAGCAGGGCAGCCCGGTGCCCAGCCCATATGCCCCCCAGAGCCCTGCTACTGGTTATAGACAGTACCCACACCCTCCAGCCTACAGTCAACACCAGCACCTACAGCAAGGTCTGCACAAACATACATAGGCAGCCTTCCATGCATCGAGATCTTCCTCAGTGTTCTGGCTCATTTAGACATCATTCTGTTTTTCCCCAGGTTCAGTAGCAAGTCCGATGATTCCAGGAGGCATGAGAAATGTTCAAGAGAATAAGGTAGAAGTTCTAGGGCTGTCATGGTTATGAAATTTAGCTGACGATTAATTGTCTAAGAAATAATTTTTGATGATTATTTGTCTGTTTTAGGGCTTTGACTTTAAGATGAATAATTGTCTTACTTTTTTGTGGGAATTTATTACATGTCAGAAATGACTGGGATTAACTAAATCCTTTGGTGGTCACGTGCCGTATAAGATAAGTAACTCCTCCTGATTGTGTTTTTCTCTGTAAACTGTTAGGATCAGATAAGGACGGGTTTCACGTCTCACATACTGCAGTCATCTCCACCTTACACCCCTCCATGTGATGGAGCTCAAGACATGCATCTGGGCTCCCCGGATAAGCAGCGCGGTCTGAAGCCTAATGAGGGAGAGCGGGACACTGCTGATAAGGCTGCGGTGTATGATATTGTGGGCTCACCGGGAAAAGACACACTAACTCACACTAAGCTGATCCTAAGGCAGTCACGGGCGAGGCCAGTGGAGGTGGAGCTTGGGGGAATGTACCCGGGCTCAGACCCAGAAGGAGAGCTTGTGGAGGCTCTTGCCGCAATAGAAAGGATGGAAAGTGAAGCGGCAATGGAAACGGACCGTAGTGCTAAAGAGGTGCAGGACAAAGGTATGATGCAGGATCATTAATCATTATTAAACTAATATTTGTGCTGATATAGGAATCTTGAAAAATGGCAAGAACAATTGTTCAGGCTGAACAAACTGTTTAGCAATACACTATTGTTCACATCTTTGAAATAAGTGATCTCCAAGGCTGCATTTGTTTGATCAAAAATACTGTAAAAACATTAATATTATGAAATATTATTACATTACAACTATCTTTAGTTTTCTATTTGAATCAGTGCTGTCAATCGTTTAAAAGAAATGAACTAATCACATTTTTCTGTAATTAATCATGATTTATCGCACCTAACATTAAAGTTAACATTAAATTTAATATATTTTTATATTGTAATACATTCACATTGAATCTCCAAAATAATGTAGAAACAACATAATGTGTATATTTTAAATAGTTTCTTAATGGCATATTTTACTAAGCACTATGAATGAAGGCAAGTATCAATAGTTATATTTCCACCACCCTGTTTTTATGCACATTTTGAAGTATCACATCTGAAACGATTCTGCGGATAATGGGAGATGGAAACAGATTTGCAGAATAAATTCTGACGTAGCGAACATTAAACCAGGGATGCACCGATATCATTTTTTCAGATCCGATCCGATACCAAAAATTCTGAGTATCGACCAATCCGATACCAGCACAGTTTTTTTTTTTTTTTTTTTAAATCAAGTAGAATTTCTATAACTCTGTGTTGAACTGATACTCACTCTTTTGTGTGTTAAACACAATCTACTAAATACAGACAATTTCATTATAAAGAAAAACAACAAATCAAAAAAAATATGATCATAATCTATGACAAAAATGGGTTTACAAAATCGGACCCGTGCAGGACTCTGATGTACGGTTGAATGCCTAATCTCTCTATTGTCACGCTGGACATCAGGGACCTTTTTGCTGTCACTCTGAGCTACTGTTATGAGCCCGCAGTGAAACAGCCAATCAGAGCAGAAAAATAACCCATTATTAGTTCATGTTAACTAATGTAGTGAACTAATGTTAAAGGGACAATATGTAGCTTTTTAGGTATTTTATTATCTAAAATCAATATTTTTATTCATAAATATGCCCTCAATGGTGTACAAATACCTATGCCAATGATCAGACTAATCCTCGTAAACTAATCCTCGTAAATTTAAAGATAAATTTATTATCTTTATATACATGGGACGGGTAGGTCCACGGAGGCTTCCATGTAGTTCCGCCATCTTGAAAAACTATAATAGCAGAGAGGGACAAAAAGTACTAGGCCAACGCGTTTCCACAACGCGTTTCGTTCAGAGCCAGCGTCACGTGACTGAAGTCAACACAAGCGGAGGAGCAGAGCAGAGGCGCTTGTCACTGCCGCGGCAAGTTTAAAAGGATGCACTGCACGGTTATTTATACACCGTTCATTCATACATGCATATGAGTCACAGGATAAGGAGTCCTCGTCGTCGAAAAAGTCCAAAATAGACCGTAAAAGGAAACGTGACCGGAGATTACAAAAACAAGGGTTAATGTCGGGATAGCTAATGCAGGAGAAAGCTTTCAAAAGAGATGCTGAAGTTGCCTGCTTCTCGTCAGGTAAGTCAATGTTACGGTCTTAATTACAAGCTTATTTTTCATTGCTTTGTTGTGAACTTTATTATATAGACAGTAGAACATTTATAGTTATATCTATTCATCTATTCTATTCATAGTAAGTTAAACAGGCTCTTTGATGAATAGCAGCTAACGTTATTGAGTAAAGTAACGTTAGAGAAGGCACGGATGATGATAACAATGCACGTACTTCAAAAATATAACGAATAAAGGCGGCATTAC
The DNA here is from genome assembly GCA_022828995.1 of Vimba vimba. Lineage (NCBI taxonomy): Eukaryota > Metazoa > Chordata > Actinopteri > Cypriniformes > Leuciscidae > Vimba > Vimba vimba. Next base: position 4,906,404 of record CM040820.1, on the reverse strand, counting down.
TACTAACTACCATAGTTAATGTTTTTCACAGTCAGTAATTTATACTGTAACATTCTTTTTTTTTTCAGTTTGTTTGAAATAACAAACCTGTTCACCCGAAGGAAAACTCGAAGTGCTATTATAAGACATCCTGTCATAGCTTTTTGGTACATAACGGCAACCGTAGATGCAACGCGCATTTGGAAAAGTGAGGCGCTGGAGAGCATTATTCGTTTGAATGCAAAATACAGTTTCACCACTAGATGGGAGAAATTCCCACTTAGTGTCCCTTTAACTAATGAACCTTATTGTAAAGTGTTACCAACGAGATTTAAATAAGGAGGAGAAAACAATGGTGTTTGAGACTCACTGTATGTCATGTCCATGTACTGAACACTTGTTATTTAACTATGCCAAGATAAATTCAATTTCAAATTCTAGGGCACCTTTAAATGCAAATGAGCCGCTGCTTGCTGCACAGAGGGCGGAGCTTCAAGAGCTCGTGTGTGTTAGCAGCTCTGATTACCTCATGCAGACAAGCACTAAAATGCCAGACACTGTTCTGCCTTTTATATTTAAACTGGAGTCTGACAGTGATGGAGAGACTCATGAAGAAGTGACAACATGTAGAATGCAACAGGACATTTCTGCATGGTTAGTTGATGAATTTATGTTGCTGATGTGGAGTTAACTCTCTTCAAGTCTTTGATTAGCATATTCTGTCATGATAATCTATAAAATTGCTTGTGTGGGAACTGTTGTAAAATGCCTACAGAGTGACATGCTATTGCATTTGTGTTACGTACTGTATTGCATGTGAAAAGATGGATGCGACAGCTTGAGCAGACTCACAAATGTGCTCTACTACAACAACTCTTCCTTTTATTAACATGGAATGTGTGTTCCGGTTTATGTAAATTTTAGGGTTATTGGTGTCACTAACCCAGGAGGAATGTTGTTTAGTCCCTACCAGACGTTTGTTTTAGTCCTTAAAAAACATTTTTTAAAAAGCAAATATATTCCTTTGCTTTGAACTTTGCTTTGAGCGTTGTAACTTTGCAGATGTTGTTTATGCTCAAACAGCAATATTACACACTAACTAAAGTTAGAAAATTGAAATCATAATCAACCACCCCTTTAAATTTCATTTTGGCTTGACGTTTATATAGCTACTTATTTTTCATTCTTCTTCTGTTCTGAATACAGTTCAATTTAAAGGATTTATTGTGGAGTTAGGTGAACTAAAATAGCCTTGCTATGTTTATATTATAATATTTGTAAACCTTTCACTTTACTTAATGGTATTTTACATTTTTTTTAAATTTAATAATTAAATGTGACATACTTTTTGTTTTCTTCTCTCTCAAAAACGCTATTTTATATGGGTAGCTTATTTTTAATGGTTTAAAATATCTTAAATTACTTTAAAAATTTCTTTTTAAACCATTTAACTGATAGTATTAATCGGTCAAAATTCTTAATGTTGGTTAACCAGTTAATTATGAGCATCCTTAAACTGTCACTCCTGATCAATTTTATTTAATTTAATGTGACCTTGCTGAATAAAAGTATTCATTTATTTAAACAAACAACAACTTTGCAATGGTAGAACAACTGCAAAGGTGCACAAATACAAAATCGAAAGAAAAAAAGAAGAAATTGCATTTTGCAAAAATAAAAGGGCTTTGCTGTATTTTGACCCCCAGATTTTCATAATAAAAATAACCATCACAGTAAATCATCGTTATTAATGGAGAGTTTGGGGGTAAACTATGACCTGGACACGTGAGATTCAATGTCCCATTTATGTCTCTTTCTCTCTGTAGATAAGCCTTTGAAGAAGCGAGACTTTAAACAGGACTCCCACCCACAGGAACCTGGCGCAGCTGGCACAGCTGGTTCAGGCTCGGGGGCTCCAGGTGGGGGAGGAGGGGCTAACGCAGGGCACAGGCTGGCCCCTCAAGAGGCCAGTGCTGCGGGCACCAGCGCCAGCCGCCCGGGCCTGCAAGTGAGTTTGGAGCAAGCGGGAAGAGTGGAGGATGCGTGCATGGGCATGCCTATCCCTGCCAGCGAAGCTCAGCGCTGGCCTCAGGAGCCGCAGGAGGGCGTCACCCCGAAGCCCGTCAAACACAAGCACGACCACGCTCCAGAACACCGGCATCGCCATGATGACAAGCAGCCTGATACCCCGCGGCAGAAACACAGACCTGAAGGTCGGCACGCTGACGTCAGCACGCAGCGAGCCGCTCAGTCGGGGAGTAAACCGGTCGAACTTCCTCCATACATGCTGGGTGAAAACACCGGTTCGGGAGCGCTTAAGAACTTCACCATTCCCAAAATCAGAAAAGGGGGAGATCACGGAGGAGGAGATCTTCCAGAAGGCTGGAAGCAGCCGTGTGTGCGGCTGGAGAGACTAGAACCAGAGATGGACGTGAAGAAGAGCGTCAAGCCTGTGGTCGTTCTGCAGAAACTCTCCATAGATGAAGTGCAGAGGCTCATGAGAGAGAGAGACTCGCGTGGCTCCAAGTCCGGCAAGAACAGACTCTCCTCTGGGAGATCTGGGAAAGGTAGGGGAACTCCTTTTATATTTGTCTCATTCCAGTTTGAATGACGGTTTCCCACTCTGAGAACATCATGATGTTTTTTCCTTTTGAATTGGACGAACAGCCAGGCAGGGAGAAATATTAATTGGCTACTTGTGTGAGTTTACTTGAGCTACTTGGGCAGTTATTTCACAATGTTTCTTGGGTTTTCCACCTGGTAAGAGCTGAACCATTACCGCTCTGTTTTGTTTTTTAACACTTTGAAATGGCTCTTGTAAGTGGATGTCACCGATTAGTGTCTCAGTTATATAGCCAGACTTTGTTGTGTGATGGGTTTGAAATACAGAATGCATAAAGGAAAAACTGTAATTGTTGTACTATTAAATAAATGGTTGTATTTAGTTATTTATGTAGATTTCTAAAAGTAATACTAAATAATTTGTAAAAGCTGATGTTTTTGATTGTTATTGAATTGCTGTTGGTAAGATTGTCATGATCAGTGTTATTTTAGTGTTTTTTTTAGATTTTCAGTTTTCGTTTTAGAAATGTTGTACTTTTGTCAATTTAGTTTTTATTTCTATTAGGGCTGTCAATGTTAAGGCATGCAATTAATTCAGAATCCTTCACGCTTTAAAATAATTTAACAGAAATAAATGAATGAAGCATGCAAAATTGCATCATTAACTTAACTTACGTCACACGCTTATATGATCTTAGTAGTCGGGAGTTTATCAAACTGAGCATCTACGATGGCTCAAGCACCTGTAACCCTGGTTGGTGGAAATTTCTATTCTAACCCTTTAACCCAATTTTACTTCTATGTTTGTGATCCGATCATTTTAAGCCGCTTAACTCCGGGAAAGTTTTCAGTCCAATTATCCAGTAAGTGAATGCATTCAAACAATCAGTCCAAAACAGCGCTAATGTGAAGAAAACCAGGCTTATTTATATCAGAGATGGCAGAGAGAACAGTGACTCGCGGACAGTTTTCAGTGAATTATTCCTCCAATGTCTGTTTAGCTTTAAAACACAAGTTCTGACATATCCTGTGATTGTCTCTGAAGAGCACGAGGCCTCACGCATCGCACTGTGTAAAATACAGACTGAACAGATCGTAAAAACATCCTACCGCTGAATGGCCAGATGTGAGACAAACTACGTTTCTCGGCTGGATAAATCAAACAGCTTCTTGCTAGTAAAGTTTTGATGGATGAGATTTGTATTCAAGGTAAAGACAATTGCAGAGTCGTACAGTAAGCACGTATTATTGATTTGCAAAACAAGCCATGTATTTGCGCTCTTGATGCACTGATATCGCATTTGTATTCATGCAGACACATTTCAGTTCTTTCAGTACATTGTTACCACAAAACATTTTATCTGTCATGACTCGTGTATGTTGCTGTGTTTAGCAATTCTGAATGGATCCGTTGTGTGTACTGTAGTATATTATACAGTCAGGTCAAAGCAGTTGGCTTGTTTTTTTTTTGTTTTTTTTTTATCTCCATGTGGTTCTGCTCAGTATCACAACTTTCCACGTCTAAAATGTAAACGAGCTCTTTGCTGTTGCACTGTTCACATACTGTACACTGAATTCTGTAAAGTTTTGTTCTGTAATGTTTTTTTCCCACGTGTGCTTTGGTGTGCATACATTTATGATTTAGATTAACTCATGTCATTTGGTGATTAGGTGTCCTTTTGGAGTCTCCAAGTGTCCTATTTTATAAAGACACCAAAATGTACCATGAAAAAAGCTTGTAGAAAATAGTTTTGTGAGAATTGTCCTTCAATCTGAGAGTTTACTTTGCTGGATAGAGCAAATGATGACAAAATAAACGCATTGAACAAGATAAATGATGTATGCTTAATTTCAGTGTAAGTTGAATGCAAGTCTTTGCGCACAGGTGGAATAGACCCTTCTGTGCTGAAGGATCTCCCTCCCGAGCTGCTGGCAGAGATCGAGTCCACCATGCCCCTGTGTGAGAGGGTGAAGATGAACAAGCGCAAACGCAGCACTGTTAACGAGAAGCCTAAATATGCGGAGGACAGCTCAGAGGACGAGGATTTCGGTGAGTAGCGCTGCTTTCCACCACTGCAATGATCACTGTCAACTCCCGCACAAAGAGGAATACCACATCAAGATATGAGTTAATAAGTTAATGAGGTGCATCCTGAGATGCTTTTTGAACCATACTGATTGTTGACATGCATGCTGGACACTTGTTGACTGAATTTCCTTCACTATCTATCTCCAATTCAAAATAAATGAATAACACATTCTACAGAGCCACTAAAAGGACATGGATAGTCTTGTTGCAGTAGTCTGTTACACACGGGTTTCAGCTGTACACTGATTACATTACTTGTCCATCACGGCACTGTAGTTTCGCTTTTTTATAGAATTAAAAAGCATTTCGTTCAGTTATACAACGGACGCTGAGAGTGTCTGTTTTATACAGCTGGAGCTGCAGAGTCAGATTTCACTTATCACATGAGCATCATTGACAAATACCTTATCTTGTAAAATATGTGGTCAGTACCACCACTCCTTATACAGAGAGAACGTGTGATCGCGAATTAGAGAACACATTCAAAAGCGATTTCAATGCTCCTCATTTTAATAGCGGCTCCCTGATGCCAGCAAATTATAGAAAATATCATTAACTAACTATGTAATGGTGAGAGAATGCAAAAGTTTTGTGCGTCTCATATTTTTTAAATCAGGAAAAAGGGAGCGACCTTTAACTCGCGGCAACAATTTAAAATTGCAATTTAAATTTAAATTACCTGCATGTCCCTTTAGGTGCTCCGTAGAATGCGTTATTCATGATCCATTCCTATCCGAATAAAGTATTCGGCTTTGGGCACATCCCTATGTAATAATAATTTCATCCATTCAAGCAAACTGATGCCTCATTATTGCACTGGATGAAATTTACAAGCAATTTGTGTATGCGTGAAATGTTTTCTTAAAACATTGTGTTAAATGTTTTTTTAAAAACAGCAATTAACACACATTTAAAATTTTGAAGTGATGGACTTTTACATTTTCTTGTAAAAGGTAAAAAAATATTTTTTTACAGTGTGGCTGGAAATTCATCATTCAAAATAATCAGTCAATTGTTCAGTCAAGTCAAAAAAATTCTGCCATTGTTTTCTGCCCCAGCATCTCGTAAACGTCAGAAGAAGGAGCGCGATAGAGCGTGGGAGTTTGAGGATCGAGACCGGAGGAGTTCAGGAGAACATCGAAGAGGAAATTTCGACGCACGCAGAGGCTCAGGCGGCCGATACGATGAATCTGATGAAGATTCTCCTCCTCCCAGCCTTAGCGATGGTTAGCAGAATACAATCCTGTCTCCATTAGATTTTATTATTGCCTTATGCCTTTATCTGCATGTTATTTGCATTATAAACACTATTCAAAAGTTTGTGGTTGGTAAGATTTAAAAAAAAAAATTTTTTTTTTTTGTGACAATTCTCTTACGCTCACCAAAACTGCATGTATTTGATCAAAAATACAGTAAAAATAGCAATATTGTGAAAATAATACAATTTCAAATAAATTAAAATGTAATTTATTCCTGTGATCAAAGCTGAATTTTCAGCATCATTACTCCAGTCTTAAGTGTCACATGATCCTTCAGAAATCATTCTTATATGCTGATTTGCTGCTCAACATTTGTTATTACCAATGTTGAAAACAGTTGTGCTGCTTAATATTTTTGTGGTAGTACTTCTACTGAAGTACTTCTATTTCTTTGAACAAAGTTCAAAAGAGCAGCATTTATTTGAAATGAAACACTTTAATAACATTGTACACATCTTTACTGTCACTTTTGATCAATTTACTGAAAAACAGTTTCAGTCTCCATTAGAATTTAATAATAAATTAAAAGCTATGCTCCAAAAATGAGTGAAGCTACAGCGTCATCATATTATTTGGTCCATTAGTGGTTGATTTGCCTATTTTTATTCTTTCAGTTGCAAGACGTTTAAAGACAAAAGAGAAACAGAAGAAGAGGAAAGCATATGAGCCTAAGCTAACACCTGAAGGTAAGTCATTCACCCTTACATCATTGCACTGAATTTTCCCTGTCAGAATGAAGCTCATTAAATCCCACTTGAATTTTTTTCCCATTCTCCCCCAGAAATGATGGACTCGTCCACTTTTAAGAGGTTCTCGTTGAGTATTGACAACATCTTTGAGAATCTTGAGGATGTGGACTTTACAGCTCAGGGTAGGGTCAATGGATCTGTGTTTTGTTGTTGTAGATTCTGAACTAAAACTCTTTCAGTTTTAGAGTAAGGTAATCTCTTGATGTGTTTGTGTGTTCTCAGATGATGATGAGATCCCTCAGGAGCTGTTGTTGGGGAAACAGCAGCTAAATGAATTGGGCAGTGAATCTGCTAAGATAAAAGCCATGGGCATCACCTGCAGGGTAAGAGATACATCACCTCTTTTATGCGGTAATAAAAACCCCATGAAATTTTACTCATTGTGGGGTTTAGGCTAGCCCATGTCTATGGGCAATCTATATAGTAGTGCATCTATAAAGGCCATCTATATGATTTTAAAAGCATTTAAAAACATTTAGTTTACAGTCTGTCTCTTGGGAAAATGGACCAAAAATATTAATGTCTTGTTTTAAGTGGAATAGTTTTGTAGAATGAGAATGTCCCTACCCCAAAACTGACAAGCCTTTTATAGGGTCTTTAAAGGTGTTTTATTCTGCTCTTTAGTTGCATTATATTCAGTGGTGGTAATGCTTTATAAATGATGAACTAACTATTTACTCATGCTTAACTAATGATTCATAGCATGCAGTTATTATAAAGCATTAATAGTAATTAATAAGCAGTTTAAAATTACAGCTATAAATGCTTTATTCTTGATTTAAAAGCATATTTATAATGTTTAATAATAGCGTTTTCATACTTTATTAATGATCAATTTATCATTTCTATATTATGCATTACATTATTTACAAACCAGTTATTTAGTTATTTTGTCAGTGGTTCATAAGATCATTTAGAAAGTGCTGTAACAAACTGGACTAATAACTTAAATAAACCAGTAGTCACTCAAAAGTTCAGGGTACTCACACTGCATTAATGAATAAGGGGAATAACTGAATAAACCCTTGTAATCAGACAAAGATAGGCATAAGCAGGTTATCCAAAAAGGTATATTAATAATTCAATAGTTAAATCAGAAAAATGACACTTATCCGAGAGTCCTTGATCAAATAGTCCATGCTTGAAAAGTATTGTCCTTCTGTGTGAATCCGTAGTCCTTGAGCCCCAAAAAATGAATCAAAATGTCCAAGAAAAAAAGATAATAATCCTCCAAATGTGATGAAACAGCAAAAACACCCCGAAAAAACAAGTCTTCTCTTTAATCTCGATGGGTAATTAATCCATAAGCAACTTCAAAGGAGAAGGCTAAAAACTACCAATCCATTTCATTCAAACAGGATCAACTCACATCGCTCCCTCTCCTTGCCTTCCCTTAAAGAAGGCCTTCCTTCCTCTAGGTGCTCTCCTATCAAAATAAAAGTCAATTTTGCTCACCCCAAGATGTTTCTCCCCCCCACATAAAAGTCCCACATACAAAAAAAGACAGAGAAATTCAACTAGGGCCTGAAACCAATTAAGTCATCCCTATACATATTTTACACAGTGTCTGACGTTCAATGTCTTCCTCACATTGGTAAAATAAAATATATTTGTGTATTTCTCTTAGCCCCAATATAGTGTCACAGTGCAAGTAAATGATCAATACACCATTTAAAAGTATATTTATACATCTTATTATTTAGACATATAGTAGTGTTCACTTCACTCAGTGTGTTGTTAAACGCTTTATTAACATGTATTCCTACTGTAATTCATGATTAATTCAGGTAGTTATAAAACATTTAGTAGTTGTCAGTTAACTATTTTTGTGAGCTCATCTAAAGTGAGGACTATTTATGCCTCAAAGCTTTTACAAAGGAGATTTAAAGGCTGTTATTTTCTAAACAGAAAAATGAAACAAACACAACATAGAGTGATACAGAACTGTATTTTATGACCATTGTCCATCTTCTCTCTCAACCAAATCTTGTGAAGACTAAATATTGTGTAGGATACGTTCATTTAGTACACTGAAATATGCTAAATGCTAAAAAAGCAAGACATTTCCTATGGTTTGTAACATGTCAACTTTAGCTGTATACCTCATATTCTGTTGTTGTTTTTCCTCTAATGCCCAGATTCCTTCTGATAAACTGGTGAAACTGTTGAACATCCTGGAGAAGAACATTCTGGATGGAGCCAGTCTTTCTACACTCATGAACCTTGTAAACAGCACTTTATTCCTTTATTCATATTTGTCTCTTGGGTGACACTTTCATACTTTAAATGGTGCCTTTACTTTTAATCCACTGCTCACTCTTGTCTCCTCTGCTCTTCATCAGGATAATGAGGGAGAGGACGAGGAGCGTCTCTGGCGGGATCTCATTATGGAGCGTGTGACCAAATCAGCGGATGCGTGTCTGACAGCACTGAATATCATGACATCATCTCACATGCCCAAAGCCGTGTACATTGAGGATGTGATCGAGAGAGTTCTGCAGTACACTAAGTTCCACCTGCAGAACACTCTTTACCCGCAGTATGATCCAGTCTACAGAGTCAACCCTAAAGGAGGTGAGACACTTAACTTCTGCTGGAGGCCTGTTCACACCAAGTCTGATGTCTAAATGGTACAGTGTTACAATAATCAAAACTTTTTTTTTGCTCTAAACCTATTCACTATTCGCCTGAATGAATTGTTAGAAAAATGTATTAAAAAAGTTACCGAAGTCCTTTTTTAGGGAAAGTCTGTTCACTCGGCAGCCATATTTGCAACACCTTCGGGCATCCAAGACCTATGTACTTGATTGGGGGAATCCTGAAATCTCAAAAACCGCTTGCTGAACTCAAAATTAAATAACATATTTCAAATCAGCAACAAAATCTGACATGAACTGTCCTATAAATATTTGTAGTAATGCTCAAATAGCATTAAAACGTTTTTCAGGCTAGCCCAGCCAGTGCACATCATAAGCGCACGTCTCAGAACAATGACTTTTTCTATAGCAACCAGAGCTTCGGCAGCTGCAGTGACACAATGACTTTATCAATCAGTGATTGGCTTTTTTTTATTTAGAAGGCAGGACTTATTCCGCCATATTGTGCATTGCACTTTCTCCTATTCATAAATATTATGAGTGCACCGTCTTTTTATATATAAAAGTCTTTGGTAGTACCCTCCGAGTAAAATAAAAGACAGTGTGTTGCATTAATTGTTTGACACCTTAATTAAAAATAATCACAAATAAAATGTAAAAAGATCATCCAAGATATTTTCCATTGGTATTTACTGCTATTGTTGTAATAAATCAAAGTAAATGTGTTTGTATTTGTAAATGAACTACTAAATAACATCTTCATGCGGTATGAACGATGTGTGGTTTCAGGTTCCTTGCTCAGCTCCAGAGCAAAGCGAGCCAAGTGTTCCACCGCCAAGCAGAGAGTCATTGTCATGCTCTATAACAAAGTGTGTGATGTGGTTAGCAACATCTCAGAGCTGCTGGAAATTCAGCTAATGACTGATACAACAATATTGCAGGTAGGACAACTGATCGGTGACGTGTACTTGTGTATACTCTCTAAATTCTTGCCATTTATTACATGTTGCATCACTCTATGATTTTGATAGTGTTTTTGTTCTTCTGCAGGTCTCTTCAATGGGCATCACTCCTTTCTTTGTGGAGAATGTCAGTGAGCTGCAGCTCTGTGCCATAAAGCTGGTGACGGCGGTATGTTTTCTTAGATTAGCAGCAAAACCCTGTGCATTCGGTCTATCATGCATTAAATAAATTTCTCTACATTTAAGAAAATTCGGAATAAATATTTCTTACCAGCCATTAAACTATTTTGCGTGATTTAATTAAAATATATTTCATTACTATGATATCGAATTTGTTTAGCCTACTTTTACCTGTTGAGACATGCCTTCACAAGCAACCATTAAAGCTATGTTTGTGATGTTTGCAAGGTTGTTTGAACTTGTTCGTCTAGGTGACACTAGTGTCACAGAAACTACATACTTTCAACAACTGTATTATTTACTCGTTCAAGGCCAGTATATTTGCATTGTAAATTGATTCCTACTTTGTTCACACTTCTCAGGTTTTTTTGTATCTTTATCTCAAATCCTGACACTAATGGAGGCATTTTGTTTCTCTCTGTGGCTCAGGTCTTCTCTCGTTACGAGAAGCACAGACAGTTAATTTTAGAGGAGATCTTTACCTCTTTGGCCAGACTGCCCACCAGCAAACGCAGTCTCAGGAACTTCAGGTACTGATATGACCCCTTCTATTCATATTGCAGCTCTCCCTAAACTGATCTGTGATAAACAAGTATTTCCTGCTTGTCGTTTCTGTCTGTGTTTAGGTTGAACAGTAGTGATGCAGAGGGTGAGCCCATATTCATTCAGATGGTTAGTGCTCTGGTCCTGCAACTAATTCAATGCGTGGTCCATCTGCCCTCTGACAAAGACTCTGAAGACGATCACAGGAAGGTACTCACCCAACACCTCTTAAACTAGTCTTGCAATTTTACTAACACCATAATCTCTGGTGTAGATTACAGGCTGTTAACAATATGGATTAATCCATTTTTCAGGTTGACGATGATGTGTTTATCACCAACTCATATGAAACAGCCAGACGGACGGCTCAGAACTTCCTCACTGTATTCCTCAAGAAGTCAGAACATCCTTTCGATTATCTATTTTTGCTTTGTGATATGCGTGTATGTGGTTCTTTGCAGTACTCAACATGTGTTTCTGTAACTACATCTCAGGTGCGGCAGTAAACAGGGTGAGGAAGACTACAGGCCGCTGTTTGAGAACTTTGTGCAGGACCTGCTGTCTACTGTCAACAAACCTGAGTGGCCCGCCTCTGAATTACTGCTGAGCCTTCTGGGTAGATTACTGGTAAGAACAGATCATAGCCAATCACTTTGTCTGCAATGGAGCTCTAACTTCCCCATCTGTGCTAAACATGAAATGAATGAGTATTTATGAACCCTAAGGAGTTTATGATGGAGCTTTGCGTGATTTGTGAGATTGTCATACCAATTATAGTAGAACAAGTAAAATAGATAAATAATTATAATTAAAATAATAATAATGGAATTTTACAATTTAATGTTATGTTTTATATTTATAAAATATTATAAATATAATAATATTATTTATTAAAATAAATAATATATATTTAACTTCCCCATCTTTGCTCAACATGAAACTGCATGCATATTTATGAACTTGTAGGAGTTTATGATGGAGCTTTGGATGATTTGTTAGATTGTCATACCAAATATAGTTAAAGTAAATAGTTACAAAATAAATTTAATATTATTTGTAAAGTTTGTAGCATTTATTTGACACATAATTTGAGGAATGTAAGAAAATACCACAACAGTGCTTTCAGTGAAACATATACAAAGGTTCTTTCTCCTTCAGTGACCCTTGACCCTTCATAATCTGTCCCTAGGTGCACCAATTCAGTAACAAGCAGACAGAGATGGCACTGCGAGTGGCATCACTGGATTATTTGGGTACCGTAGCAGCCAGATTGAGGAAAGATTCAGTCACCAGCAGGATGGACCAAAAAGCCATCGACTGCATCGTCAGAGAGGTATACACACCTTACTTCAAAATACACATGCTGGTGTTTGTAAACTACATCTAATAAACATTCTACTTTACACTGTATTTTTTTTTAATAAATGCTCCTTGTATGTGTCTTTAGGGCACAGAAGGAGACGAGACTCAGCGGCTGCAGAAAGCTCTGCTGGGTTATATGGATGAGAACGCAGAAACAGACCCTGCCCTCGCTGTGAGTTCAACTGAGATGTTTTTCATGCCCAGTGATTTGTGTAGAGTTGTGTTCAGCCGATATGAGTTTTTCTATGGTCGGGTGTCAACATCTAGCAAGGTTGCCTGTGGTTAATATAACACCTAGAAATAACAGTACTAGTCAAAAGTTTAGACATACATGACTGTTTTTTTTTTTTTTCTAGTGTAGCTTCTGCTTTAATGTTTATAAGTAAAATTCGGTAGATGTAAAATAATTTTTGCTAAGTGTAAGAGAATTAATTTGTTTGATTTCATATATAATAATAATAATATTTATTATTATTGTGAATTATTATTAATAGTTGTAATAAGAGACATGCACAAAATTAACATTTTACTAGTGAATAGTTTGTATAGTAAATTATCTACTGTTTGGTACATGCATTTTCTATGCCTTTTTCTCTACCCATAATCCTCCATGTCAGCATTCCTTAATCTGATTTTGTATTGTAGTTTGCACGCAAATTTTACATCGCTCAGTGGTTCAGAGACTGCACTACAGAGGCTGAGAAGGCCATGAGGAGTCAGAATCAAAAGGAGGACGACTCGGAGGGGACGCATCACGCCAAAGAGCTCCAGGCTACCGGAGACATCATGCAGCGTGCCGAAACCCGCAAGAAATTCCTTCACTCTGTCATTAAATCAACTCCCAATCAATTTACTACTCTCAGGTATTTACCATACATGAATTTGTGCTTCAATTATGTTGCCCATCCTGTCTTGATCAAGACTGTAATATAATAATTGGATTGTGGTATTAATGAAAAATAAAACTTTTGACAGGATGAATTCAGACAATGTGGACTATGAGGACTCCTGCCTTATCGTACGCTATCTGGCCTCCACCAGACCCTTCTCTCAGAGCTTTGACATCTACCTGACACAGGTGAGAAGATGGGTCTAAAGATGGGTGTAGACGTAATCAGTTTCCACCTGGCGTTAATGTGCCTCTTGTGATAAAGAGCAAAAGGTTCAAAATAACTTTCTTGTAAAGTATTTTTAAGTTGATTTGTCTGTGTTGGAAACAACTTTCAACCCAATCTCTTTAATCTCTTTGAAAGAGGGATAAACATCTTTGAGTGGTGACTTGGCCTATTTGCTAAAACGATTCTTACTTACCAGCACTACTGTGTGTGTGTGTGTGTGTGTGTGTGTGTGTGTGTGTGTGTGTGTGTGTGTGTGTGTGTGTGTGTGTGTGTGTGTGTGTGTGTGTGGAGCAGTTTAAATGCATGCAAATGGTTATGCATAGAGTGCATTTTCATTTTTGTATTGTCTTTATTTCTAGATTCTGAGAGTTTTAGGGGAGAGTGCCATAGCTGTCAGGACCAAAGCCATGAAGTGTCTCTCTGAGGTTGTGGCAGTTGACCCCAGTATACTGGCCAGGGTAAGGAATGCAATTCAGTTAAAACTGGCAACACAAAACTATAGGTAATTATGTCAGAGTTGACTGTTCATATCTTTTAATTGGTATGTTTGTCTTGTGTAGTCTGATATGCAGCGCGGTGTTCATGGGCGGTTGATGGATAACTCCACCAGTGTGAGGGAAGCAGCGGTTGAGCTGCTGGGACGGTTTGTGTTGAGTCGACCTCAGCTGACAGAGCAGTACTACGACATGCTCATCGAAAGGATATTGGTATGATTTTAAGACCCTTCCTGTCTGATAGTTAAAGCAGCACAATGTAAAGATTTGGACCATGGTAATCTGTTAATACTTTTATTTAGCAAGGATACATAAGGATATAAACAGCACAGCTGTTTCATGAGCAGCAAATCAGCATATATAATGATTTCTTAAAGGGGTGGTTGAATATGATTTCACTTTTCTAACTTTAGTTAGTCTGTAATGTTGCTGTTTGAGCATAAACAACATCTGCAAAGTTACAACGCTCAAAGTTCAAAGCAAAGGGAGATATTTGCTTTTAAAGAAATTGCTTTTTAAGGACTACAACAAAGGGCTGGTAGGGACTACACAAGCTTCCTCCCTGGTTAGTGACATCACTAACCCTAAAATGTACATAAACCTCGCCCCCGGGAATGTGATTTATAGATTATCAAGACAGAATATGCTAATCAATGACTAGAAGATAACTACACATAAGCTACATAAATTCATCAGCGAACCAGTCAGAAATGTCCTGTTGCTTCTACATGTTGTCACTTCTTCTTGAATCTCTCCATCATTGTCTGACTCCGGTTTGAACATAAAAGGCTAAAAGTTTTTGAAATTTTCAGTGCATGTCTGTGTGAGGTAAAATGACACAAGCTGTTGAAGCTCCGCCTCCTGTGCCGGGAGCAGCAGCTCATTTGCATTTAAAGGAACAGACACAAAACGGTGCGTTTTTGCTCACCCTCAAAAAGTGACAACTTTAAAATGCTATATAAAAATATCTGTGGGGTATTTTGAGCTAAAACTTAACATACACACTCTCGGGACATCAAAAAACGTATTTTACATCTTATGAAAAGGGCATTATACCAGCCCTTTAAGGATCGTGTGACTGGAGTAATGTAATTAAAATCATTAAAAAAAAAAGTACTGACCCTAAAACTGTATGTGTGTGTATAAATAGTTTCTAATTCTTTTACTGTTATTGTGCATGCAGCTTTTATTACCTCATATTACTTTATTACTATAGCCAATATTTGTAATTTTAAAATCCTTTTGGCACACTGCAGAACCATTTAAAATGAACTAGTGAGAACAAAAATGTAAATAAAATTGGTTAGAATTAGTGGTGACCCATTGAAGGGCCTAAGATATGCACTTTCCCTTTATACATTCATGTACATTTTAGACTAAACCCTTGAAGTTAAAAATATGTACTATTGTGTCTGGGGCACATTCTGGGGTGGCGTTCTGCTATTTTGGTCATTGTACATGTAATCTGTGAGATATTTAAAGTGTTTGTCTGCGGTCTCTTCAGGACACTGGTATCAGCGTGAGGAAAAGGGTGATCAAGATTCTGAGAGACATTTGTTTAGAGCAGCCCAGCTTCAATAAGATCACCGAGATGTGCGTGAAGATGATCCGCAGGGTCAATGACGAGGAGGGCATCAAGGTGCAGTCATTTTGTTGTTTTGCATGAAAACCACTGTGCTGAACTTTGTTGTGATAGGTTTGTCCTGTTAGTTTGAGCTGAACTATCTTTTCCTCCCTGCAGAAACTAGTGAATGAGACATTCCAGAAGCTGTGGTTTACACCCACAGCCAGCCATGACAAAGAGACAATGAATAGGAAGATTCTCAACATCACTGATGTGGTCAGTATATCACTCTCAGGCTTTTTTCACACTTTATATATATATAAAAAAAAAAAATATATATATATATATATATATATATATATATATATATATATATACGTGTTTGTTTGTTTATATTTGTTTGGTCTGACCACAAGTTCGATTCCATCTCTGCCCCTGCAGGTGTCTTTTTTTACACTTATATAATTTGGGTCTAAATCACAGTATGTTTGCATCATCAAAAAATGTGTGAGAACCCCCGGCAGCTGTTTGTCCTTGTAGCTTAGTAACACTGGAGAAGGCATGTTTTTATCTCTTTGGCTTTACTACCAATTACCAAAACATAAGACGTTCTAGTGGTGCTTCAATCTGTCTGGAACAGATGCTTTGCTAGATATGCAGAAAATGTGAGCTGCTCTCTGAAGGCAATTTCTCCGGAGACGTCAGCAACAAGGAAATGCAATTGCTGCTCTTTTTGCAGGGCAACAGTCTCGCTTTACTGATTCGTTCTTAGGATTTGCACCCTAACCCTTGTTTTCAAGTGGACTCGAGTTTGGTGCACACTGAAATTAATAAAGCAGCTTTCACTCAAATCGATCAGATCAATGTCAAACGGATTTGTGTCTGAACCAAAAGCTCTAGTGTGAAAATGGCTTTTCTTTGAAATAGTGCTTTATCCTGAAACTGATCTTATTATTTTCTTTGCCTCAGGTCGCTGCCTGTAAGGACACTGGCTATGACTGGTTTGAGCAGCTCCTGCAGAACGTAAGTGTTTTTGTTTTTCCATCTGCCCGCCTCTAGTTTGGAGGCCTGTAGCGCTTCAATTTTCTGTGTTTTCTTTTCTCTAGCTTTTAAAGTCAGAGGAGGATTCTTCCTATAAACCAGCCAGGAAGGCCTGTGTGCAGTTAGTGGACAATCTTGTGGAACACATCCTCAAACATGAAGAGGCACTTGCAGGTACGCACATACTACTGTACTTGGGAAATCTGATTCAGTTCATTAACCTGTAAAGCCTGATGTATTAAATAATAGCATGAAAATATATTTTTATGCCTCATATAGTATGATATAATGGGAATATGAAGCTTATACTCAAGGACGAAAAAAACATCAGGTTTTATTTAGAGTCCCTAGTCTAGCAAAAATATGTAATTTGGTGCTGTTGCTGATATTTATATGGCTAAAAAGTACGTTTAAATTTTTGTTTTCTCCTCAAAGCTTTAGTTTTACTACTAAAATGCCTTTTACTTGCTAAAAAAGTATAATCAATCAGATGACAGAAGGCATAGTAGATTGTGTGCAACAGATTTTTCAGCAAAGTTTTGATCATGTTGATAATTTAAAAGCATTAAATTTGTATAATCAAGTAATACAGTAGGCTTCATATGGTCAGTGTCAATTAATTGATTCAAAAGCAATGGAAATTTTGATTTTAAACCACTCGCAAGTGTTTCTAGAAATCTTTACGTGTTGCTTTTTTGTATTTTCATTTTTTATTTTCATTTGGGTGTTTGTGGTTGCATTTAATGTAATTTTTGTTGAAATAATACATTATTGAATAAATAGTTAATACACTAATGCAATGCACCTGAATTCACAATCAGTTGATCAGTCATGATCTGTCAAGTCAGTAGAAAGAACTTGCCCTACAAGTTTGTTTGTGATCTTGAACTTGTTCTTGCTAGTTTAATAATGTGTAATTTTTCCCCAAAATAAATTTTGTGCTTGTGATGCTGTCTGTGTGCAGAGCATAAGAGTTTGAACTCGATGAGGTTGGTCGCATGCATCACCACGCTGTATCTGTTCAGTAAGATCAGAGCGCAGTTGATGGTCAAGCACGCCATGACAATGCAGCCCTACCTCACCACCAAGTGCAGTGTAAGTGCTCACTTCCTCTCTGCAAGCGGCAGCTGCTAAGCACCACTTTCTACAGTTCAATATTTAAGGTCATTCTGCCATCTAGTGGCTGTATATTCCTAGTGTTATTGTGCCAAGGTACACGTGTCAGAAGGTTTTCATTTGTGTTTATGCATAGTGCATTTGTTCTTGTCATTTTCACAGTCTCAGAGTGACTTCATGGTGATTTGTAATGTTGCGAAGATCCTGGAGCTGGTAATTCCTTTGATGGATCACCCCAGCGAGAACTTCCTGACCACCATTGAAGAAGACCTGATGAAGCTCATCTTAAAATATGGCATGACCGTAAGTGATGTACACTCACCAACCTGTAAATGTAAATCACATAACTGAATTAACATTTGAGGTACTTAAAAAAAAAAAAAAAAGAATCGTTACATTCTTATGTGTACCTTTTTAAAGCGTAACTCTCGCCAAAATGCAACCTAGGGTCTTTTTGTTAATCTACCCGAGGCAAACTTTAGTTTAAAAGCATAATTAGAATGGAAACGCCACTTTTAAGTTTGACCGTATTTTCGTTTTCGGTCAAATTGCCTTTTGAATGGCACTAATATTTTAAATTCAGACTCCGAGTCAGTTCATTCGCACTATAGTCGGAGATCGACTATTTTTGACTGACAAAATGTCGGCGGACGGAAACAACAACAACAACAGCTACAGTGAGTTGTTCAAAAACTTTCTTTTTAGTAAACTCTGTGAACACAAACAATGTTCTCAATGCTCGAGTTCATGTGTAGAGCCCCTGGTCATACTTCGAGCAAAGTGTCATGTTGTGTCGAGCCTTCTTAGTGTTTTAAAAATAGCGTTTTTAATTAAGATGCTATCATAGTCGTGCCCCATTCACTCCCATTCAAAAGACAATTTGACCGAAAACGAAAATACGGTCGATCTTAAAAGTGGCATTTCCATTCTAATTATGCTTTTAAATGAAAGTTTGCCTCGGGAAGATGAACAAAAATACACTAGTTGCATTTTGGTGAGAATTGCACTTTAAAGTAGTGGTAAAAATGCTCTCTTGCTAAGGTTCATTAATCTTAAATTGTATTATCTACTGGCTGTCTGTTCATTTGATGACATATAGTTGCAAATATTCTCTTGCATCATATTTCTACACATACCACTAAGTTCTATCTCTCTTTCTTTCTTTCTTTTTTTGCACAGGTTGTCCAGTACTGTGTGAGCTGTTTGGGTGCAATAGTGAATAAAGTGACTCATAATTATAAATTTGTATGGGCTTGTTTTAACCGCTATTATGGGGCTCTGACTAAGCTAAAGTTACAGCATCAGGAGGGTACGAACAACATGGCACTGGCTGCCACCAAAGCAGCCCTGCTCAGATCTCTCTTCACTGTGGGAGCTCTCTGCAGACACTTTGACTTCGACTACGAGCAGTTCAAGGGCACCACTAAGGTATCGCAACCTTTCACCATACGTAACTATACATGATTATACACGTGTTGTAGTTTACATGCAGCTGTAGCCATGTAGTTGTTTGCTCTTTAACTTTAGCTCATTAGCATTAGCAACACAACAATTTTCACTTTAATCTGCACTCTTAAGATAAAACGTGCATTCTAAGATTAAAAAAAAAAACATTTATAATATTTGCATTATATATTTAGCTTTTTTAAACCCAAGATCGCTTGTTTCGAACAGTCAATTACTTCTGTTATTAATCCTGGAATCTTGCACTGTTATTGACAGGTTGTGATAAAGGAGAAGGTTTTGGAATTGTTACTGTACTTCACTAATCACGAGGATGAGGAAGTCAGATGCAAAGCCATCATTGGGTTGGGTAAGATGACTCATTCAGTGTTTTTGTTTGTCATTTTAGTAATTATTTTGCATTTATTTCAGTTGTCATTTTAATTTAAGTAATTTTGTTGCTTGTTTTTGACATTTTTATATTATAAATATAATAACTTGCTGGCTGCAGGTCACTTAACGGCCACTAGTGTTACTAATAACAAGAGTTTCTGAATTCTATATATAGCCCATTTAATTTTAGTTAACAGTAACAATACAGTTGTTTACTTTCTCAGCTTTTTGTTGCAGAACCAGTTTTTGTCCGAATAATTTTATGTATTGCATCATAGCAATGTTTTAATTACTGAATGATACATAAACCTTTTAACCTCTCTCTCTCTCTCTCTCTCTCTCTCTCTCTCTCTCTCTCTCTCTCTCTCTCTCTCTCTCTCTCTCTCTCTCTCTCTCTCTCTCTCTCTCTCTCTCTCTCTCTCTTCTCTCTCTCTCTCTCTCTCTTTCTCTCTTGCATTCTACAGGTTTTCTTTTCATCATGCACCCGAGTCAGATGTTCGTTCCAGAAGTGAAGTCTCTGTATAACGGGCTCCTGTCTGATAAGCGGTGCTCCATCACACTCAAGATCCAGGTGTTGAAGAACCTCCAGATGTATCTCCAAGAGGAGGACTCTCGGATGCAAGAGGCAGACAGAGAGTGTAAGTGATCATTCATAGGGCAGTGCTGTGGCTCAACATTTGCCAGTATGATTTTGAGGTTAACAGCATAACTAGATCCCTTTTCAGTTAGTAAACATTGTGAGTTTTTTTTTTGTGTGTGTGCGGAGCCAAAAAGATTGCCCTGGCCGCTTCACTAACGCTAGTTAGCAAGTTTTGTTAGCTTTTTTCACTTTTTTTTTTTTACATTGACTGGAGAAAATTCGAAATATGATTTTATCTCAATATGTAAGGTCAGTGGCCTGACATCTACACCTACCTGATAGAGGAACTGAGGGCGTATAAATCTTTAGATGCCTATAACTATTTGCTGAATGGTCACGTACAAGACTTGTGTGGTACGATCCGAAGTTTTGCCTAGTCAGCGCCAAGGCCAGAAGACGAAAATGTAAAGAATGACATTACAGTGCAATTTTAAAGATGTAAATATTTTCAAGAAATAAAAATTCCAGTTACAGCAAATTCATTTTTGAACTTTCTTACCAGGTTCTTCAAAAAGTCTAGTCACAATCAGTCACAACAATGTATATACAATCACAGATGATTAAGAAAAAAAAATTCAAATTGGAGCCTGTACTCCGTCAATTCTGGCACACAACAAGACAACATTTTAAGCTCCTTATTTGGCCGAATCTGTGCTGGTTTGTATTGGCTGCCTCCAGTTTTCTCTTTGTTTTGCCTCCAGCTAACGCCGTGATGTAGATGTGACGTCAACACAAAAAAGGGTCTATACAAACTTGGACCAAACTAGGAACTGGAATTGATAAACTTCATAATGCTCTATAAAACTCCACCCTTAAAGAAAGGTTGTGCTTTTATTTTTTCAGGGCAGAAAATGTCAAAACAGGAAGATCTGAAAGAGATGGGGGACATCTCCTCTGGTATGAGCAGTTCCATCATGCAGCTTTATTTGAAGCAGGTGCTGGAGTCTTTCTTCCACACGCAGTCCAGCGTACGACACTTCGCCCTCAATGTCATTGCTCTGACCCTCAGCCAGGGACTCATACACCCCGTACAGGTACACCCCCCCCCCTCATACAACAATACAGACATTATAAACCCAGCATTAATGTCATTACTTGTCCTGCACAGAATTTTGACTTCTATGCATCCCAGCCCTTTGCATGTTGTTTTGTTTAACCTTATACATCTTAATAAGATGCATTGGTTAAATGTGCAGTAGGTCTGTGAAATACACAACCAATCAAGGATTAAAAAAAAAAATATATGGTCACCCAGGCTCATTAAAAACAGTAATATGGTGAAATATTTCAATTTAAAACAAGTTTTCTATTTGAATATATTTTAAAATGTAATTTATTCCTGTGATCAAAGCTGAATTTTCAGCATCATTACTGCAGTCTTCAGTGTCACATGATCCGTCAGAAATCATTCTAGTATGCTGATTTGTACTGATAAATACATTTCGTGTTATCATCGTTGAAAACAGCTGTGCTGCTTAGTATTTTTTTTTTTTTCAGGATTCTTTGATAAACAAAGTTCAAAAGAACAGCATTATGAATGGCTTTACTATCAATTTTGATCATTTTTTTAAATCTTGCCATTTGCAATTGTGTTATTTGCAATTTCATGCAATTTAATATTTAAGTTTTTAAGAGTTTGAATTTCTTTTACACACACAAAAAAAAAAAAATCGTACTGACCCCAAACTTTTGCACGGTAGTGTATGTAAATGTTCTTCCATAAATCCATTTGACTGATTTGGTCATTCTTTCAGTGACGATTAAGAGTGCAATCTTCTATTTAACACATTTTAATGGATTCAAAATTCATTCCACATTCATTTGTTTCACCACAATCCACACAGGAAATGTAAAAAAGAAAAAGAAAAAAGGTGTAGGTTGGGTGTGGGCCTACTCATCACTGTCACAACCTTGGCTGTGGAACGTGCAACTAACATGGACTTGTCACTTTTCCTTCCTCCTTCCAATCACAGTGTGTGCCATATCTGATCGCCATGGGGACGGACCCAGAGCCCACCATGAGGAACAAAGCGGACCAGCAGCTGGTGGAGATTGATAAGAAGTACACTGGATTCATCCATGTGAGCATCAATCTGCACACCTTGACACGCGTCATATTCATAAACTGGATTCCAGTTCACTATTCACCAATTAATCAAATAAATCAGAAGAATGTACCATGGGATACCACAATATACTGTGAAGCATCTAGGTTAAACCAACCTGTAATGGTTTTATTGTATCTTGTATAGTAGTATAATTAAATTATATATATGTGATAGAATTAGATTAATATATAGCTGGTTTATTTATTTATTTTATCTACAGATGAAAGCTGTAGCAGGGATGAAGATGTCGTACCAAGTGCAGCAGGCCATCTGGGCTTCATCAGGATCTGTGATCCGTGGTTTCCGTCAGGACGAGTCCAATTCTGCTCAATGTTCCCACCTCTACAGCATGGTCCGTGCAAACAGACAACACCGGCGAGCGTTCCTCATCGCTCTTCTCAATCTCTTCGACGACAGCTCGGTTAGCAGTCTTTGTGTGTCTGTCTCTCCCTGTCGTTGGCTCTTTGTTGTAATGTTGAGACTGACCTTTTCCTTCTGTCTCTCTCTCTCTCTGTCCGAGCAGAAGATGGAGGTGAGCATGCTGTTGTTCGTCGCTGATAATCTGGCCTACTTCCCCTATCAGAGTCAGGAGGAGCCGCTGTTCATCATGCATCATATAGACATCACCCTGTCTGTATCAGGCAGCAACCTGCTGCAGACATTTAAGGAGGTAAACGTGCTCAAGTGCTTGCGTCTAACAGTTTGTGCTGCACATTTCAGCACTGATTGTTTTGTGAGCCTGTGTCAGTGTGTAATCCAGCTCTATGAAGAAGCTGTATTTGAAGGATGATGCAGTGCAAACTCGGCCTCGGTGTGAACGTAGCAGTCTTATAGGCACAGCATCAAAAAATGACCCATTTAATTTTAAAGGTCAGAAAGTGGAAAATAGTCCTGAAAAATTTAATTATGATTGTGTAAAAAAGCAAATAAGCTGTACAATATGCTTCCTTTAAGTCCCCTTATAATCAGTGATTTTTTCTTTCTTTCATATTTATATGGATGTCTGTACTTTCCAATGTAAAGTATGATTTCAGACTGAAGCACAACACTGTTCATTTACACGCAAGCAGCAATAGGAGTGAAGTGCACATGATCCATCACTACATCCTGTAGTGGAGTGTCGGTGGCAATATAGAGAAGTTAATTTTAGTCAAGTTCCCTATAATTTATGTCTCATACGGTACATACATGTCATGCTGACTCCAAGCCTGAATAGTTTTGTAAACACAGATAGACCGGCGCTGCTTGCGCTTTCAATGCAGCTAAATAGCTGTGATGGTAAAGAGCACTCGTTGTTTCTCGTTCATCTTTAATATTAAGCATTTTGTTTTCTGATTCCATTTATATTTAGTCTTTTGTCTAAAAAACAAAAAAAACAATTAGTTGTTTACAACCTGGCATATTCATGAACGTTAGTAGGCAACCAGTAGTGGGAACGCCCACTAGCGACGTCATCGTCAGCCACTGGCAACATGCAGCGACAAAGATTTAAAGCTGAAAGGCTGCTTCACACAAGCTCATCTCCGCGTCTACTCTGAGTTTGGATCACTTATAATGTGCATTTTAAAACGCAATGTTTGAAAGCAAAGAAATCAAGACAGCCATAAAACTATTCGTATTTTTATTTTACTGTTATAAATTATTATTATTTTTACAGTACATTAGTATTATTGCAATGATAGTATTTATTTGATTTATTTTTTATAATTTAAATGATTTTGAACCATTATTATTATTATTATTAGCAGTATTACTATTTACTTTTTTAGTTTTATGAAAAAGTTATCAAATTGAATGGAAAAAAAAATATCCATAGCTCATAACATGCTTGTATAATGTTCGTCAAGGTTTTTTGCTCCAAAAACAATTTAGTTTTACATAATAATTTTTCACTTTCTGTCTTACAAATAAAACAAGAGGTTGTTACTGTTATTACTAGCTTTAACACATTGGTTATGACACACTTTCACATATTTGAATCATGGATGGTTGTGAGAGAAATTCCACCATGATTTCTAAACGGGCTGTTTTTGTACCAGTCTCTCATTAAGGTCCCAGGCAGGAAGAGCAGGAAAAGGAGACGACGACGGCGACGACATCAGCAGCCACAGCCACAGCCACAGCAGCAGCAGAACGGTGCGGAGGAGGAAAGGGGAGAGCAGAACGAGGAGAGAGAAAGGAACAGCGGAGATGAAGATTTTGATGGCGATGATTATGAGGAGGATGAGGAGGGGCAGCGAGTTAGGAAGCCTAAGCCCATGGAGGTTACCAAGCAGTCAGAGTCAGATTCTGAGTCTGACCTCGAGGATGCTGATGCTGTCATGGAGCGTCTTCCTGATGACGCATCTCCTCTCTTGGACTTCGCTAGGGCTTCACAGGGCATACTGCTACTGCTAGTGCTCAAACAACACCTTAAGAACCTCTACGGCTTCTCGGACAGGTAGCAAAACACCCATCAAGCACCTCAACAACTCCCAAAAATAATGATTGCCATGTGTTTTATATATACTGTATTTATTCTGCTCTCTTCCAATGCAGCAAAATTCAGAAGTACTCTCCCTCAGAGTCAGCCAAGGTGTACGATAAAGCCGTCAACAGGAAGTCGTCGGTCATCTTCAGCCCGCGGCAGACCATTGATTTCCTCCACCGCGATGAGGTTCATGACGAGCTGTCCTACGAGCTGAAGAGGAAGATCGTCAAACAGTACCTCGATGTGAGCATACTTTATTTTCTTTCAGGGGAAAAAAATATTTTTATACTTGTATATTTATATCGCTATTAATATTATTTAAAATTATTTGTTTTTAATAAAAATTATCATAATATTTATCAGTAATAGTAACATTTCAAGGAGGCTACGGGATGACTTAAAAAATATATTATTATAATATTATTAATATTATAATAATAATAATAATAGTAGGTATTATTATTATTATTATTATTATTATTATTACAATATTAAAATAATCTAACTTAATTGAAATGCTAAAAAACACTTGAGTTGAAATTTTTTCATCCCTTGTTTTCTCCTAAATAATTGTTTAAAATTATAAAATGATATGTTATATATAATATGTATATTGATAGTAATATAAGTCTCTTATATATGTTTTTTTATTAATAATTATGATTATTTTCAAACTGTCAAAGAGGCTGCTGGATTACTTAAAACTTAAACTTTTTCAATCACAAAATTAATCATGGTTAATTTAATATATATAATAAAATATTTAAAAACATGCAGCTTTGGTCACCAGAAATGTTAGAGAATATATATATATATATATATATATATATATATATATATATATATATATAGTGTTGTAGAATGGGGACCTTCAAGTCGATGTTGAGAATTGCTGATTTATATTGCATGCTCTGCTTGATTCTCAGTTTAAGTTGCTAATGGAGCACCTGGACCCTGATGAAGAGGATGAGGAGGGAGAGACCAGTGCAAATGTGAGGAATAAAGCCATCACCTCACTACTGGGGGGAGCAGCCACAAGCCCCCGAAACCACCACACACTCGACTCCGAGGATGAGGAGAGTGACGGAGAGGAGAGGACACCAGGGGTAAGAGAACATAAAAACAGCCTTTTTGACTGTCACACAAGTCTGATTCTCTTGGCAGCTTATTCTGGCCAAGTACCACATCCTTAGACGGGAAGAAACTGTCTGACTGAAACAAGATCATTGCTCATGTTTTGTTTTTGTGTCTTTCGTCACCTTTATTTATATAGCACTTTGTGCCATACAGATTGTTTCAAAGCAGCTTCACAGTGATTAACAAGAACACAACAGTGTTAATGTTGGCAAGTTCTTCAGTTATGAAAATACAATTTCAGTGGTAAAGCAGCTCTAAAAAGTAGTGTAGTGACAGTAGTGTAATTATTCAACTCAATTTGGTTCAATGTTGAGTCCGCTGATTTAGTTCAATAGCAAAGTTCATCAGTTATGAAACAAACTTCTACAAATACAGGAGTAATGTTTATAACTATAAAGCAGTTCTTAAGCTGAA
This sequence comes from Vimba vimba, assembly GCA_022828995.1. Classification (NCBI taxonomy): domain Eukaryota; kingdom Metazoa; phylum Chordata; class Actinopteri; order Cypriniformes; family Leuciscidae; genus Vimba; species Vimba vimba. Next base: position 4,880,184 of record CM040820.1, on the reverse strand, counting down.
TAATGACACTATTATTCTCTAAAGTCACATGATTCAGCTCAGTAATGGTGCAAAGTTCGTCATTTATGAACAAGCTGTATTCAGCTATAAACATCTCTAGAGAAGGCAATAGTGTTATTTAGCTCGTCAGTTCAGTGTTGATTTAATTCTGTTCAGTAACAGTGTTGTTGTTGCAGAGTTCATCACTCATCAAATGAATTCAGTTCAGCTTTAAAGCAGTTGTACAGAACACAATAGTGTCATTCAGCTCACTTCGGTTCACTGTTGATTCAGTTCAGTTCAGTAATAGTGCAACGTTCATCAATTGTGAAACTAATTTGAATCAGCTATAAAGCAGCTCTACAGAAGAAAATATTGTCATTATTCAGCTCAATTCAGTTCAAGTTTGTGTCAGTGCAGTCAAATCAATGATACAGTATTACTGAATATTATATATCCGAAATCGTCCCCTAAACCCTCAGTCACTATTTCCTATGTTAGTCCATTAATACAGTTCACTTGAAGGACTAAATGAAAAGAAGTGAGTGAATTCAGACAGCCGTTGAGCGTACATCGGCTGTACACTCGTTATTGCGGTGCGATGTGGGATTGAACAGGAACAGGATTGAATGAGTGCACTCAATAATGTCCACAATAATGTCCACTATGGTTTTAGACACTACTACAAATTAGGGCTGGGACAATATATCGATGCATCGTGAATCGAGAAATGATTCTGGATCGATTCCCATTTTTCCGAATGCATCGCGATTCTCTTTCGAATCGATTCTGAGTTTCGTTTTTAGATGGAGATGGCACTGCGTGCTTTAGAAACAGCATGCTTGTGAACCTTCTATAAAATAATCATTCGTAAAGTTCGAAACGGTTGAAGTGGATTATAAGGGTGTTTGCAGTCGGCTGTTTACATTAATCTCCCGTCATAAAAGCATTCTGAGGTGCAAGTACATTCTCCGACTCAGCCGAACGCACGAGTGCTCTTCTTTGTGAGCATTTGAGCATGCGGTTAAAAACTAAGCTCAGAATCAATTTGCGATGCATCGATATATTGTCCCAGCCCTATTACAAATGACTGTCCCATTAAATAATGCCCTATTCGAGGCTATAGGGGACGATTTCGGATTCAGCCTAAGAGTCTTTTAACCCCTCTTCACAGGCGTCTCGACGCGGGAGGCGCACGGGAGACTCTGCGGACCTGCTGTTGGCGAACATGAACGAGTCCGTCAGCGCGCTCGATATCATCGCCATCCACTGCCCCAAATACCGAGACCGGCCGCAGATCGCACGCGTGATCCAGAGGAACAGCGACGGTTACAGCATCCACTGGATGGCAGGCTCTTACTCCAGCTCTTGGGCTGAAGCCAAGCGCCGCGACGGACGCAAGCTGGTGCCTTGGGTCGACACCATCAGAGAGACCGACATCATCTATAAAAAAATTACACTCACCAGTGGCAACAAGCTCAACCACAAAGTGGCGCAGACTCTACGTTCACTCTACGCTGCCAAGGACAGGAACTCCAGCTAATAATACGTAAACATGCACACGCACTCACATACCTCCCATCTCAGATTCTCTCAGCCTAATGCAACAGCCAAACACATCTCCTGGGTCAGCCAAACATGAACACACAAACACGAGCGGCTATTCTACACTACAGACTCCTTTCTCTCTCTCTCTGATGCACTCTGGGTCTGGTGGTGACATTTTGCCCTCTGCGCCAGGGTGCATCGTCGTATCGCAGGAATAAAATGTTTGGAGAAACATTGTATGGGTGCTCCTTCGCTGTTGTGCAGCAGATTTCTGGTTGTTTGATTTCTACTCCCAGTGTATCATAGTTTAACATAAAAATATTGTTTATATCTATAAAAGAAATTTAAATATATACTGAATGTTGAAAGAATTAGTTTGTTGATGTTTTTACTTTAATTCTTTCTTTTTTTTCTCATTTTCTTTTCGAATTTCTTAGCGTTAAGCAGCTTTCTATAGCTTAGCTCCTCCTTTACTGGCTGATGATAATTCTCTCTGTTGAGCTGTTTGTCCATTTTGTACGATAGCACCGTGTGGCTGTAATTTATTGTGTATAGCATGCAGTGTCTGTGAGGAGGGCTGTGTCGAAGGAGATTTGCGATAACAGGTCGCCCTGCTCAGCATAAAGGGACTCACATGCCTCTGATGGAACAAATACTGCAATAAATTTTCTACTTCTCTTACTTGCAAGACTCATCCTGTCCGTTTGCGACTCACTTGTCTTTTAATATTTTTGCATTTTTTGCCATGCATGCTTTTTTTATTTTTTTTATTGACAGGTATAGTGAAGAGAGGACAGAGCATGATGCGGGGACGACATGTCCAGCGTGTTGGACAACTTGTGCACGGCTCTTGTAAAGGTGCCCCAAGTAATGTTTTCTATTACAGAATTCAATAAGAAATGAGCACTTTTTATGGTCACACTTTATTTTAATGTGTTTGTGTACGGATAACGAGTAATATTAGATAACAGCATGTTATTACTATAGGGTTACACTGAGACAACAGCATTGGAGGAGAAAGACTCATAGTATTTTCTTGTAAAGCACTCCAATAATCTGTTCTAGTGTTGCTTGTAATTATGCACAATATTACTATAGTTAATACATGTAGCAAGGGCACGTAAAAATGAAGCATTACCCTTTTTACTTTTTTATTTATCAATTTAATTGAATATTGGAGCACGTTCAGGACCAAACCACATCTGCGCACAAGAATGGTACTTTTATTATGTATACAACCGTGCACTTGCAAGATGTTTTATTCCTCTTAATGTGGTTGTTCAGTCATTTTGCTAAACATTTATTAATGATAAATGATTGAAGAAACATGCCTTAAACTAACTTTTTCCAGGCAATGCCATCCTTCAGTTGTGGTATCATCTCATATACTAAGTGATCCAGAGCTGGTGGGGTCAGCGGAGAGACTAATGTAGGTTGTTTAGGATAGGAGACACCGAAACAAATGTAGTTATTCCAAAATTCTAGCAGACTGCTATTACTAATATTTCTGCAATTACCTGTATAGCTTGTACTGTGCACCCTATGCAAATTTTATGCATAGAAAACCCAATTACCTACATTATTTTTTTATTTAACTGTGTCATTGATGAACCCTAAGTGTAATATCAGCCACAGTTTTTATCACTAAAGCCTACTGTATCATATTTGCACATTTCCAAGTTCTCTAAATTATCAACATGATCAAAACTTGGCTGGAAAAACCTGTTGAACACCTTCTGTTGTCTGATTGATTTATACATTAAGTAAAAGGCCTTTTAGTATAATTGTAAAAACGTCCCCCTTCAGGTCGTGGTTCATGTCTTTTTACTGTGAAATCTTTACTGATTTTTATAAAGTCAGCTAAGAATAACTTGGTTAAAAGTAATATTTCAACTTGGGTTTTCTTGATTAACATTTACATTGCTTGATATTAAAATGTGAGTCAAATATGATTCATCAGGTTTTTAAGGAACATTCATCTTAACCATTGTACTGTATTGCATTATACACTGCCCAGCCAAAAAAACAAAAAAGGTCTTTGTTTGGATCTAAATATGCAAATGTTAAGAGTCTATGATTGGATCATTATTGCTGTGATTATGATGTTTCTAGCATGGTATATGTTTGGCAACAGTTCTTCTAACCCTAATTGATGGAGTGTGTAGCTTTTCATTTCTTAAACAACCATGTAGGAAGACACATCATGGCCATATTCCAGGATCACAATGTAAAGATTCATCTGGCTCACATTGTGAAAGAATGGTTGTGAGGGAGCATGAAGAATCATTCTCACACATGAATCAGCTCCTCTGAGTCCAGATCTTAAATTCATTGAGAGTCATTGGGATGTGCTGGAGGAGACTTTACAGAGTGCTGGACTCTTGCATCGACAATACAAGATCTTGACCAAAAATGTAAGCACCTCTTGATGGAAATAAATGTTGTGATGTTATTTCCATCAAGATGTGCATCAATTTTTTGTCAAGTGTAGGAATTCCCTGAATCTTCCATGTTTTCTATGACTGTGAAAAGCCTGAATACTGCATTCCACAGGATTACTTTTTTTCTTTCAAATGTGGCTTGGTTTGTTTATGTCCTCTTCTACGGCTCCAGTTTTTATTCCTGTAGTTTAAACAGTAGAGCATACATGTGTTCGATTCTGTGGGAATGCATGAACTGAAAAAAATATGTACCTTAAAAGGCAATAAATGAATGTGCCAAATGTGTAAATGTAAATATATGCTACATTTTAGGATCCAAAATATCTGGCCTCATGTGATTTTAGAAGTCAGAAATGTTGCTCTGTTAAACATTAAGCTTGCCTTAAAAAAATGAAACCATTCCTATGAGCCGAAACATGAGCACCAGCCTAATATGCTGTTGGTCCTCCCGTGTGTTGCCAAAACAGTGACGACCCGCCAAGGTCTGGACTCTACAAGACCTCTGAAGCCGTCCTGTGGTTTCTGGCACCAAGATGTTAGCAGCAGATCCTTCAAGTCCTGTAGGTTGTGAGGTGAAGCCGCCATGGATTGAACTGATTGGTCCAGCACATCCCACAGATGCTCAACTGGATTGAGATCTGGGGATTTTGAAGGCCAGATCAACACCTTGAAAACTTGATCATGTTCCTCAAACCATTCCTGAACAATGTGTGCAGTGTGGCAGGGAACATTATTCTGCTGAAAGAGCCCACTTCCATCAGGAAACACCATTGTCATGAAGGGTGTACCTGCTCTGCAATGTTTAGGTCAGTGGCACGTGTCAAATTTACATCCACAAGAATGGCTAGACACAGGGTTTTCCCAGCAAAACATTGTCCAGAGCATCACGTTCCCTCCATTGGCTTGTTGTCGTCCCACAGTGATCCTGGTGCCATCACTTCCCCAGGTAAACGACGCACATGATGGTTTTTCCCTCTTCGGACACTGTTGGTAAATTCTCACCACTGCTGACCACCGGGAGCAACACACAAGCTTTGTCATTTGAGAGATTCTCTAAACCAGTCGCCTTGCCATATCAATTTGGTCCTTGTCAAAGTTGCTCAGATCTTTATTCCTGCCCATTTCTCCTGCATCCAACATTGATTACGAGAACTGATTGTTTGCTTACAATCTAATCTACCCAGACCTTAAAGGGGAGGTATAATGCTCTTTTCACAAGATGTAAAATAAGTCTTTGATGTCCCCAGAGTGTGTATGTGAAGTTTTAGCTCAAAATACCCCACAGATATTTGTATATAGCATGTTAAAATTGTCACTCTTTGAGGGTGAGCAAAAACGCACTGTTTTTGTGTCTGTCCCTTTAAATGCAAATGAGCTGCTGAACATTTAATTTTTTTTTAGCCTTTTATGTTCAAACCGGAGTCAGACAAAGATGGAGAGACTCAAGAAGTGACAATATGTAGACAACATCTCTAAATGGTTAGTTGATGAGTTTATTTAGCTTTTGTGTAGTTATCTTCTAGCCATTGATTAGCATATTCTGTCATGATAATCTATGAATCGTGTTCCCGGGGGCGGGGTTTATGTAAATTCTAGGGTTGGTGATGTCACTAACCCGGGAGGAATGTGGTGTAGTCTCTACCAGCCGTTTGTTGTAGTCCTTAAAAAGCAATTTCTTTAAAAGCAAATATCTCCCTTTGCTTTAAACTTTGAGCATTGTAACTTTGCAGATGTTGTTTATGCTCAAACAGCAACATTAAACTCTACTTAAAGTTAAAAAAGTGTCATAATCAACCACCCCTTTAATATGTGGCCTTATTAGGATGATCAACGATACTCACTTCATCTGTGACTGGTCATATATAATGTTTTGGCTCATCAGTCTATACCAAATGAAAGAAACTTTTAAAGTTAGCCATGTTTAAATACCATGACCCCCTGTGAAATCTCGTTAGTCCAAAAAAAGTTTTTATACAAGAACATGTAACAGATGCAAAACTCAATCTAAGTTCTTTGGTGTCATTATTTTTTAGCTATTGCTGTAGAGCGTCACATTGCTTTACCTGTCAGCAGGTGCTGGAAACAGGACAACAGGTGTTTGCTGCAATGGAAACATGCGTCATTCTGGGAGAAGAATGCATGTTATGACTGGCTACAGCCTGCATGATGGAGAAACCGATAAGTGCCCAGATAAGTAAACATGTATTTAACTATACATGTTTACAGATAAATATGAGCAGTGTATGACAAGTGGGCCTGTCGTATTAAGATGAAGTATGTCCCAATGCTAGTGTACATGCTATACTTTCCCATCAATGAAGAAACCCATGGTCTGCTACAAGGGTGTAACTTTGGTTTGAGAAGTGGGGGGGACACAAAATGGGGGAACATTTTTTCGATTTGAATCCCATTTCCTGCATTTACATACATTTGGGGACTATGGTGATACTAAATAATTAATAATAATAATTTTGAAATTAATTAAGTTGATTATAATGATAAATTCTGCCAAAAAGAATAGTAGGGTACTAAACTGTATAACAAAAATATGTCTTACTTTTTTATTGTTTAATAGGGGCCGATTGCCAAGACGTGAGAGAATCATTTTATAAAGTCAAAAATGTTCACTATTAATGCTTTGTGTGTAAATAAAATTGAAATAAAGTGAGACTGAATTTCCACTGTAATGTAGAAACAACATAAAGACAGTATTTAAATAGCCTAATTGTTTAATAGCATCTTGTTATGAATGAAAGCCTGTATCACTGATATTAATATAGCTACCGATGTCTCGATGAAAATTATTTTTTTTCCCCAAATTTTAAACATTTATTAAATATAACAACTTTTAATTTAAGTGAACTTTAAACAATCCTCACTTAAACCCATAATAAATGTCATATTTACCCAGGGCCGGATTAACAATTTCCTGTGCCCTGCAGCATCAAGACTCAAGGCCCCCCTGTAGTTAGGGGGGTTGGGGGGCATGCTCCCCCGAGAAAATTTGGATTTCTCTGACCTACATGTGCAATTTAGGACTTTTGAAGGCCAAAAAATTATAAGAAATAGGCTATTTATAACATTGTCATTAGATTATTTGTCAATACTGCTCTCTCCTCATCTTCATATTTCTTATTCTCTCAATATTCTTATCATGGCCTATTTCGTGACGAGAAACGAAAGTAAACATAGGCTCAACTGATATTTATACGTTTTATGAATAATTTTCTTAGACAAGTTAATTTACTCAAGGCTACCTGTAGCCCAAGTCAGTATTGCCATTAGGAACCTTCTGCAAGCTTTGGAATTTGAAAACGTTTGTTTTTAAATGTTAAAAGTAATTTTAAATAATACAATTTATAGGCTTGCCCTAATGGTTAATCTGGCTCTGTAGGCCTATGTGCCTTTCCTGGTTTAACAGATATGAAATATACAGAAATTGAATAAGGTTATCAAATAGTCCGCACTGCATAAATTATAAATTACATATAGATTAATCCTTATTAAAGCTACAAGTTTTTCATACAATGATTTTCTCTGTTCCCTTTGTTCTTTGGTTAACTTTACTGACATAGAATTATGGCTGCTGTCCCTTTAAGATCTGCCGCTGACAGGATCTCACGCATTTAATTTTCTCATTTACTCTTGACTTTCATTTAAGATTTTATTTAACTCATTTAAGAATGTTCTTGTGAGGATACTCGACAAAACGGGCATTTTGACATACATGTGTGTGTGTGTTATTGTTCGATTCTGGCGCGCTGTCTGTGCGTCGTGTGTGTGCGTCAAGAGCGCTCCCTGCTCATTAGAACATTCATTGAGCTATTTTTAGAATGTGGACGCGACGTTCCTGGACGCGGCAGCGCACATCGGCACGGGGTTTCTTTGTCCTGCTCCTCCGTGGCGATGACGGTGTGCATAAAAAAAATCATAAACAAACGAATTTGAAAGTGGGGGGGACACAAACAGGATTTTGAAAAGTGGGGGGGACATGTCCCCCCTGTCCCCATAGGAAATTACGCCCGTGGTCTGCTATATACCTGTTGTCTCACTTCCCTGTATTGCATATTAAATTAATCATACAGTGAGGAGTAAATGTGTTTAAATGAATTGGGAATACCCTCGACATCTCTCTCGATACCTTAAACAGACACAAAGAGATGTATTATTACTGCTCATGATTGCAAGTCTTCTGTTAACACACACAATGCACTGTAATGAGACTGCTGGATCACTTGAGTTGAATTCTGCGGCCGTTCTTTTAGATATTGACTTGTGAGCTTGAAATGCGGCTGCTCTATAATTACAGATGAGGAAAAGGAGAGGCTGAGGCGTCGAGTCTGGCTGCAGTTTTGAGCTTGAAGCTGAACTGAAAGAAAAAGGGTAAGAGATGTTTTCACACCACATACAGGCTGTGAGACGAGACGGCAAGGACTAGCTACTTCAGTGGCTTTGGCATTTCAGAAAGTCCAACCAGATAAATCAAATTTTTTGACTCAAAGTAATAAAGTATAGTTCTTTCAATATTACTTTGACTATTTGCATTCATTTTCAGAATAAGTACATTTTTAAACTTGTAATGTTAAAAATGTATCTATAATATGTGACCCTGGACCACAAAACATGGGTCAGTTTTTTTTTAAATTGAGATATATACATCACATGGAAGCTGAATAAATAAGCTTTTCATTGATGTATGGTTTGTTAGGATTGGACAATATTTGGCCGAGATGCAACTATGAAAATCTGGAATCTGAGAGTGCAAAAAAATCTAAACATTGGGAAAATGGCTTTTAAAGTTGTCAATTTATGTTTGCGATTGTGCTGTATTCACTCACAAAAATAAATGTTTTATATATTTACGGTGGGAAATTTACAAAATATCTTCATGGAACATGATCTTTACTTAATATCCTAATGATTTTTGGCATAAAAGAAAAATCGATAATTTTGGCCCATACAATGTATTGTTGGCCATTGCCGCATATACCCGTGCGACTTATGACTGGTTTTGTGATCTAGGGTCACATATAGGCTACATGTATATACTACCGGTCAAAAGGTTTGAATAATTTAGATTTTCAAATATTTTTTTATGCTGCATCACCAAGGCTGCATTTATTTGATCAAAAAAACAGTAAAAACTGTCATATTGTGAATAATACAATGGTTAGTTCCAGTCCTGGATTCTGATTGGTCAATAGCTGTGTGGTTTCTCACGATAAAGCACGACGACTACGAAAGCATCACACAAAGGTCCTGTGTATCACTGCGCAAAAGCATTAGCAACATGTTTTTTTCTTTTTTTCTTGTTTGAATAAATTAAAAAACACATTTCTAAAGTACATTTGGATTTACTAAGTCAGTAGATGAGTGGTTTGAGGAACAATATGGAGAGACTTCTGGAAAGATGTCATGCTCCAGTGCGGCAATTTTTTTTGTTTCATCTGACCATAGAACCCGTCCCGTTTGAAGTTCCAGTAGTGTAAGTTACTTTTCAAACGTTCTATGGACAGATGAAACAAAAACAAATCGCTTTTTGGCAGCAAACATTATGGGTTTGGTTCATACAGGGATAAAAAAGTATCCCTTGTGTAAAATGAAATACTCTGCTGTATCTTTAGTGCTGTGGGCCTGGACATCTTGTTCAGATACATGGCATCATGGATTCGATCAAACACCAACAGATAAAAAATCAAAACCTGACAACCTCTGCTAGAAATCTTATAATGGGCCATATTTGGATCTTTCAACAGGGGTGTGTTTCCCGAAAGCATCGTTAGCCAACTATGGTCGCAAGTTCATCGCAATGTCCATTGAACTCTATTGGTAACGACGGAACTTGCGATCATAGTTGGCCAACGATGCTTTCGGGAAACGCACCCCAGGACAGTGATCCAAAAACAAACATCAAAACAAAAATGGCAATGGCCATCCCAGTCCCAGACCTGAACCCTATAGAAAATGAGTGGGCTGAACTGATGAGAAGAAGCGCCAACATGGATCTGGGAATCTGAAGAGATTCTGTATGTAGGAATGATCTCTGATCTCCAAACTCAGGCATTATTGGAGAAGACTCAGAGCTGTTCTCTTGGGAAAAGGAGACTGCAAAAAGTATTTAATAAAAGGGGGCAAATAATTGTTCACAATGTGTTTTGGAGAAAAACATTTATTTCATAATGTGAAATTATTTTAATTATTTTACTTCAATAAAAGGTTAGATTTTTGCATTTAAAAAAAAAAAAAAAATCAAATGGATTAACAATGCAGATTTATTTTTTACAGCCATCTTTGATCATATTTACCAAGGGGGGCAAATATTTCTGATCAGCACTGTATATCCAGCCTCCCTCCCTCCGTCTAGTGCTCACATTACAGATTTACAGCAGCTAATGACTAATTACTAATGTTACTTTTGACCTGGGTCTGTGTTTGTCATGTTGAGGTAATGGCATTAACAAGGTTGTTTCTTGTTGGCGGGTGTATTAATGATGTCCTGTGTGGTGTGTGATGACACGGGGTGAGTGCGGTGGCCGAAACGTGAACTCTGAGTTAGAGATCAGGTCACGAACACACTCCATATCTCTGGTTTCAGTCTCTTTCTTAGTCATTTCCATCATCACTCTATTTTTACATCTTTCTTCCACAAACCCAAGCTCTTCATTGAGTCAAGGGGTAATCAGTCTTACTTTTCGGTAGTAAATTAGACCAATCTATGTTTTTATGTCACAACAGTCTTAAAGAAAAAACATTGATGACTAACTTGTAAGACTAAGTCTTAGCAGTTTATGCAACCGGCCTCAAGTCTGACTGAAAACTGTGAAACAACGTAAAGATGAGTACTTTTTTTGGTGTATTTTTTTATTAAACAGAATTAATAACAATGAAAAAATAACTAGGGGAAAAACATATAAATAGGTATTTAAATATATAAATAGGGTTTAATGAATCATCAAATAATTCAGTTGGGTTCTGTTTTTAACATTGAACATACAGGTGAAACTCGAAAAATTAGAATATTGTGCAAAAGTTATAATTTTGATGATTATGGCTTACAGCTTATGAAAGCCCCAAATTCAAAATCTCAGAAAATTAGAAATTACATGAAATCAATAAAAAAAAAGGATTTTAAATACAGAAATGTCAGCCCTCTGAAAAGTATAATCATGCATATGTATATAGTTATATATACTAAATATATTAGTTTTACCTTTTTAATTTGAATTACTGAAATATATGAACTTTTGCACGATATTCAAATTTTTCGAGTTTCACCTGTAATCAGAGACAATTCAAATTCTCCACATTAGTGGAGGTTAAAGGTCAAAAAGACAACATAAGAAAACTTTTAAAACACGCAGCACACAAAATGTCTCATTTAAAAAGCCTGTTGAGGAGACCATGCTGTATGTGTATTATAACCATCCTGAACACCATTCTTGAAATTCCCTATCCTGTATCTCCCTCATGATTCCCTCAACCAAGTCATACTCACACATGTAATAACCTGAAATTGCTTCTATTGATTTTCCTGTCGTGTGTCATCGTCTCCCACAGCTGCTTAGACACAGCCACATCTCCGTGCCGAGTGCCTCTCCATGGTGTGGTATATCAGGTTGTCGTCCAGAAAGGACAGGTCGTCGTCGTACTGGACGGGTCGACAGCAGGCGGTGGGAGGGGAGCTGCGCAGAATCTTTTTATCCCCGCCGGCGAGGCTGGTGAGGATCTTGTCGTAGTTCGTGAGCGAGTTTACACACACGCCGCTGCAGTAGCTGAACATCATCTCCTCCTGACTCCGGTAGCCCAAACCCAGATCTGACACTTTCAGCTGGACTTGTCTTAGTGCACACGCTCTTTCTTTTCCTCTCTCTCTCTCGTCACGACCCGGCCTCTTTCTGTCCATCTTGTTACGGAGGAAACCTCTCCGTTTCAGAGATCTCTTGAATCTGTGGATGAAGGCTGAGTCGGGAGTGGGCAAGCTGTCTGAGGATAGAGGAAAGAGATGTTCCCACATTTACACTACAGATATATATGATTTTAAAGCAATGGGCTAAAATTTGAGCAGTCTGAACCTGAACAAGGAAGTTTTACGTGGTTAGATTATTGTGTATACGCATGCTTTGAAAGGGTCACATCATGAAAATTATATAGTTTAAATGCCCCTAAGTACAAATTTTGGATACTGTCTCCCTGTAAACGACAAAAATGCGAATTTGTGAAAACGGTGATGTACTTGTTCAGTCAATAGGTGCGTAGTGTTTCTTTTACAAAGTGGCATCGCCATCTAGTGGCCTGGCAGCAGAATACAGCATTTTTAGTCGTTTTTGCGGATCCAAGTGAACGATGATCATTTTGACCACGTTGTCATCTGTACATGAAACTTCTCAAAAACGCCAAGGAAAAACGTTTCCATTTTTAGTACATCGTTGACGTGTAAATGTAATAGAGGCAAGCTAGCTAGAGCTGTGCGTGTAAACCTCTCTGGCCTCAAGAAGCGCGCTAGTGACTGATGCTAGAGACTGCGAATGTCTTCAGCGTTCTTGTTAGCGCGCCGCCTCCCATGCTGGAGACGCCGGTTCGAATCCCGCTCAGGGGTGCGTTTCCCGAAAGCATTGTTAGCCAACAATGGTCGCATTGGGGGTGGGGGTGGGGGTGGGGGTGGGGGTGGGGGTGGGGGTGGGGGTGGGGGTGGGGGTGGGGGGGGGGGGGGTGATTGAAATAAGGGGCCTTTTCATAGTTCCTAGAACTATTGACGGAAGTTCCCTGATTTTGGCGTGTTCGAACCGCAGAAACTAGGAACGATTTTAGTTCTAGGAACTCCTTTTAGAGGAACTAATTTAGCTCCTACTTCAGAGTAGGGTCTAACCATAGACTGTAAAAAAAATATGGACGTAGTGTCCGTGACGTCACCCGTAGGTTTCTGAAGACCGTTTTTGAAGCCTAAAGTGGGCGTGGCCGAACGTCGCCATCTTGGAAGCGCGTCACTCTTGGATAAACGAAAATGGGCGAAAAACCCTAATGTTACGGCTAACAGACAGCAGACAAACGGCTAATGATGACTAATGACCACAGCAGCGGGAATCCACCTGTCACTCAAAAGTGGACACCCTTAATTATGCAGAAATTTTAGGCTTAATATAATTTAAACGGATGAGTTATAAAAAAATTCACCCCCCTCACAGTTTTCATGAAGGGCAAAATTAGCTGTATAGACCAAAGCCACTTTTTGCTCCAGGCTGTAAACGTGTTTTTTTCTGCTGTAAAGTTGGGCATTTTAACATGGCGGAGATTCAGATTTGACTCACTTTTGCACCCAGCCTCAAGTGGCCAGTTGATGAATTACCGTTTAATTCACTTCCGTGTTGGTTTCAAGAGAGAGACAGGGAGGTTGCCGCTTGGTCTAAACCAGCACTATAGGAACTATCCGTGACGTTAGTGTTCGCTGATTGGCCAAATGCACACGAAACACCAGCACCCGTCATTTAAAAAAAGGCTGTGTAAACACACAGATTACAGCCTATATATTTACTCCAGAAACTAACTCTATGAACATGGAAACCAGTGATAGATGGGTCTCTTCACCTTTACGCTGAGGAGAAAATCCAACACAACTTTGAGTGGGCCAAGCCAAACATGATTATGCATTTCTGCTCAGCAACACTGGACATAAACCACACGGCATATGCTAATAACTTTTCATTACTGTCTACTTTCTGTGTACAACAGTTCTATCTAATAATGTATTAGACAGGACTGTTGGACAGAACGTAAACTAGATGCATGTAAAACTAAATCTGTTTTTGCTGGAGAAACCCTTGGTTAGGGGACTTCAAGAACAAAAAGGACTGATAATAATAAATGATATGACCCTTTTGAAGTGCACTGCACATTGTGTTTTGACAGTATGTAAAGACGGTAGTGTTTTGATGTGCTTTGTGAAATGGTACCCCCCATTTACAACCATGAGAGTGCAAGTAGAGCGATCAAAGAGCCATAACGTGATATAGTTTGCATTATTCTGACAGCTTTTAGCAACAATACTGCTTTTGTCCACAGGCACCAGATAAAATACAGGTTTTCTAAACGGAGATGAGTTGTAAGCTGATAGAACTGGAGTAGTGTGTGTCTAATGTCCCGCCCAGGTACAATGGGTCACCTGAAACTTCTTTACTCAACCACCACAACAGTATCAGGTGTGTCCTGAAACGCGCTTTATCACACCTGTGTGTATTCGTGTGACTGTTATTTATTTAATAATAAGAATCAAGTAGCTTGTCCTGACCTGAGTGACTTCTTGGCTGCGGATGTTTGATTGGTCGAGCATCAGGCAGATTTTGGTCCAGTCTTTGAGAACACTGAGTGTGTGGCTGTGAGTAGCGAGAGTGTCCGGCTCTTTTGGGGTTTTGTAGAAGCAGCGGGACAGACGACACGCCGCTCAGCATCAGTGCACACGCCAGCATCACAGCCCAGATCTTCATCTTCCTCTCTCCTCAGCTCAGAGAGCCTGTGTCGGGCAGCACAAACACACATTACACGCATGAAGTTCAGTCAGATGAAGTTTATTGGAGTAAACTGCAGCGTTTATTGTATTGTATTTCTATCACATTTATATCACATACTTTTAGACAGCCCAGCTTTGTCCCTTTTTTGGAAAAAATTATTGAAAACGTTAAATTAATATATCAGTTAAGACAGATGTATTGCTTTTTTTTGCAGTTGTTTTTATTGATTTACTTAATTTCTCTGTCAAGCAAGTTTGAGCTACTGTGAAAAAGGCACTTAGTTAGTAATAGTAATAGTAATAGTAAAAGCTAATAATAGTAATAATAATAATTAGTAGTATTATTATTTAACTGATAGTATAATGTTATTGTTGTTATTATATTAACCAAAAAACACTTCTTTAAAAAAAAAAAAAAAACACACAATTAGCCACTATATGAAAAAAGGCACATTGTAAATTAAATTTGTTATAATTAATGACAATAATAATCATAAATATATAACTTAATATGTTGTTATTATTAAAGTAAATTAAAAATATCCACAACTAGCCACTAGCTACTAAAAAAAGCACTTTCTAAATTAACTTTGACATAACAATTTATTTTAATAAATCTTTAATATTATTAATATTTGATATAGCCCCATAACAATTAACATTTAAGTTAAAAAAAAAATACACACAACTAGCCCCAAAATACTATAATAATTTAACTTAATTTAACACCATTATTAGTAGAATAAATAGTAGTATATAGCCCCAAATACAATTTAAAATTAAAACTTAAAAACTAAAAGAAAAAAAAAAGTGATCAATGATGCTTTAAAAAAAACATTGAAAAAGATGTATGATTATCCACTCACCTGAGTTCAGCTCTGTGTATCCTGCCATCAGCACTGATGATCACAGAGCCAAAGGTGCTTTCCGAAAACATTTATAAAATAAAAACAGCGCATATTATATTTCCTTTCAGCTGACTCTCGTGTTCTTCTGCTGTCAGGGATCATCGCTGACCAACTACATCGGCGGTTCAACATATGATCCAAAATATATTAGTGTTGCTGTACATCCGCTCCAATAATCAGATTATGGTTTTTAATTGTATTGATTGAATTGTTCAGGTCCAGTTCGTTCCCACGCCAGCTGTGGCGATGTGCAGTGCGCGTGAACAGTTCGCGCGCTCAGTCAAAACACGCTGAGTGACTTCATGGACAAAGCAAACCGCCTCCTGTCCTGGATATTATTAAACGTGCTGGAAAGATCGCTAAAGATAAAAATATGCAGTAGCTCTATTATGAAATGTATGCTGCCTTCACGTGCTATCGGAATTATCGTAAATACTAGTTCCCTAGTTAAAAAAAAGAGACAGGATCGCCCTTTCAAGTCAAAATTTTAATTATCTCGTAATCACGACTTCAGAAGTGGGAAGTAGGAAATGTCCGATAGCACGTGAAAGCAGCATTATGTTAATTTAGTTTGTCGTTTCTCACATATTAATTAATTTATTATTTATATTCAAGTGATTGTCTCGTTTCACAAGAATTCCGTGCTGAAGGGATAAAATACAATACATCTATCTAAGTTAAAGTAACTTACCTGCTATAATTTGTTTGGCAAAAAATAACCTGTTGATAAATGGATTTCCACTTCCAGCTTGAGATCAGCGCTCATATACATGACAAACACTCCCTCTACCGGTCTATAGTCTACAGTGCAGTGCATTTAAAAATGTACAGATTTCCAAATCTGGATTACTACTAGTGCTCTAAATGGGATCACATATCACAATATGAAAAGATCAACAGGTAGGCTAGAAGAGTCCTTTAAGTGTTTTTATTTGAAGAGAAAGAAAATAGCAAAATAAAACATTTTCCAATTCCTTTAAACAGTCAGACCCCTACGGGGCCCCTAAAAGGACATGGTGACAGAGAGAGAGAAAAACATTTGTGAGAGAAGAATGCAAAAACATTGAAAGAGAATTGTTCCTCCCATCTCCGTAGCTCCTCATCTGAAGAACCACAAATAAATAAAAACAAACAAATATATACTATAAGGGATGCACTATTTAGAAACTGCTTTTGACTGTATCTGATGATTGTGTCATTGTAATTAATATAACCTACAGTGTTAAAAGCAGTTAAAGTTAAATATTTTAATTTTGTCTAATATTGGCAGGGGATTATTTTATGGGGACAAAATCTTTTATTTTTTAATGTAGGCTACTGTACGGAAGGACATAATAAGGCTATCTATTATGTCCTATTTTTTACAGTCTATGATTATGTCCTTCCGTACAGTAGCCTGCATTAAAAAATAAAAGACTTTGTCCTCATAAAATAATCCCCTGCCAATA
The DNA here is from genome assembly GCA_022828995.1 of Vimba vimba. NCBI lineage: Eukaryota > Metazoa > Chordata > Actinopteri > Cypriniformes > Leuciscidae > Vimba > Vimba vimba. The sequence goes on along the minus strand of CM040820.1, from coordinate 4,863,359 downwards.
TTAGACAAAATTAAAATATTTAACTTTAATAGCTTTTAACAATGTGTACTTTATCTGCTTTATCACTGCAATGATTAAACAAAAATGAAGTTCAAAATATCAATAAATATGCTGTATATTCTAACATTATTATTTGACCAATTTTAAAGTTTCATTACATTTTTTGTACCCGGAATCCACCCTGAATTCACCCTTCTGATTGGATCAGGAAAATCCTGCTTTTTTTGGGATCAAAGTTATCACAATCCTATACTGAAAAGTTTTGAACAACACATACTGAAGGTTTGATCCAGATCAAAACCAAAACATGAAACCAAAAACCTAAACGTGATCTAATTCGATTTCAGAATCTTTTTCTTTTGAACCATATTCAAGATTTATCCAATCCGATCGCCTGTTATTATTGCTAATTTTTCTGTTTTCTCCTATCTCGGCCATTAAGGCATTGCCTACTGTATGTGATGTAGTGTGTTTCTGTCAGATTGTGAGGATTTTTTCATATCAGATATATATTAACTGGAATCATTATAATTTTAATTCAGTACAATTGGAAATGTATTGGACAAAAAAATAGTGAATATTCAACAAGAAACTGTTGATAAACGGATGTCTTAGAATAAGCACTTTAGCATATGACTCCCTCTTCCGGTCAATAGTCTGAAGTGCAGCACATGTACATTACAGGTATTACATAAGCCTTCTTATCACCTGCTGTTGTAAACCGTAAGAAGCCACACTTTAACCAATTTTTTTTTTTTTTTTTCACTGATTAAATGTAATGTTGTATAATGTAATATATACAACATTATAACAACATAATAAATATAATGTATGTATGTAGCCTATGTTAAAAACATTATAATATAATGTATTATATTAAATAATGTAATATAATATCTGTTTAAGAGTGTTGGGTTTATGTGATGAAGCAGTCTTAAAAGTGTGTGTGTGTGTGTGTGTGTGTGTGTGTGTGTGTGTGTGTGTGTGTGTGTGTGTGTGTGTGTGTGTGTGTGTGTGTGTGTGTGTGTGTGTGTGGACTAAAAAAATGTCAGTAATCACAGTGAATGTTGTCACTAATCAGGCTGGTTAGTCATCAAACTTAATTCAGATCTCCTTTGATTTTAGCAGGGAAAACAATGAAGATGATTGGACCCCCCCCCCCCCCCCCCCCTTTTTTTTTTGACATAAATATCCAATTCAATAAAATAAATGATTGCTTTGAATCTGACAGCTATGAATTCCTCAATTTCCGGTATAGAGCTAGAGATTCCTCATATCCTCAAGGACGACGAAGAGAAGAGAAAACATGGACAGGACAACTGTGGAACAAGAGTCTATCTATCTATCTATCTATCTATCTATCTATCTATCTATCTATCTATCTATCTATCTGTCTGTCTGTCTGTCTGTCTGTCTGTCTGCCTGCCTGTCTGTCTGTCTGTCTGTCTGTCTAATTTAGTTTTAACTTGTGGTTTTAATACCCACCATAAAGTTGATCTAATGTCATTCATCCCCGTTCATCTGCACCTTTACCGCTGAAACTTTCCCTCCATCATCCCTCAGTGTGTGTGCTGTAGTGTTGTATCGACCAGTCTCCGTGTTGCTATATTGGTCAGAGTTACTGAAGCGAGCTCAAGTCTCCATCTGTGTAGATTAGACCATTATCCTCTTAACTCCGAGTGTCCCAGCCTTCTCTCCTCACTGCTCCGCTCAAACACACTCTGGAATAAGAAGAAACTTTGCGTCTGGCTGTGATTCACGGACTCTCGTCGGGTGTGTGTGTGTCGTGGCGCTCCGTGGATGTAGAAGTTGTTCAGAGTTGATCGCGCGCGTCGGGTCTCCTGAGGGCCCGCACACGAGGAGTGTGTGTGTGTGTGTGTGTGTGTGATCTCCAGCAGACATTAATCGCATCAGACCGGCTTCAGCGTGCATACAAAGACCTGCAACAGGCTACATCCGAACATTCAGCGCTTTTTATTCTCTACAGGAGTTTAGAATGAGGAACAACAGCATTTGAAGCTCAAATTGACGCGATCAGTATTTCCAAAATCTTAAAGGATTGAAAATGCGCCTCCAGAAGAGAGTGATGCTTCTGCTTGCATTGGTGTGGATGTGGAATATCGCTCTTTGCGCAAGAAAGTCTAGTGCACGGAAGTCAGGTGAGTGTCATTTTCATTACTGCATGTGGTGTTTTTTGTTCAAATTTAGTCATATATTTTTTAATGATGATTATTTGATTATGCAATACACTGACCCCATCAAATAGGCTATTTGGACACACACACACACACACACACACACATGTCTGATGCCATTGCATTAAAAAGGCTATCTTCACTAACTTTTTTGCGCAAGTCTTTAAATCAGCTGGTGTTTTGTTGAGTTTCGGTGAATGTATGAAGTCAGTTGTTCTCAAGTTCATCTTCATTTTGAACTATTTCTACTTTTTTCCATCAGACCTGTCTTCTTCATAATAAATGACACCATTTTGTTAACTAATGACAAGACATTCACACATTTTTAAGAATGCATCAGGTATCTGGATACTTTTTGGAGCTTCTTTATGTCCCATAATCACCCAGGACAAACTTTTCGGCTATTCCGGTGGATAGATGTACAGGTGATTTGTCACAGAGACATCTGAGGTCGCAGTCATACAGCAGGGTCAGCGCTGTATATGGGACTTCCATATGCCCTCCGGACGATCTCATGCCCAATGCCCATAGCCAACAATTTAGAGTAATGAAAACCATCAGTCATTTCAGATAAACAAGCTCTCTGATAACTGACACTTCAGATGAAATGCTTCAAATTGGTGCTTGTCCCTTTGGTACCCTTGGGTATATGGAGATGCTTAACCTTAATGCGCTTTTTAGTGGTATAGCCAAGAAACTGGAAGCGATATTTAATTTGGTGGTCTTGATTTATTAAAAGACTAACTAATTCAAGTCTACAGCCACGTATAGACAAGTTTGGTCGGTTTGGTTTCAGACCTTAAGGTTCCACCCTATGACAGTGGAAGGATTGAAAGTGTAGAAGTGAAGTATTAGAAGTTGTTCTGGGCATGTAATTTTCTTATAAGTTTGATTGCATCATCTGTTGAAAACGATCTTTGCCTGGAGCCTTTTCTCTTTGCTTTGTATTGACTCAAAGTTGGTAATGAAAATTAGACATTTTTGGTCACAGAGGAAGGTTTTCTTACGTCACACAAACTTAAACATCAATTCCAATTTTGTTTCTCGGTTTTCTGTTGCCTAAAAATCCATTCCTTAATGATATCTCCATCTTTCTGGGTTGCTCTCGAATTAAGGATCCCGTTAAATCAATCAAGTTTTGTGGCTTGTAAGTTCATGTCTGTAGCTTTGGGTCCATCTATACTGCTAAAAGTTGCCAAAAGAATAAATATATGAGTTTCAAAATTATTATTTTTTTCTTTTCATAGTATACCTGCTTCTGACTAGCAATTGCAAGTTGTAAATCATGGGCTGTGTTCAGAATAGCATGCTGACACACTAATCACACTATTCTGCAGTAAATAGTATGCATACTGTGCACTGTATTCAAATGCTCTAGTATGCATATAATACCGGATGAGCTTCTGCATTTTCCATAATGTGCATTAACAAAGCATGTCGCACGAATTACCGTATCCCACAATGCAGTGCTCTTGACTTGACCTTTCATTATTTTGCGTGATGTATGAAACAGAAGTAATTGGAGCTGGGATTATATCTCTTTTTGACTCCTCATTTGATCGGACTCCAAATGTTAAGACATATTTACACAAAATTGTAATAAAAATGCAAAGTAACTTTATTTCAAAAGTGCAAAGTAGCATATGACTTTTTGAAATGTTTGAAAATTCACTGCTTATTTCTAAACGATATCAGGTAACACTTTACAATAAGGTCCTATTAACGTTTGATATGTTGCTCATTGTTAGTTAATGCATTGTTTACAGTGCTTATTCATCTTTATCATTAGTTAATAAAAAATAAAACTGTTCATTGTTAGTTCATGTTAGCTCAGGCCCATTCAATAATATTAACAGATGCAACTTTTGTCTTTTTGTACTAGTTGACATTATCTAGAATTAATAAATGCTTTAGAAGGATTTTTGTTGTTAGTTTATGTTAACTAATGTTAATGTTAACAAATGAACCTTATTATCAAGTGTTTTCAGATATTGTATTAAGTTTCATGGGAAAAAAATTCATTATGCGAGATCCTTCCTAAATTGCTTTCCATGGCTCTGTGTATTTGAGATCGTTATTCACTACATTCACAGTGCATTGTTTTAATTTTGCACTGTGCTCCAGTGACATGCTTTGTTTCTATGTTTTTAGATTAGTCTCGGTTTTGATTGGTTTCTTTTCAGAAGGCAGTATTTTAATTGCGCCACAAACACCTGCAAATCATAACAGATATATCAGAGCCAAGATCACATGGAACGTGCATCAAAGAGCGTATTAGTCAGACTCAAATTGCTTTTTTTCTAATGACTACAAACCTTTTAAATGAAATGTCTTGATGTGTGTTTATTTTGAGGGAAAGCAATATCTTGTTAATGATCTGAAAGGAGAAAGTGATGCGTTTGGAATGAATAATGCGTTTCTGTGAAACCACTGCAGGCTCCATGAATGTGTCAGGAAGAGTTGATAATGGGATCACGGGATACACTGAAAAACATCTGGTGTAGAAACAATTTTGGTAACACTTTACTTAAAACCTTTATGTATGAGGCATTATAAAGGTATTCATAAAATACATTATAATGCATTGCATCTTTTCATAAATAATTGTAGCCAAAGTTACAATGCATTATAATTTTTGCAGATTCCTTGTTACATCTGAGATGGGTTGTTTGTCATGTTTTAATGCATTTCTAAATGTGAATACATAAGTATTATAATGTATTATAACTGTTTTCATGAGACCACACAATGCATTATATAAGGTGCATTACAATACTTTTATAATGCGTTATATATGAAGGCTTTAAGTAAAGTGTAAATGCTAGTAGGTCTAAATGTCTCTGTTAATTACAAAGAAACAGCAAGTAAAATGACGTTGAACTACACATGAAATTTTAGAAAAACTATAATAGTAAACCTGTAAAAGTAGAAAAACATGGGAATACTTTACAATATGGTTTATTTATATATTATGAGACTATTGTAAAGTGTTACCAAAAACATAGTATTTTCTTGTAAAATTTTGAAAAATCCCGTTTACAGTGTAGAAACAATAAATGCAATATTCCTAATATTTGTGTTGGTACTGGAGGTGAGTTTCTTTCTTCTGTTGAACACAAAAGAAGATATTTTGAAGAATGTCAGTAACCAAACAGTTGATGGACCCCACTGACTTCCATAGGATATTTCACTAGCCATCTTTGTGGTTTGATTGTGGTGTTGTCTTCCTGTCACGGGTTGCAGCGACACACACACACACACACACACACTCTCTCTCTCTCATTCTTTTACATCTATCTTTATGAGGACTTTCATTTACACAATGCAATCTCTAGCCGCTTACCCTAACATTACCCATCACAACTAAGTGCCAAACCCTGACCCTAAACCGACCCTTAACCTCATTATAACCTCATCCCTAAAACCAAGTCTTGATCCTCAAACAGGCCTTTAAAGGAGTCTCAGAAAGTGAGGACCAGCCAAAATGTCCTCACTTTACTCTCTTTGTCCTCACTCCAGTGGTCTAAAACTCAAACTGGTCCTCACAAAGATAGTTGTACAAGTACACACACACACAACTGTGCATCAGCGCTGTAGACATCAAACTTTTTACTCTGAGCGAGACATTTAGCAATGACCTTGTCCACACGCATCATCTGTAAATGCGTCTAAAATCGGCCTGTTTTATATGCTTTCCTTTTTTTCTTGTTACAACCTTTCCCATCAACACCACTGAATGAGTTACATTAACTAATTATTACATTAACTAATTATTAGCTGTTTCTGCAAGATCTGTTTTTGGTCTAATGTTGATTCATGTTGTTTAGTTTAATGTTGATATGAACTGATGAATGATAAAGTATGTTATATTTGTGATGTGATCTGTCGTTCCTCTCAGAGAGGTTGAGTCCACCGCTGGACATCCAGCTGGAGACGGTGAACTGCACTGCATTCAGTGTGCGGTGGAAGATGCCCCGCAGACACGTCAGCACTATCACTGGATACAAGGTACAAACCCGTCCATCGTAAACTGGAAAACTGCGGATTCAAGAACATATCGCTTGTTCATCATATGTCAGTGTTAAAGGGTTCACCCAAAAATGGAAATTTGGTCATCATTTACTCACCCTCATGTCGTTCCAAACCTGTAAGACTTTCGTTCATCTTCAGCACACAAATGAATATATTTTTAATGAAATCTGAGAGCTTTCTGTCCCTCCATTGACAGCTACACAACTGACACTTTGATGCTTAAAAAAGTTCATAGAGTTTGTGAAACTAATCCATATGAGTTTAGTCAAAATTTTCTGGAGACTCGATCGCTTTATATATGATGAACAGATTTGATTTAGACTTTTATTCACATATTTTATTCATATACACACAAAGAGCTTTGGGACATACTCATCATAATTGCATCTTTGTGTTTTAGTTATGTACATTTAATCTTGTCACAGTTAAAATCCTCCACATTCAATTTATTTGAATATTCTACCGTATCGGAGAGAAATGTTGTAGCATGTTGATCTTGGTTTGCATGATGCATTTAAATTTTAATGACCAAACGTATCGTTATAAAAGTTCACAATGTTTTTTCAGATGAAATATAATGTGGATAACATTGAATAAATATATTTTCGTCAGTTTAGATACTGATTATTAATCAGTCAAACCTCTCAACCTTTAACGTTTATTATTCATGTTTGTAGTTCTAATCGAATCCTCGTCTAACGCAATGGGTTGTGGGCAATATTAGAGTGTGAACGGATCTGCACTCCGGATTCTAACCGGAAACCAAGATCATCCGGGTATCTTTGGGATACTCATTTCGGATAGTATGCGAATTGGAACACAGCTATTTTTATGGTTTTCATTTTAGTTTTAATTAAATATAATATTCCCGGCTGGTATTTGAATGGTTCTTGAGTAAACATGAAGGCAGGACCAAAGCCATCATATTGAGTGTTATGATTTCTCTGTATGAGTCTCTGTTAACTTATGTTAATGTTATTACGGTTGCTTATGGGATAAAGACTAGCTAAAACACTCAGCTCTGGTATCAGGTATTACAAGCCCTATAGTGAAGACTATGATTCTTCATATTTCTACACTGGTGCTGTATAGATGTCACTACAGGAATGATTTGAGAGCGATGGGTTCCAGATTAAAATATTCATGTAAATATTAAATTATTCTGTTGCCCAGGTGTTTTACACGGAGATGAGGAATAATCGTCCGACCAGCAATGCTGTTATCCTGGAAGTCCCGTTGAGTTTAGAAATGCTCACAACTGTATGTACAACCTCTTTATTATTTGGTATAATACTACTACTAATAAAAATAACAATAAATTATTATATAATTATATTTTATTTATGATTATGATACATTTATGTATATATTTACCTATGTGTATATTTGTATATAGGTATTTGATGCATTATAAACAACATTTGTATATTTTTATTTACTCTGTAAGTTTGTAGAGATCAATGAATGAATATCAAAAAACGTGACCATATACAGTATATGTGCTTTCTGATATTCATTGTTCTCTAAAAACGTTTGTGATGCAGCAGAAGTACCTTATAGCCTATACTGATTTATATTTATTATTATTAATATAAATATAATAATTATTAAAATGAATATCAGAAAACATTATATATACACATATATAACTATAAATCCAAGATACATTTATGGAATTGCATTTATTTCTTCATTTATTTAGTTATCTGAGTATATAATGTTTTCTGATATCATTGTTTATAGAACATATATAGAACATATATTTATAATTATATATAACATACTCATATATTTATATAAAACATTTAATTATAATTAAGATATATAAATAGCATTTTTTTATGATAATTTTTAAAACATTTATGATAACAATAATATATATATATATTGTTTTATAATAAATTCTGAATGATCAGATGGTAATTGTGAGGCTTCAGTATACCACAGTTGAAGTGAACAATTTGACTTGATGAATTTTGTCTTACAGGGTCAGTTTGATGGTCAAGCGAGCTTTGTGAGTAGATGTTCAGTATCTGCTTCTCTGTTAATGCCATATGGTGCTGTTGTGCATGGCAAGCTGTTCCCGTGTGTGTGTGTGTTCTGTTAGGATGTGGTGATCGGGAAGCTGAAGGTGGCCACGCAGTACCGTGTCAGTGTGGGTGCGTACGGCTGGGCAGGGGAGGGCAGACCCAGCATGCCCCGGGACATCAGCACTGGCTCTCACGGTGAGCAGACTAATCACTAAACATGCATTTTGATCAGCGTGAATTTAGCTAACAGAATGAATCAACTTTCATTATATTTTTCTCTTAAATTGTAGAAAAGTGCATGCCTCCTACACCTCCTACCCAGCCTAAAGTGGTCGCCGTGTCAGACACAGAACTGGCCCTGTCATGGCAACATGGAGAAAGTGAAGGAAGTGCACCTGTGCTATACTTCCTGGTGGCTTATATCAGGTAATTGATAGATGGATGGATGGATACATAGACAAATGTAGAGATGGATGGATGGATGGATGGATGGATGGATGGATGGATGGATGGATGGATTGATAGATAGACGGACGATGAGATGGATGGATGGATGGACGGACGAACAGATGGCCGGTGCAGATAGATAGATAGATAGATAGATAGATA